>JAJJWX010001563.1:0-426474 GCA_023529315.1 Papaver bracteatum | reverse complement strand
TCGATGAAAACGATGTTGAAATGGGGAAGAAGAGGAGAACAGGAAGGAGGTAGGATAGGAGAAGAAACTGTTTTTCTCTTTTGTTTTTGGGTGCAGTTAGGTTAGAAATCTTTTATGTATTAGATTAAGTTAATTAAGGTTATTAGGTTAGGGTTAATTGCAATTAGGGTAAAGGTCAAATTAGTAATGTAACAGTTTTTAGGACAACCCTTAACAATATTAAGGTTGGGTGCCTAAAACACCATGGTCCCCCCAAAAAAAGGAGGGTCCCCAAAATAACGTTCTAAAAAATTTACTCTGTGACAAGTAATGTATATTCATTACCAATTCAATCTGATCATGTTGTTCATTTACTGGCCGTGAGGCAGATATTACGAGTCTTAACAATGATATTATCATGATTTACAATGGAGATTGTTTTTGGGGATTATATGCAACTCTTTTCTCAAAAAAGAGAAAAGGGCTCCAATTTAGGTAGGTTTGCTCTGAGGATCGGGCGAAACTGAGTCAAAACGGTTTGAATTTTCTTTCGTTTTCTCATCTTTTTTGATTTCCAGTTCCCTTTCTTTATTCTTTTTTCTAGGTCATGAAGTTATAAATACGATTTTCACTACTCAATGCATATATATCTATTATAACTCACTTCAAATCTCACTTTCATTTCAAGTTCATCATTTGTTTTGTTGGTTTTTCTTATCATGTTAGCTTAATATCTTTATCTATTTCCCCTTAATGAGTATGCAGTGTTTATTATCTCAAATGGCTTTTGCTAATACTTTTGTTGTGATCAAAGCTTTTTCTGAGCTAGTCTTCAAGCTTTTGCTTACAGGATTAGATGATATGGTTTTCAAAGCTTTTGCTTTTGGTGCTTTGTTGAAGAAGACCCTGAGTCAACCCAACCTATACAGAACCGATCCTTACTTATCCCGCCTCAGTCATTATACTCAAATTTTCAAAATTCAAAAAGTCAGCAGTTTGAAGCTATTCTATTGCCTAATTTTACTTCATACGTTCACATACAACTGTCACAATTACCATCTACAGTAAAATTGCAATTTATATTGTTTCCATACTTCTAGCCTTCAATACAATACGTATTTATTCACCAAATATCTTATCAACCATAATTACCCCTATACACCTAATCTTCATTTATTAATATACCTAGTTAATAGGTTCTCAATCGTTCAGAGTCAAAACCCTATTGTTTATCACGCTCTTAGCTTGGAGAAAAGGAAAAAAGATACATTTCAATCGAAAGATATTATGGAGAAAGGCATCTCTAGAAATGTTACAGATCTTGTTAATAAGTTTAAACAAGCTACTCTAGAACTGGGAAACACTAATGAAGTTTCAATTGTTAAGCAAACAAGCGATGCTGGGCATAGTGAAGAATCTAATTAGGAGGCATGTGCTATTAGAAAGATTGTATTTGAAGGTAGAATGACTTATGATACTGTGGAAAAGTTTATCACTTTCACTTGGCCTTTTTTAACAAAAGAAAATCTTAAAATTGTGGAAGTGGAGCAGAACATGATGATTTTCAAGTTTAATGATTGGGACCTGCTGAACAAAGTAATTGATGAGCCCCCATGGATCATCAATAAGCATTTACTTGTAGTACATGATTATATCCCAGGCATGATCTACAATGAAAAGAATTGGAGTTTCCAAAAATTCTGGATCCAGCTCAAATATTTGCTGCCTGAGCATATGAATACTTTCTCTGTCACGAAAATTGGAGAGGTCGTGGGTGAAGTTACTGCCATTGAGCCTAAAGATGGAATCCCAATTGGTAATTATCCGGTTAAGGTGTGTGTCAATGTTGACTTATCAATACCGATGCGCAGAGGATTAAAATGTTCAACTATGGCTGGTGTTACGAAATGGCAAAAGTTTTTTTATGAAAGACAACCAACTGATATCTGCACTGATTGTTATGTCATTAATCATTCAAAGGAATCTTGTGGTGCAGATGCTACCTATTTGAAAGCTGCGCATGAGAAACCCTACTTTGTTGGGAAAGTAGAAATTTTTTGAAAGAACATTGCTGCCATCAATTCGAACAAATCTCCTGCTGTGAAGAACTCTCAAAAGAAGTTTATCAAAAAGGCTGTTTTTGTACCCCCTAAGGTTGGAGAAGTTATTAATATGGATTTTCTTCTAAATAACGAGACTGGAAGTGAGGGGGAAGCTAGTAGACTAGGAAAGAGACTGAGAGATGACAACACCAGTGTAGAAAATGCTCCCGTTGCTGATCAATCTTTACAAAGCACTGCATCGACAACCATATCATCTGACCAGACTACTCATAGGATCACTCCCAGAGATAATTCATCAACTGCTACTCTCGAGGGGAACCAGGTATACATTTCTTATTATTATCATTACCCTAGTTTTCATTTACACAAATTTTTAAATTATTGTGCAAGAATTTATCCTTCTGTTGTGTTTTCTCTCACCCTGCATTTATTACTCAATTTTAGTCTCAATCATAATTCATTATTTCTTGCATGCAAACATATTTCTAAAAAACACGTTAAAAATATTGGGTTTAAGAACATCTGTTTTTACCTTCTTTTCATCGTAATCATGAGAGTCCTGGCTTGGAATGTACAATGCCTTACTACTCATTGTACTAGAGACCATTTAAAAGATTTGATAAGAACCCAAAATCCGGATATTGTCTTCCTCAGTGAAACTAAAGTTCATGCAGATAAAAGTTTCCAAATGCTAGATATTTGCAGCCAATTGGTCTTTCAGGTGGTCTTGTAATTATGTGGAAGGATGGATTTATTTGTGATATTGTCAGTTGTGAAAATAATATGATTCATGCAGAAGTGCAAGGTGATCCCAGTCAGCCATAATGGTTGTTATCGTGTATGTATGGTTACTGTGACTACTCAAAGAAGAAATTGCAATGGGATTTCATCAAGAAAATTGGTTTAAATATTTCTCAACCATGGGTTCTTCTGGGTGATTTAAACTTTCATTTAATTGATGATGCATCTCGACTTTCTTCGTCAAGTGATGGTATGGTAAATGCTATAATTCAAGAGGTGGATTTAGAAGACTTGGGATTCATAGGTAGAGGACATACTTGGTCGAGCAATAACAGTGGTACATGTGAGAAGAGGTCAAGAATTGACTTAGCACTAGTTAATGGGGCTTGGAACACTAGTTTCACAAACTCTAAACTTATTCATCTTTCACAAATGGGCAGTGATCATTGCCCAATTATGCTGGTTACTGATTATTCTCAACCTAAATTATGGAAAACTTTCAAGTTTTTCAAAACCTGGTTACATGATAGAACATGTGCAGCTGAGGTGGCTAAAGCCTGGGATAAGTCAGTGCAAGGGTCTCCTGGTTATAAACTCATCAAAAGACTTCAATTCACCAGAATCACTCTATCCAAGTGGAATAAACTACATTTCGGAGACATCAACAACAATGTAGATACTCTACAGCAACAACTATCTATCATCCAAGGGCTTCCTTATACTCATGAAAATACTATCAAGGCTGCTGAGGTTGAAAGAGAGCTAAATAAATGGCATCAAATTTAGTTTGAGTTTCACAAACAAAAATATAGGGATAACTTTGTTAAGGATATGGATTACAATACTCAGTATTTTTATACTCTTACCAAAAGGAGAAGAGCTAGGAATAATATTGATTCTTTGAAAGATGGGGATGGTAACTGGCTCCACTTTAGAGATGATATAGATGGAATTCTAACTAATCACTTTAAGAGTATAAGTTCTTCTAACAATTTCTACATCGAGGAAAAATACTATCTACACATCCCTACATTGGTTATTGAAGAAGACAATAGAATCCTTCTTTTACCGCCATCTGATGAAGAGATTGTGAAAACCTTAAAAAGTATGGAGAGTTGGTCAGCTCCAGGTCCAGAAGGCTTCCAAGCTGGTTTCTATAAGTCACATTGGAACATAGTTGGTGAAGATGTTTGCAACATGGTTAAAAATTTCTTTACTTCCAAGTTTCTACCAAAACAGCTGAACAAAACTTACATATCTCTCATTCCTAAAAAAGAAGAAAGCCAGCACTCCTGCAGATTTTAGACCTATAGGTCTATGCAATACTTCCTACAAGATAATATCCAAAATTCTTGTCTCAAGAATGAAACCACTCATGGACAGAATCATATCTCCATATCAAGCTGATTATGTCTCAGGGAGGTTGATAAATGATAATACCTTGATTGCTCATGAACTAATTCATTCTACAAAAAAAAAAGGAAAAAGTGGCTGGTTAGCTCTCAAATTGGATATGTCCAAGGCATTTGACAGCTTAGAATGGCCTTTCCTTCTGAAAGTTCTTCAAAGTTTTGGATTTTGTGATGATTGGTGCAGTTTGATACATCAATGCATAAGCACCACTTCTTTATCTGTTCTTCTTAATGGTTCACCATGTGATGAATTCTCTCCAACTAGGGGTATAAGACAAGGAGATCCCTTATCTCCTTATCTTTTTATCATTGCCATGGAATGGTTTTCAAGAACTCTTCTAGAAGCCCATTCTTCAAAAGCTATCAAAGGTATTTCAGCAGAAAGGGGAGCTCCTCCAATTAATCATTTGCTATTTACAGATGATTGTCTCATTTTTACTCAAGCAAATTTAACCAGTGTGCACAATCTCCTTCAAGTCTTGCAGTATTTTAGTTCTCAATCTGGTCAGGTCATTAATTTTGACAAATCTTCAGTTCATTATAGTAACAATATGGAACCTTCTGTGTAATACTCTTAGTAATATACTAGGAGTTAAAACTATGGAGAAAAATGAGAAATACCTTGGCTCTACACTTATCATTGGTAAGTCCAAAGTCAAGGCTTTTGAGGAGTTACAATCTGCTTTTGAAAGAAGACTTGGAATCTGGCAGGGCATTAATATGCATCAAGCTGGAAGAACAACTATGGTAAAGGCAGTCCTGAATGCAATTCCTATGTATCAAATGAGTACTCTTAAGATTCCTAAAACTCTCTTGAGGAAACTTGACACTATACAAAGGAAGTTTTGGTGGGGTTTTAAATCTAACAGAGGCTTAAATCTTATTGCTTGGAAAAATATGTGCATTTCAAAAGATTTGGGTGGTTTGTCTTTCAGAGATTTGGAGGCTTTAAATCATGCTCTTTTAGCTAAAGTGGCCTGGAGAATACTTCATAATTCTTATCACTTGCTCTCAAAACTTCTCAAAGCTAAGTACTTTAAAAATGAAGACTTTCTACATTTTTCAGGTGCAAGAAACAATTCCTCTTGGTCATGGAAGGGCATCGAATTAGGTCTTGGTATTATTCAGCAACATTATATGATGGAGGTTAATAATGGCAAAGGCACTAGAATTTGGATTGACAGATGGATTATAGGAATGGATATCAAAGATGAACCTCTTCATCCTTCACACATGCAATATAATTTTTTCATTGAGCTGATAATTGGTGGAACAAATAACTTGAATGTTACCCTGCTTAATGAGTTATTCATCCCAGACATAGTGAACAAAATTAAGAATATGCAGATCTCTCAACATGAAGAAGATGTTATACGTTGGATACCTAGCAATAATGGTGATTTCTCAGTTAAAAGTTCATATAATAAGATTATGGAGTCAAGAGTGCATAACCTGGTATCTCTCGATACTATTCCTGCTGTTGTTTGGAAAACTCTATGGAAAATGGAACTTCCACATAGGATTAAGTTGTTTATATGGAAGTGTTTGAAGAGCATCGTTCCTACTAGAGTAAGATTATCTCAGGCCATGTATAACCTAGAAACTCACTGCGAGATTTGTAAGAAAGAAGACGAAACACTATACCATCTTCTAATCAGATGCAAACATGCTCGCTCAGTTTGGAAGATGCTCAATGTCAATATAGATCAAATCCAAAATAACTGTCACTCAGTTAGAGACTGGATCATCTCTTGGTTTCATAATGTTCAAGTCGCTAACACGGATGATCTGCAGAACTGGAGAACTCGTTTGATGGTAGGGAGTTGGGTAATATGGAAAGAAAGATGCGATTGCGTCTTTCAGGATAAGTCTCTAAACCCATCTATCACTACTTCAAAAATTAAACATTACCTGCTAAGTTTCAGTTCTGATAAGCATGATAATATTTTTCATAGTCCAACACAAATGATAGATACTGAACCACTAGTTAGTTCACCTATAACGAATTGCCATATGCATGCTAGAGAAGAATCACAAGTCTTTAAATTCTTTATTGATGCTTCTTTCGACCAAGACACAAATGACTCTGGCTCTGGGATTGTGTTATACAACATTGCAGGTGATTGCTCCGGTTTCAAAGGATCCTATGCAACTGGAGTGATAGATGCGGAAACTGGAGAATGCAGATCTATGTTGGAGTGTCTTCAATGGGCAAAAGCAATGGACCTTGACAAGATTCACATAGTTGCTGACGCAGAAGTTGTTGTCAACTCGATTAATACTAATGCTCTTCTTGTTAGATGGGAAAATTGGAAAACTCTGAGGGATATCAATCTTTTGTTAGACTCTTTTATGTATGCAAAAGTTAGTCATGTCAGTAGATCTCTAAATCAGTTAGCTGACTCTATTTCGAAATCAGTTAGGAAAAATAGATTAGTTATTGAGGAGTTCAGTCATGATAAACAGGTTATTACTTCCTTGTTATCCAGGTATTCCACGCCTGATTAATTTCAATCAATAAAATTCTTAAGTTATCAAAAAAAAAAAAAAAATGCAACTTTTTTCTAATGGGCTGATACAATTTTATGTTGGGTTTGGTCATTCTTTATGAACTCATAAGAACATCTCAGCCCAAGTTTGAATAGATATGCACTAGTTTGAACATCATCAGTGATTCAGTATTCTCCACAGGTTGGTTGGTTAATGTATGGGATAATTTTTTTGAGATATGAAAAAAATCAAATGATATCCTGAAGTCTCACAATCTATGTATCGTGTTCTAATGTAGCAAGGTGAGTAGGTAATAAAATGCACCTCCAGCATGATAAATTGATTTTTAACTGAATCCTTCAGAAGCAACAATTTACGTAGTCACCGTAAAAAAGAAGAAAATGTCAAAGTCGAATTTTGTTATTGTGACCCAAAATATATTCAATGACTCGTTGTGGCCAAATACTGTCCAATGACCGAGGATTTACCACATGCCAGAAATGCACTGTGATTCAAAATGTACCTCAGTGATTAAAAAACTACACTAAGTTTCGGTGATGCAAAAATGTTTAAAACACCAAAAACAAATCAATGTGTATGCTTCAGGAAGTCAACCACGACATAAAATTGCTTAGTAGCCTAAAATTTGCACCGTGATCCAAAATTTTTATAATTGAAGTGGTTTATGGGATAACTGCCTGTGTTTTCTGGTTCAGGTTTTTACCGCATTTGGTCTGTCCTGAGAAGATTTTTAGAAATAAAATGAGCAGCATCATCAGCAGTCAAGTTTTTCCCAAGTGGTCATCTTGGCAGTGTTTTATCAACACAATATATTCGTCACCATCAACAAAGCTGGGGAAGTTTTAAAGAAGGCCATGCCTCCTGATCCAAGTTTTCTATGATACCCTAAATCTTGCTCATTCAAAGAAAAATGGCTCGTTACGCAGTCACATGACTCGAAATCTACCCCAAAACTAAATGATCACCCTGTGAGTCTGTGACCCAATCTATGTCTCAAGGTTCTTCTTCTATGGAATATTTGACCAACTCCAGATAAAAGTTTCTTTATGTTTGAGAACCTCTAACAGTAATAATAAATTTAAGAAATATTGCTTGTATATGATGTAGAGAACTTCCAAAAGAAAATCAATGACAAAATAGTTATGGTACAGAACTTCCAAAAAAAAATTTAATGACAAAATACAAGAAAAAAGAGTAAGAAAACTTTCACTCCCATTTTGTGGTTGGCAATAGGGTTCTATAAAAAGAGAACGAAACATTATTAAGGACAGGAAATGTAAAATTACGAGTTTGTGACTTTTACCTCATGATTAATAGCACATCCTCATGTTTTTTTCTCAGGCTCACCTAAGTACTGAAGTCAAGTGGAACTAAGATAAATGTATTCATTGCCTTCGGAAATTTGAAAGTTTGGTTCTCAACATGCACATTTGGGTCATACAAAACTAGATCAGCCCTGATGAAAGACCACATAGGCCTCAAATGGCGATCTTTTACAATCCTCTCATGGGTAATCGTATAATGTCTGGTCCAAGATTCTTGAACTCCATAATCCTGCATAACCCATACTTCAACATTGAAAATATCATAAGCAAGTATACAAAGGCACTCTTTCAACACTCCCACACCCAACCCCCGTGTCCTTTCTTCTAAAGATACTTCTGGTGGTTGCAATTCTTTGAGTGTTTCATTGCTGATGTCCAAAGAGATTATTTCCTCAAAGAAACGGTCCATCCTTCGACCCAGCCAATGAAATACTCTATTAACAAGCATTCCAGACCCTTGCTCTATGATATAAAGGCTGACTCGAGTGCTTTTCCATGATTTTTGTCCTATGATATAGACATCAACAACCAAATATTTACCCTGCAATTCGAAATACATGCATATCAATTTGTGATCACCAGTTTTATGATCATAACCAAAAGCATATGGAGAATCCATCGAACCCCATGGTTTATTTGGCGATTTGGGTAGATCCTTAGATTCGTTATTGTAAGGATTCCAAAGACCAAAGAATTTTTTCAGTTGACTCCAAATGCACACCAAACCATTACAATAACCCACTAACAGAAAAGCAAGATCTAGACATCCCAATGGCCAATCAATTTCCACACCATACAAATGAAATTCATTAGAAGACACCGATAAAGGATCATATCTTAAGGAGCAGATTACTTTGTGAGGCTTTTCAGAATCAGATATTATGAGACGAAATTTTGTTTTCCGGATAGTCATATCATATTATGGTGGGATTTAGCAATTTTCCAATCTCCAGGACCCATGTTTGGTGTTTTTGTTGGGTTATGGTAATTATTAATCTAGAGTTACTTTCGTCGTTTAGTATAATCTTGTAATGGAATTAGTGTGAACTAATTTGAACAAGATGAAATGAGTCGGCTGTAAAAGAACTATCCAAAGAACAGCAAATTCTAGAGAAAACTAGAGTGGTCAACTGGTCATACACTTACTTGTTAAGCAAAGAAAAGTCAAGAGAATTCTAGGAAGAGTCAGGTCGGCAAATGTAGCCTATAAGTAGGCACTGAATGTACCGGTTTTAACTTGAACAAGAACAATAATAAAAACAGCAGTTTGAGAGAATACTCTTGTTCCATAACTAGGAGCTCTATATGAGCAATAATTCTAATCCTATGCTCATATATCTCCATGATCGGCTCAAACATATCCAAAAATCCAACAGTTTTATCCTTCCAATCCTGACACAATTTTCCAACAAAATTCAGAATAATTCAAGGAATGAGGTAATCTATAGGTTCATGTTTTTATAGGTACCTAAAGAAAAATGTTGCTGCTGCTGCTTATATATCTCTGTTTCTGTTATTTTTATTTGGTTGGATTTGATGTGCTATAGTTATTGACTGGTTAGTAGTAGGTGCTTCCAGGGTGCTATCTCGTCTACTTTTACCTTTTCCAATTACATTATCCTAATGCAAAAGAAACCTGAATTACGGTATACATAGAACTATTAATAAATATAATGACACTGATTCATTTTATTATTTATACAACAAAACCACTTACTTACACGCAATACAAGTACAGTACACACAAAATACATATCTAGAATATAAGCCAACAGAAGCCCCTAAGGACTTGTTGATGTTATTACTAGAACACACACCTATAACTAATTCAATTAGCTAGGTCTTTTATTCAAGGTATATGTTTTATTATGTAGTCTATAAGCTCCTGGTATTAGGTGGACGGACGGAGTCTCCTCAAATGGCTAGTAAGGACGTTCTCCTGCTATGCATGGTGGATCGTAGTTGCAGACGACAATAGTATCACCGTTAGTACAAAACGCAACAGCACAGCCTAGTGAAACAGAGTTTCTACAAACTACATTTATATATTGCACACAGTTTTCTGGTCCTCCTTGACATGAGTTTGATTCGTAATCATAAATACTTTTCTGACCAAGCCATAGTTTTTCAACATCTACTGTACTGAGATCTCCACTACCCAAAGCAAGGTTCTCACTATATGGTCCACCGGAGAGAACAAGCATACATTTACCGGCTAGTTAGCATAGGTTGCAACAGTTTCGTTCCATACCAAGGGTGCAACATTAACTTCAGCACGGGCTGCGTTATGTGGAGCTAGAAAGTCTTCGGGGGTTTGGGCTTGACATACATGGATTAATAAGGCTAGGGTTAAGAATACTATGAAATTCATGATTGTCTGCTTGTGCAACACTACTCTATAAGAACAAATATATTAAGTAAAGGAGGTATGTGTTTTGTTTTGAGTGTTTTCTTGATGAGATTTGAGGTTCAGGGGGTGTGGGTTATTTATAGAGATTATCTTCATTCATATTTTTGATCCACCACTAGTTTGCAAGGACGGCTAGGTCTCATTTTGCTGGGTAAATACAGAAAAATATAACAACAAAGATGCGGTCATATTTGGCTGAGCATGCATCAGAATCTGTCTTTCTGTAAACATTTCTTTTATTTTTTTCTTTATAAAACTTGAATAGAAATATTTGATATACACACCTATGTATATAGTTGAATCGATCAATTCATATTCGTCCATAGTTTTATCTTTCAAGTGGAAGTGGAAATTTGATTCTACAGCGCCTTGAGGTTGGAAAAGGTGGTCATATTTCCGATCCACCACTAGTTTGCCAGGACGGCCAGGTTGGAAAAGGTGGTAAGTACAGAGAAAATATAATTACAAAGGTGCGGTCATATTTGGCTGAGCATACGTGAGAATCTGTCTTTCTGTACATATAGGAACACTCTTAACAAGTATATATTTTTTTTTTGGATTTTGTTGCATATTTACACAAAAGTGGAGATATTTAGCAGGTCCAGAACTCAGGTTTTTCTATCCGAGCCCTAGGAACATAATTCCTAGACCTTTTTTTGCCAGGTCCAAGAAGAATGTACAGTCTACGTACGGCCAGGGCCAGAGATCAACTGCATGCCCCCATGGATTTGCTTCATCTTATTATTTTTTGTATCTTTGTGGTTGTTTTCTTCTTCTTGACTAGGTATGTAACCTTGCATCATGGGATTTAAACTATTGTAATTCTAAATTGGATAGTGCATCTAATTAATGACATAAGAACAGACAGATTAAGTCGCAGATTATGCAGGATAAATTTTAAGTCACCGATCGATGCATAAGTTTCAAAAACTCTTTCTCAATCGATGTGTAAGTTTCAAAAACTGTTTTTGTGTAGGTATAGATACAATGCATGTGAGATCACTTTCTCAATCTCTCGGAGTAAAACTAGCAGTGAATGTAGTATGTAGGACTATTCGTATGCATGCATTGCTACAAGATTCCTCGAGGCTTAGAATTCTCAAATGGAAATATACATTTGAGAATTCTACAATCCAGTTATAGAAGACGTGCAAATTTATTAAAATCTGTAACTCTCATATATCTAACTCTATGGCGGAACGGAACAATTAAGAACTCCGAAATTTTTGTACATATACAGCAGTCGACCACTGGCCTACCTTGGCGTGCCTATATGGTGAGAAGGAAAGGTAGTTGCTTACATAGTTGAGAAATAAACCAACAATAGTTTAAGAAACAACTTAAGGTTTCTACTGGACTACCAGACAGAAACATTCATCAATGGAAATTGTCTACTTACAGGGATGAGGGATGGTGGAAAACATCAATCTGGACGCTTCATTAACTACTAAATGATAAACAACTTGTCAAGCCAAAGACCGGGTAATGACTAATATTTAGGTCCAATTGGGATGATGGACAACCAAACTGAACTCTCAAAATATACTTCATAAGCATCTTGAATTTTTCAAATTTACATCTTTGAAAAGATCATCTTCTTGTGGGTTGCAACACTCTGGAACTAACTGCAAAGCTAAATTAGTTATCTCTAACATATAGAATAGGTCATCCAATAGCATCTCGAATCGACGTCAAAGTAAAGCCTTTTGCTATATGGTGGGTTGTGCGGCTAGGAAAGAATGATGCAAAATAGAATGATTTGTTTCATTCAAATGTTGCGCAATTGAACTTCCTTCCTTGTACTTGTTGGGATGTGTATTTTCAAAACAAATTCTTTTGTACATTTATATCAACAATTCAATCTTCGCCCAGTGGTTAATCATTTTGGACCTTGAGGGGGAGGTCTCAGGATCGAATCCCTCCCCCTATATTGATTATATTATTATATACTCCCTCTGCCTTTTTTTATCTGTCCTAATTTCTACTTTGGTCTGTCTCTTTTTATCTGTCCGCTCTGTTTATAGACATATTTTTCCCTTAAACTATCAAATATACCCTTTATTTATTATAATTACAAAATCATTTTAATTACAAGTGTGTCACCCTTCACAGGCAATGGAGTGCATGCCTTCGTCCCAGGGCAGGAAATTTCTAAGGAAATTTCACGCAAGCGTTCTAAATACTTGAATGAATGTGCTGCGCATGGTTATGGTCTTGGTGTTTTGGCTTTCACCACTTTAGGTGAACTCAGTGAAGATTTTATTTGTTTTTTTAAGCGTCTAAGGAACTGTTTAGTTAATAATGATGCTGGTTGTGGTCTAGGTAGGTTTATTTTTCATAGATTGAGTGTTGCCATTCAAAAAGGAGTTGGTGCCCAGTTTGTTGCTCGAATGCCAACTAAAAACTCTGTTTTTTAACTTTCAAATATAAATAAAATATGCATTTTTTTTAAAAATCATTTTTACTATAAACTTAATTCCAAATCATAAATATTATCACCATATATAAGGGAAAAATACATTCAATATCTTTTTGTATTAATTTCCGTTTCTTTTTTAAATGAAAACATTTATGTGTGATTACAAAATTCCTAATAATTCTATTTATTCTTACATTACATTTCATCCACCTTTGGAAATAACTTAACATTAAATAGGCTAGTCGAGGGTTAGTCATGACTTTTTATAGGAATTCCTTATTATTTTTACAAAATCAATTAGGACTGTTATTTTGAGATGGAGGGAGTATATTATTAGTCTGGGAGCGGGGCCTTGGGGCTTTGGGGGTCTTAGGAGGTCTCTTGAATTTCTAAGTTATTTTTTCTGGTTTTTGAAAAGATTTTCAAAACGTTTATTGTCTTTCATTACGTGATTAATTAGTCTTAATTTTCGTAATGTTTTTGTGAACATTTTCTGACTATTAAAATGCTTTTTTATGGAGACAATTAAAACCAAAATTTATTCTCATTAATTTTGTCTTAATTGCAAAGGTTATAAAAAGCCTGTTTTGAGAACTAGAAAGGTATGAGTTTTATACATACTGTTTTCGTGAATCAAGAGACCAAGTTTTATAAGAAAGATTAAATGAGTTAAAGTGATTGATTTCTTACTGTGTACGTGCGATATCGACGAGAGTTTTTTCTCGGCTGTTTTATCCTGGGGACATTGTGACGAAGATAGACTGCTTGCACAAAACTCAAGACAGACACACGAAACGTCTTAAAGAGAGCGACACAGTCGTGACTCAAATGACTCTTTTGTGTTTTTGTTTAATCTTTGTTTTGCAGGTGTGAAAACGGCAATTGTTCCAACAATTTTAAGACGTATACTTCTTCCATGGAATATGAAAAGAAAACTGTTGCTGATATCAATAATCCGTTCAAGTTTGAAGGACTACATTTCAAAAGATGGAAGCAAAAGTTGTTCTTCTACCTCAAACTGATGAAGTTGCACATGATGGTGAACTTCATCAAACCAGACAATCCAAAAGATGCAGAAGCTGCGAAAAAAGAAACTCCAGCTGCAGCAAGCGCAACTCCTCAACAAACTGAAGAACATGTTGTTACCCAAACATCTGAACAAAAAAAAAAAGCCTATGAACAATGGTTGATGATGATTTTGATTGCAAGAACTATATTCTTAATGCATTGTCTGACGATTCATATGAATATTACTCCACATTTGATACTGCTAAAGATGTTTGGGATGACTTACAGATAAAATACAATACTGAAGAAGCCGGATCGAAAAACTATGTTGTAATCCGATACATGAAAAATGGAACTATAGAGAAGCCCACGAGCAAAACTGATTCACCTCACTGGATCCGCTACGATGATCTGGTGGGTAGTTGGATTTCCAATTTTGTATATCCAGAGATCCGACCAAGTACCCAGAATTTTCCTTCTGCACGAGAAAAATGGCTCGAACTGAAGTCAAGGTTTTCTCATCACAATGCTTCCAAACAGTATGCAATAAAGAAGTCCATTGCAACCCTGAAACAAGATCACTTGAGCGTTAAAATGTATTTTACCCATCTCAAATCACTATTGGATCAGCTGGATGCCTTCCGACCTATTGAACGTTGTATCTATGGCGCAGGGAAGAATTATGTGGACCATCACCATCAATACAAATCGATGGAGTTCTTGTAAGGATTGCACGATCTTTTTTCTGGTTTTTGTAGCCAAATTCTTCTCACGGAGCCAATGCCATCATCTGCTAAGATTTACAATCATTTCAGGAAGGAAGAATCGCAACAAGGTATTCACTCTTCTTCTATTACTATTGTTGAATCTGCAACTCTTAACTTTTCTCGTAGCGACCCACGAAACAATATTGGTAACAACAAGCGTCAGCGACTTTTTTGTGATCATTTCACTAAGCATGGTCATACTAAGACGACCTATCAGAAGTTGAATGGATATCCTAAGGATTTGTCAAAGATGTGAGATTCAGCACAATTTCCTGTTGCTGCAATGACTGCTCTTGTTGCATCCGCTTCATCTGCTCCTGTTGCACCAAATATCATTGTTGCATAATATAGACGACTGCTCTACCTTATTGATCCAGATCATGGTGGTTCTGCTGCCATTCCATCGGCCAATTTTGCAGGTATTTCCCTGTCTATTTCTCATCATGTATGGATCGTAGATAGTGGTGCTACTCACCACATCTGCTCTTCCCTTTCTTTCTTTACTAATTATTCTTTGGTTTCGACACCAATCAGTGTCCAATTACCAGATGGTACTCATACTTATGTGAATCATATTGGACATGTTAATCTATCTCATAATCTTAAGTTACTCGATGTATTCTATATACCGTGTTTTAAGTTCAATTTGATTTCTGTCAGTCAATTGACCTCTACAACCACCTGTTATATCAAGTTCTCACAAAACTCATGTGTGTTCCATGAACATGGTAATTGGAGGGAGTAAGAAAGTTGTTGGCCTCTACCATTTTATCTTTCATCCATTTGCTTTATCATTAACTGCGATTAAACCGGCGGATACATGGCACCGTCGTCTAGGCCACCCTAGGGTGGATTATTTTCGTTTTCTAGCAAGCAAGTTTTCTTTTATTCGTTCTCAGTCAAGTAAGGCATGTGATGTATGTCCTAGGGCGAAATAAACTCGTCTTCAGTTTAATAAAAGTGTTTCTTTTACATCTCGTCCATTTCAATTAATTCATGCTGACATTTGGGGACCTTTTACAACTGAATATTTCACTGGCGCTAGATATTTCCTTACAATTATAAATGATTATACTAGATGCACTAGGGTATATCTCATGAGAGTAAAATCTGAAACTTTGAAATTTCTCTAATATTTTTTTACTTTTGTTATTACTCAATTTGGTCATTCCATATCCAGCATCTCTTCTGGTAATCACAAATTACTCATTCCCAAATTATAGACTTTTCATTCCGATAATGGGTCTGAATTCAAGTCTAAAGAACTAAAATTGTGGTTCTAAAAAAATGGTATCTTGCACCAAACTAGTTGTATTTACACTGCACAAAAGAATGGTGTTGTGGAAAGAAAACATCACCATCTTTTAAATGTGGCTAGATCACTTAGATTTCAATCTAATATGCCTCTCTGATTTTGGGGAGAGTGTATTCTCACTGCAGCTTGTTTAATCAACAAGCTTCCAACTCCAGTTATTTCTCATAAAACGCCAATATGAGAAGTTACTAAATACTTTACCAGATTATACACATCTGCGTGTCTTCGTCTGTTTATGTTTTGCAAGAAATGTAGAGGTCTTGCATAAGTTCGACCAACGTGCCAATCCTGGTATATTTATTGGCTACCCTAATAGTAAAAAAGGATACAAAGTTTTTGAACTAGAAACCAAGACTATTTCTACTTCCCGTGATGTAGTCTTTCATGAAAATCGATTCCCTTTTATTGATTTACCTAATACTCTATCTGTACTAGCACCTGTGCATCAATCAGATAATGAATATTTTGACTCTATTTTTCATTCTACAGAAATCAGTTTCTATGGATTCAACTTCACAATCAATTTGTGAATATTCTGCCAATTCAAAATCCCTAGTTTCTACAGATTCTACCGCTGCTTTACCCTCTGATAGTCACGGTAGTATGCATCATCCTATTCCTCCATTGGATTCTCTCCAGACTACCACTTCTCCAGTGGTTCCATCTGCGATTAATCCTCCAGATCCATCTTGTCCTTCAGCACATACTTGTAACTCCAGTTCTGACCTGCAACCATCATCTGTTGCACAATCTGCCACTCGTAATCCACATGTCTATTTATGAGACTATCATTGCTCTACTATTAAGTGAAAGTATTCTTCTTTTTATCCTCTGACATATTATTTATCCTTTGATAAATTCACCCTATCACATAAGGCTTTTTTATCCGCTATTCTCCTTAATGAGGAGCCTAGAACTTTATCTCAAGCTATTTAATGCCCAAAATGGCGTGCAGTAATGGCAAAGGAAATTTTGGCTTTAGAAGCCAACAACACTTGGATACTGGTTGACCTACTACCTGACAAGACTGCCATTGGTTGTAAATGGTTCTTCAAAATAAAGTTTAACCCTCATGGTTCTATAGAACGTTACAAGGCTCATCTTGTTGCCAAAGGATACACGCAACAAGAGGGTATCGATTTCTATGATACCTTTGCTCCAGTTTCCAAGATGGTCACTTTACGTGTTTTGTTGTCTGTTGCAGCTATCCGATGTTGGTCTCTACATCAATTAGATGTCAACAATTCTTTTCTCCAAGGTGATCTCGATGAAGATATCTATATGAAACTGCCTCCCGGTATGGATCGAAAAGGTGAGTTTAAAGTTCTCAAACTTAAGAAATCTCTTTATGGCTTGAAACAAGCTTCTCGCCAATGGTTTGCCAAACCCTTGATAGCTGAGGGTTTTCAAAAATCTCTATGTGATAACTCTCTTTTCACATATCATCAAGCAACAACTTCAATATTTTTTCTTGTCTATGTCAATGGCATAATTATCACTGGCACAGATGATAATTTCATTAAATCACTGATGTTACGTCTTGCTTCTTACTTTTCTATTAAAGATCTTGGTCGATTGCAATATTTTTTAGGCATTGAAATTTCTCGTTCACCTAAAGTTATTTTTCTCTGCCAACGAAAATATATCCTAGATATTCTTCAGGACTCTGGCCTCACATGGGATCGTGTTTCATCTTTTCTAATGGAACCAAATTTCAAGTTACTACCTACTGATGGTAAGGTTTTAACTGACCCAAGTCAATTTCGACGTCTTATTGGGCGTCTACTATATCTTACCATTATTCATCCAGGTATTACTTACTTGGTTAATTATTTAAGCCATTTTATGCAGAAACCCCAGACAGCTCATCTTGATGCTTCTCATCGGGTTTTACGTTACCTTAAAGCCACAATTGGCCATAGTATTTTTCTATCTTCATCTAGTTCTCTGTCTCTGCATGGCTACACGGATTCAGACTGGGCAGGTTTCCCTTTCACTCGTCATTCCCCGACAGGTTATCTTGTCACCATAGGTGTCAGTCCTTTTCCTTGGAAATCCAAGAAATAACCTACCGTGGCTCGTTCTTCTGCTGAAGCAGAATATAGAACTTTAGCTAATCCCACTGCCGAACTTCAATGGTTACGGTATCTTTTTAATGACATGCGTATTTCATGTCCTCTCCCTATCCAAATTTCTTGTGATAGTTAAGCTGCAATTCACATTTCTCAGAATCCGGTTTTTCATGAATGAACTAAACATATTGAAATCGATTGTTACTTTGTTCGTGAGAAGTTACTCAGTGGGTTAATTTTACCACAACATCCTTGGTCTTCCAATCAACTTGCCGATGTTTTTACAAATCCACTAGGAGCTCCACAGTTTGGCCGTCTGGTTAGCAAGTTGGGCGTTCATTCTGGCTCTACCGCTCCAACTTGAGGGGGGTATTAAGTTTATCAGACTATTGATAAACTTGAACATGTACATACACGTACATATGGTTGTAACTAGTTTTCCTAGTCTTCTGTTATGATAACTATTATACCTATTCTTTAGCTAATTAGGTTTCCTTTCTCTATTCTTCAGTTGTAGCTATTTATTTGCTATGCATCTCTATCCATATTCGAATGTAATCATATAAATATCACTTAATGAGATCAGACTCAATACAGTTGTGTGAGCAAACCATATACTTCTGTCATTAAAACCTTTACCAACCCCCATGTCCTTTCTTCTAAAGATACTTCTGGCGGTTGCAATTCTTTGAATGTTTCATTGCTGATATCCGAAGAGATTTTTCCACAAAGAAACGGTCCATCCTTCGACGCAGCCAATGAAATACTCCATTAACAAGCGTTCCAGACCCTTGCTCTATGATATAAAGGCTGACTCGAGTGCTTTTCCATGATTTTTTTTTTCTGTGATATAGACATCAACAGCCAAATATTGACCCTGGAAATCGAAAAACAAGCATATCAATTTGTGATCACCAGTTTTATGATCATAACCAAGAGCATATGGAAAATCCATCGGACCCCTTGGTTTATCTGTCGATTTGGGTAGTTCCTTAAATTCGTTATTGTAAGGATTCCAAAGACCAAAGAATTTTTTTCAGTTGACTCCAAATGCACACCAAACCATTACAATAACCCACTAACGGAAAAGCAAGATCTAGAGATCCCAATGGCCAATCAATTTCCACACCATACTAATGAAAATCATTAGAAGACACCGATAAAGGATCATAGCTTACGGAGCAGATTACTTTATGATGCTTTTCAGAATCAGATATTATGAGGCCAAATTTTGTTTTCTGGATATATAGTCAGATTATGGTGGGATTTAACAATTTTCCAATCACCACGACCCATGTTTAGTGTTTTATCCTTCTAATCCAGACACAATTTTCCAACAAAATTCAGAATAATTCAAGGAGTGAGGTAATCTATAGGTTCATGTTTTTATAGGTACCTAAAGAAAAATGTTGCTGCTGCTGCATATATATCTCTGTTTCTGTAATTTTTATGTGGTTGGATTTGATGTACTATAGTTATTGACTGGTTAGTAGTAGGTGCTTGCAGGGTGCTATCTCGTCTACTTTTATCTTTGCCAATTACATTATCCTAATGCAAAGGAAACCTGAATTAGGATATACATAGAACTATTAATAAATATAATGACATTGATTCATTTTATGATTATTTATACAACAAAACCACTTACTTACACGCAATACAAGTACAGTACACACACAATATATCTAGTATATAAGCCAACAGAAGCTAGCCCCTAAGGACTTGTTGATGTTATTTCTAGAACACGCACATATTGCTAATTCAATTAGCTAGGTCTTTTATTCTCGGTATAAGCTCCTGGTATTAGGTGGACGGACGGAGTCTCCTCAAATGGCTAGTAAGGAAGTTCTCCTGCTATGCATGGTGGATCGTAGTTGCAGACGACAATAGTATCACCGTTATTACAAAACGCAACAGCACACCCTAGTGAAGCAGAGTTTCTACAAACTACATTTATATAATGCACACGGTTTTCCGGTCCTCCTTGACATGAGTTTGATTCGTGATCATAATTACTTTTCTGACCAAGCCACAGTTGTTCAACATCTGCTGTACTGAGATCTCCACTACCCAAAGCAAGGTTCTCACTATATGGTCCACCGGAGAGAACAAGCGTACAATTACCTGCTAGTTGGTTAGCATAGTTGCTAGCATAGGTTGCAACAGTTTCGTTCCATACCAAGGGTGCAACATTAACCTCAGCGCGAGCTGCGTTATGTGGAGCTAGAAAGTCTTCGGGGGTTTGGGCTTGACTGACATGGATTAATAAGGCTAGGGTTAAGAATACTATGAAATTCATGATTGGCTGCTTGTGCAACACTACTCTATAACAACAAATATATTATGTAAAGGAGGTATGTGTTTTGTTTTGAGTGTTTTCTTGATGAGAATTGAGGTTCAGGGGGTGTGGGTTATTTATAGAGATTAGTGGATAGCTAATGATCTTCATTCATATTTTTGATCCACCACTGGTTTGCAAGGACGGCTAGGTCTCATTTTGCTGGGTAAATACAGAAAAATATAATAACAAAGGTGCGGTCATATTTGGCTGAGCATGCATCAGAATCTGTCTTTCTGTAAACATTTCTTTTATTTGTTTCTATATAAAACTGGAAGAGAAATACTTGATATACACATACGAATGTATATAAATGTTTATGTTGAATCGATCAATTCATATTCGTCCATAGTTTTTGTTGGAAATAAGTTACAATTTCGTATGCAACTGAGAAATAATACTTTGATTACACTGATAATAGTAACAAACAACTCAAGAAACATGAGAAAAATACTTAACACTCACTGATGTGTTATTGTTATACCGGAGATGCACTGATGATAGTATTTAAAACTTAGTAGAGGCACGTATGAGATACGCTGAGCTAAAGGTAATATTGCCCGCTACTCCTCTGAGATGCTATAACAATTAACAAATTACCTCCAGGATACAACTACTGTTAGTTCTCCTCTATGTGTAGCATACACAGAGAGAACCCTTAGAACTTGGCAGCAAATAATGAAAACAAAAACATAAATCGAAACTACAACCAGTTTCTATAAACTAACTATGTTTTTGTAAACAGAGAAGTAGTATTACAAAATTATGTTTCTGTAAACTACAACTCGTTTTTTATGTTTCTGTAAACTAAGAACTCTATTTAATGTTTCTGTAAACTTAAATAAAAATTTTGAAAGAATAAAAGAAGAAGAAGAATTTCAGAGAGAAGAGTTCTGAAAGGTATGGTTTCAAATGAAATTCTTCTCTCGTATTTATAGCAAAAAACATTTCAACGTTCGACCAAGAATCCAATGTGCGACAGACTGTCCGTGATTCACGCTTCAGCTTTTGTCGACGAGTAAAAGCATCCGTTAAAAATACAAAGAAAATGTTTTGTCGGAATTCAAATTTTTTCGAGATTCTACTCGAGGTGCACAGGTGTTACAACGACATTTTTTCAAAGATGCTTCACGAGGTTTTTTTGCACACGGGTCGGACACCCAAAACCGAGAAGGCAAAGAATAAAATTCTTTATATGTGTGGGAGAAACGTGTGGAAAAATTCAGTAAAAAGATAGGGTCGGATAAACCCACACCCACGCCCACGCCCACGCCCACGCCCACGCCCACGCCCACGCCCACGCCCACGCCCTCGCCCTCGCCCTCGCCCTCGCCCTCGCCCACGCCCACGCCCACGCCGAGCCGAGCCGAGCCGAGCCGAGCGAGCGTGCTTCTGTGCGAAGCACCGCGCGAACGGGAAAGGCAATAAGAAATGCAATAAGGTTTAGGCAACCTTGCCATAGTCTAGGGCTTTCCCCATACACAAAGGTCTAAAGACCCAAAGGGCCATACCCTTAAGGCTAAACCAATGGTATTTAAGTCTAAAACTCTAAGTGTTTTAGTCTATATGGGACTAATGTTTTATTCATTCACATGAAAAAACATCTAGGGAGTAATAGGTCTTGGGATCAAAACATGGTCCATGCATTTTTTGATTAAAACAAAACATTGTTTTTTCTAACAATCCCCCACATGAATAATAAAACATTTCGATAAAACACGAGAAAACATAAGGCAACAATATAGGCTAAGGTGTCCCAAGGATTGAACCTTAACTTAGTGAGAGGTTACCTGAACTGCTTGTTGATACGGTGAACGCAATGTCTTGAACCGCCAACAATGAATGCAATTCAGAAATAACAGCCACACTTGATGCCTCAACCGAAGAAAACAGGTGCCAAGCTCTTGCGGTTGTGCCCATTTTGGCCGTGGGCTAAAATCCCGGACTTAATGAATGTCTCTAGAGAATCAAATCAAATTCTCATAGAAGCGGCCCCACTTCCAACATCCACAAAGGTGAGTCCATAAAGAGTGTCCTGCCACACCCCGCTTTAATCAAAGCCATGGTACCCATTAAGATCGCAAAAGATCATCCTTAATTCTGCAGGTAGCACTATCGCAGAGTTACACCATAGGGAGGGACAAAGATAGTGCTTTACCCAATATCACCATAAATTAGTTGTCTCATTGAACCTTGATTTTGGAAATCCAATCACAAGGTTGAGTATCCTTCATGGTGATTTATTCAATGAGCTTAAGTCCCATCCCCCTCGATGTAAATTTAACTTCCTCTCTGGTTAAGCCTTTCGTCAAAGGATCTGCAAGATTATCTTTGGATTTTACAAAGTCTATCGAGATAATACCAGTAGAGAGTAGTTGTTTCACCGTCTTGTGTCTTCTTCGTATATGTATAGACTTCCCGTTGTATACATTGTTCTTTGCGCAACCAAGAGCAGCTTTACTGTCACAGTGGATTGCGATTGAAGACACAGGCTTGGGCCAGAGTGGAATTCCTCCCAGGAAACATCGTATCCATTCAGCTTCCTCTCCAACTTTTTCCAAGGCTATAAATTCAGACTCCATAGTGGATTTAGCTATACATGTCTGTTTGGTGGACTTCCATGAGACAGACGCACCTCCAAGTAAGAAGATGTACCCACTAGTAGACTTGCACTCTTCAAGTATGATATCCAGTTGGCATCACAATACCCTTCCAAAGACAGCAGGATACTTCCCAAAACTTAAGCAATAGTTTGAGGTCCCTCTCGGTAACGTAAAACTCTAAAGAGAGCATACCAGTGATCCTGCCCCTGGTTGCAAGTATACCGCTTAATCTACTCACAGAGTAAGCAATATCAGTCTTGTACAGTTCATCAAATACATAAGACTACCAATAATGCGAGAATACTCAAGTTGATCAATACCCTTACCCTTGTTCTTTTTCAGGTTTACAAGTGGGATCAAAAGGAGTAGATGCAGGTTTAGCATTTTCATAATTAAATCTCTTTAATACGGTTTCAAAGATAATGAGATTGACTAAGACTATATCCATCGAGACGTCTTTCCGATTTTCATCCCTAAGATTACATCAAAAGGGGCCTAAGTCTTTCATGTCAAAATTATCTCTAAGCATGCTTTTAATGTTATTAATAATATCAAGGTTACTGCCTAATATGAGCATATCATCAACATATAGGCACACAATAACATGAGAATCATCCACAGATTTAATGTAAACACATTTATCAGATTCATTAACCTTGAAACCATTAGTTATCATAACATGATCAAATTTTTCATGCCATTGTTTAGGTGCTTGTTTTAAACCGTAAAGAGATTTATTCAACTTGCATACTTTGTTTTCACAACCTTTTACAATAAAGCCTTCAGGTTGATCCATATAAATTTCTTCATTCAATTCACCATATAAAAATGCAGTTTTAACATCCATCTGATGTATATGCAAATCATAAATTGAAGCTATAGCAATCAACATCCTAATCGAGGTGATTCTAGAGACTGGTGAATAAGTATCGAAGAAATCTAATCCTTCCGTTGTTTATAGCCTTTAGCTACCAACCTAGCTTTATATTTATCTATAGTTCCATCTGTTCTAAGTTTCCTTTTGAACACCCATTTACAACCTATGTATTTACTACCAGGAGGTAAATCTACAAGCTCCCAAGTTTCATTTTGCTGAATGGACTCCCATTCATTTAATGAAGCTTCTTCCCGAAGGAGCTTCTGGAGAAGTCATAGCTTCTTTGTAGGTTTGGGGTTCAGACTCTACCGTTAGAGTCAAAAATCTGGGCCAAAACTTGTTTCAGTTCTTACCCTTTTACTTCTTCTCGCTTCAGTCTCATACTCCAAAGTTGGAGTTTGACTAATCGATGGAACATCCGGGAGGTCATCATGGACCCTTTTTCGAGGTCCAGACCTTAAAGGAAAAATGTGTTCATAAAACACAAAGATCTCTAGATTCCAATATGGTGTTCGACCAATGTTATTATGGTCAGGACTGATGACCAAGAACCTGTATGCAATTGTATGCTCAGGATACCCTAAGAAAACACAGTCAATTGTTTTAGGACCTAATTTAGTTTTCTTGGGATGAGGAATGGCCACCTTGGCCAAACACCCCCACACTTTAAAGTATGCATAGGAAGGTTGTTTACCATTCCACAATTCATAAGGAGTTTTATCAGATTTTTTAAATGGAACTCGGTTCAAAATATAGCAAGCAGAAAGGATAGCTTCCCCCCACAAGTTCGAAGATAACCCTGAACTTGTCAACATAGCATTTACCATATCTATGAGTATTCTATTTTTTCTTTCAGCTACACCATTCGATTCCGGTGAATATGGTGCAGTTGTTTCATGAATGATTCCATTATGTTTACAAAACTCACCTATGGGTATCACATACTCACCGCCACGATCTGACCTAAGAGTTTTAATTTTAACTCCTTTTTTGGGTTTCTACTTCAATTTTATAAAATTTGAAGGCCTCTAAGGCTTCATCCTTACTTCTAAGAAGATGAACCTGACAATAGTGTGAGTAATCATCTATAAAAGTGATGTACCATTTTTTACCACTTCTTGTTGGTGTTGATTTCAAATCTCCTAAATACGAGTGTATTAGTTCCAAAGGAACTGTTTTACGTTCAATCCTTTTATTAAACGGTTTTCTTGTATATTTAGATTCAACACAGATTTCACATCTTTGATTTTTATCAAAGTTTATTTTTGGTATGCAACCTAAATTAGCAAGTCTTTCTAGAGATTTTAGATTAACATGCCCAAGTCTATCATGCCAAACATGTGAAGAGTCACAAACATAAGCAGAAGAAGATGCATTAACATTCAATTTCAAATCAGATACACTAAGCTTAATCATGTTATCGGTAACATAACCTTTTCCTGCGAATTCACCATGCTTAGAAAGGACAACAGTATTAGATTCAGCAACAATCTTAAATCCTTTTCCTAGTAAGATGGTTTCGAGATAAGGTTTTTGCATATGTCCTGGGACGTAAAATACGTCATTCAATGCGAGAGTTTTTCCTGAAGTTAACTTCAGTTCGACCTTGCCTTTCCCCTCCACTTTCGCGGTGGTAGAGTTTCCCATGAACAATTTCTCATCATCTCCTACTATGGCATAAGAGGAGAAAGCATTTCATTTCTGAGACATGCTTGGTGGCTCCAGAATCAAGCCACCAGTCTCTCACATTAGTCACACTAGAGACAAGGTCGACTTCAGACACCATGCCAATAAAGTATCCAGGATCATCTACTAGGTTTGCCTTATTTTTCTGTTTTGGATCATATTTGATCCTTTTAGGGGCCTTACAGTCTTTAGCCATATGTCCAGGTTTTCCACAGTTAAAACAGTCGCCTTTGATGGTGTTCTTAGTGACACCACCCTTAGGCTTAAAATTGTTACCTCTGGGTTTTCGACGTCTGTTACGTCTATTACCAATTTTGCTGGATTCTCCAGGAGTTTTCTTTGAAGCAGCTTTATCATCCAAAACATGAGCTTTGTAGGTCATGTTTTTGCTCAGCAACATGCTCTTGTCCTTGCTGCACATAAGCTCCTCAACCTGGATCTTTTTGCCAAGCTCCACCATGGTGATTTCACGAGTCTTGTGTCGCAGCCTCCTCTTGTATTCGCTCCATGAGGGTGGAAGCTTTTCAATCACAGCCTGATACTTGTAGAGCTTCATCAAAAGTCATGCCTTCAGCAAGAATCTCGCTGATGAGGAGTTGAAGTTCAACGAACTGTTCTACCACAGGCTTTTCGTCAGTCATCTTGTATTCTAAGAACTTAGCCATCAAGAATTTCTTACTTCCAGCAGCTTGAAAGATGATATTTTTCTTCTAGAGCTTCCCATAAATCAAAAGCATTAAAATCTTCTTTTGCATTATAGAAGTCATACAAGGAATCATCAAGACAATTAAGAATATGATTCTTGCACAAATAATTCTTCCTATTCCACCTGTCCAATTTATCTTCATTACCACGGCGATGAAGTTTTCTCGATGGTTTTTCTAAAGCATATCCATCTAACCTTTGGTCATTTAGGAAGAATAGCATTTTAGACTGCCATCTCTTAAAGTCCTTACCACTGAACTTTGGTGGTTTTTCTACGGTATTTTTTCCCATGTTCTTACAGCAATTACAATATCACAATATTACAATATTACAATCAGGCAAGCTATTACCTTTAGATTGTTGGAAATAAGTTACAATTTCGTATGCAACTGAGAAATAATACTTTGATTACACTGATAATAGTAACAAACAACTCAAGAAACATGAGAAATAATACTTTGATTACACTGATAATAGTAACAATTAACAAATTACCTCCAGGATACAACTACTGTTCGACCAAGAATCCAATGTGCGACAGACTGTCCGTGATTCACGCTTCAGCTTTTGTCGGACGAGTAAAAGCATCCGTTAAAAATACAGTAAAATGTTTTGTCGGAATTCAAATTTTTTTCGAGATTCTTCTCGAGGTGCACAGGTGTTACAACGACATTTTTTCAAAGATGCTTCACGAGGTTTTTTGCACACGGGTCGGACACCCAAAAACCGAGAAGGCAAAGAATAAAATTCTTTATATGTGTGGGAGAAACGTGTGGAAAAATTCAGTAAAAAGATAGGGTCGGATAAACCCTCGCCCTCGCCCTCGCCGAGCGTGCTTCTGTGCGAAGCACCGCGCGAAGGGAAAGGCAATAAGAAATGCAATAAGGTTTAGGCAACCTTGCCATAGTCTAGGGCTTTCCCCATACACAAAGGTCTAAAGACCCAAAGGGCCATACCCTTAAGGCTAAACCAATGCTATTTAAGTCTAAAACTCTAAGTGTTTTAGTCTATATGGGACTAATGTTTTATTCATTCACATGAAAAAACATCTAGGGAGTAATAGGTCTTGGGATCAAAACATGGTCCATGCATTTTTTGATTAAAACAAAACATTGTTTTTTCTAACAGTTTTATCTGTCAAGTGGAAGTGGAAATTTGATTCTACAGCGCCTTGAGGTTGGAAAAGGTGGTCATATTTCCGATCCACCACTAGTTTGCCAGGACGGCCAGGTTGGAAAAGGTGGTAAATACAGAGAAAAATATAATTACAAAGGTGCGGTCATATTTGGGAATCTGTCTTTCTGTGCATATAGGAACACTCTTATTTTTTGGATTTTGTTGCATATTTACACAAAAGTGGAGATATTTAGCAGGTCCAGAACTCAGGGTTTTCTATCCGTGCCCTAGGAACATAATTCCTAGACCTTTTTTTGCCAGGTCCAAGAAGAATGTACTGTCTACGTACGGCCAGGGCCAGAGATCAACTGCATGCCCCCATGGATTTGCTTCATCTTATTATTTTTTGTATCTTTGTGGTTGTTTTCTTCTTCTTGACTAAGTATGTAACCTTGCATCATGGGATTTAAACTATTGTAATTCTAAATTGGATAGTGCATCTAATTAATGACATAAGAACACACAGATTAAGTCGCAGAGGATACAGGACAAATTTTAAGTCACCGATCGATGCATAAG
Organism: Papaver bracteatum; assembly: GCA_023529315.1. NCBI lineage: Eukaryota > Viridiplantae > Streptophyta > Magnoliopsida > Ranunculales > Papaveraceae > Papaver > Papaver bracteatum. The sequence goes on along the minus strand of JAJJWX010001563.1, from coordinate 398,548 downwards.
TTTCAAAAACTCTTTCTCAATCGATGTGTAAGTTTCAAAAACTGTTTTTGTGTAGGTATAGATATAATGCATGAGAGATCACTTTCTCAATCTCTCGGAGTAAAACTAGCAGTGAATGTAGTATGTAGGACTACTCGTATGCATGCATTGCTACAAGATTCCTCGAGGCTTAGAATTCTCAAATGGAAATATACATTTGAGAATTCTACAATGCAGTTATAGAAGACGTGCAAATTTATCAAAATCTGTAACTCTCAAATATCTAACTCTATGGCGGAACGGAACAATTAAGAACTCCGAAATTTTTGTACATATACAGCAGTCGACCACTGGCGTACCTTGGCGTGCCTATATGGAAAAAGTAAGTATCTGGTGAGAAGGAAAAGTAGTTGCGTACATAGTTGAGAAATAAACCAGCAATAGTTTAAGAAACAACTTAAGGTTTCTACTGGACTACCAGACAGAAACATTAATCAATGGAGATTGTCTACTAACAGGGATGAGGGATGGTGGGAAACATCAATCTAGACGCTCCATTAACTACTAAATGAGAAACAACTTGTCAAGCTAAAGAACGGGTAATGACTAATATTTAGTTCCAATTGGGATGATGGACAACCAAACTGAACTCTCAAAATATACTTCCTAAGCTTCTTGAATTTTTCAAATTTTCATCTTTGAAAAGATCATCTTCTTGTGGGTTGCCGCACTCTGGAACTAAGTTCGCAAAGCTAAATAAGTTATCTCTAACATATAGAATAGGTCATCCGCATCTCGAATCGACGTCAAAGTGACGCCTTTTGCTATATGGTGGGACCGGTGGGTTGTGTGGTTAGGAAAGAATTGATATTGTGACTGCTAAGAAACAAGTTAAAAAGCCTTTTAACTCTCTTATTATTTTAGGCATAGAAGTATTGATTCTTAGTTGGTCCATTAATGTTGATTCCTTCGAAAATATCTTTGATGATTTTGTGTTCGATTGGGCCTTTAAGCGCGTGCCTTGCTTACCACAAGTAGGCAGGGGCGGAGCCAAAATTTGAAGAGAGGGGTGCAAGAAAAAAGTCACAGTAAAATGGGCTACAAAAAAAAATCATTGCACATCAATTTTCCATAGAAGATAAATTGAACTAAACCCACAAAAATTTGACATAAACCTAATGATCAAAACTCCAAAATCGGATAGAAAGACAGAAAAATGGGAGGTGTTCCACCCAGTGGAGATGTGCAGCCTAATACCGGAGGTATCAACATGGGAGGTAGGTACTGCCACCAAATGAAAACATGCGAGATGGACCAGCACCCAATGCTGAATACTATAACAACAATATGCCCAACACCACATGGTCCGCAACAAAGTGGAGGGATGTTCTATCAAGGAGGCCCGGCTACCTATAAGATGTTAACAATGGGAGCAGTCAAGCTACACTACACCAAATCAAGGTTTTCCTTATGGGGAAGAAGTGTTACCAAAAAATACAAGCTAATTTCCCTTACTAAAATAAATGGTTACCTATAGGGTGTTATATAATGTGTGAGAATTGTGTCTAGGAAAACTAAATAGGCTAACACTTTGATTTCATTACAATATTTACCAACTATTGACATTTTACACTTCATATTCAATTTGTAATGTAAACATTATGTTATAAACATTGCTAACTATTTCTATTACTATTAAAATGACCACTAAGCAAATGACATGTGTCGATCTGATATGTAACTACGGGCACTTTTCTGGTCGCCGGTCCTCACAGTTTCTAGTAATCGGATCTGACCATTTCCGGTAATTTACCTGACAGATTCCGGTTGCCGGACCTGACAGATTCCGGTTGCCGTGCCTGATAATTACCGGTACCTATAAAATTACTCTTTAATCTACAATTAAAATCATAATGGTAAAAGGATTGAACACTGGAAATATATAATTATATATTTATGATCATTATATACAAGGAGCACAGTGTTACATAAAAATAATTGTGCAAAATTCCACAAATTAACGAGGGTTTACTCAATAAATACTTTTATCGATTTCCAAAGAATTTAATGGATTTACAAAGTATTGTGTTATTGGTTGTATACTTTTAAGATCTCTTTCAAAGTTTATGTTACTCGTTGTAGATTGTCAAAAGGTCTTCTAAAGTTTGTGTTACTCGTTGTAAACTTGAAAATTCAAAGACTTTGCATACTTATCTTTTTTTCAAGACTTAGAGTGACTTTTGGGTATATACTTGCCTTGATAAAAGTCTTGCAAAATATGTAAGATTTTGGAAGACGTCCAATTTTTTTATAAAGATATTTTTTACTCTCTTTTATTTTATTTCATGAATACACAATCTAGAAAACTCCTATTATAGAGGATTATAAATTATTTGATATGATTAAACATTTTTTTAATTTTAATTATTATGTAAAAATGTACAATAATTATTATTTTAATTTATTGTTACACTTTATTGTATTTCATTGAACCAAAAAAATAAGTTATATATATAAAATAATACTATAATAAATAAGCTACAATAAATTTTGTATGTATGTCTATCATGCATATTTCCATATAAAATTTGTTTATATAACTCTTCAAGACTCTACAAATGTCTGCAAGACATTAGACAACTCAGCATAACTCCGCAAAAGTTTGCTTAATTCTGTATAATTCTCGCAAAGTTATTAATTTTCATTACTCTTTTTAAATCTCTACAAATCTACAAATGTATTTATTGAGTAAACCCCCGTAAGATTTCATATGAGAAAATAGCGATTCGAGAAGCTTTCATAGCACAAAAAAGTGTTTGATCCTAAAAATAAAAGCAAGATATGTTTCCACTCCGCAAAAAGTAGTGTCAAGTTTTCATTCCTGCTCAAACTCCATAAACTCCACGAGACGGGCCAAAGTTACCTATTCATTTGCAATATATTCTCTCAAACACCAACAAGACCAGGATTTCTGCTGCAATTAGGACTTTCAACATCTATGACTAAATTGTTGTTGGCAGGTTGTTTGTATTCCTGTTGCTATCCATAAAAACCCCTTCAAAAATCATCTGCATAGAGACAAAAGAGAAGGAAAAATAAGAATACTAATGAAATAAGTTGAACTGAGCAAGTTTTGGTGTAGGAGATAAGGAAAACAACTGCTATAGATGCATTACTAATGAACATGGGGTGCAAAGTGCAAGAAAATAGAACCATACATTTTAAGCGACCCCTCGGTCATCGCCTATACACATGGGAGTCGAGCCAACTACGGGCGACAGTCAACACAAATGAGATTTAACATCACATACGACATCTGCTACTAACTCAGAACATACACCCACCTAGGACCTCAACTACTGGCAGGGAAGAAAAATCAACCACAAACGTTGCACCTACCAAGTAGTACTAACTGCATACATCTCCACCTAATAGGAAAAATCAACAGCAAAAAGGAAGTACTGTATACTTCTTCACCTGGTAGAATTAACTGAAATGTTCTCCTAGAAGTATCAACGGAAACTCACGCGCAGAAAAAAAAAAGTCTAACATTTATTGCCTACAGTGAGTACATATCAAATGTCTCCTTAAAAAAACATCTAATCACTGGTTTGCTATTTCTCTACACTGTTAATGATATGGCACCAAACAGAGCATATAATAACCTCTATAATTCTAACTTAGGTTCCTAAAATACATACTCGATCCAAGAGCATCGCCCCTTCTAGAAGATTCTCCTTGCGATTTCTAGGATACATAGTGAAAAGTGTACGACCATGATAACGATGTGCCACTCTTTCTCGTAACATAGTTACCTCCGCAACAAGGGCAGGGGTTAGATTGGCAAGAACAGCATCAGATGATGTCAATAGCACCTGAAATGACCATATTTAACTAACAAATGAGATGTAAAGAAACATGTATACACAATGCACAAAAAATCTAAACAATCATTTGGATGCACCTCTTCTCTTAATTCAGCAGGGAATGTGGAAATAATTCCTGTGATTGGTGCAATCTCTGAGCCTGCTGCTGTGCTAAAACCTCTGCAAAAAATATCTGGAGGGAGGGATGCTAGGAATTCAGGATCTATATCATTTGCATTCTCAGGTTGAGCATTTGAAGGTTGTGCCACCTGACCTTGTTGAGCAGACAGTACTTCAGCACACAACTCCTCTGGTAGTGCATCTAGGAATGCAGGATCTACTTCATCACGAAACTCCTCTAAAGTGAAGCATCTCTGCTACTGGGTGGCATGTGATTTGTTAATGGATTTTCTCTTCCTGGCTTGCTGGCTGAAGATCACCCAAAGGAAATCTATCTGTAGATCCTTGTATTTCTCCTTCATCATCATGGCCATCAACACTTCCAATTTCCACTTCAAGGTTGCGGAGACTTTCCCCTAAACAAATAAGAATGACTCCCATATGAAATATACAAATCCATAACAACAAAGTTAAGTAGAAACTAACTTTTCGATTAACTTACATACACACAAGTAAGGGTTTGAGTAAAATTTAGAGGAGAAGTGTTGGCAAAACGGAGGTACTTAAAGATCATGTAGTAAACAAGCGCATTTCCATACACCATCTTTTTCCAAAATTACACGACGAAACCAACAACAAGAGGATCTAAGCATCAATATACATTTTCGTCAACATATTTCGCTACCTCGGTCCAAATATCCTCTTCAAACATGTAATTATGAAAATCCAACAATGAGTTAATGAGAAATTGAAACAATGAGTTAACTCTGAAAGCTTACAATTGAAAGTTAAACTGAGATTTGACAAAATAATCTGATGAAACTTAAAAACCCCACAGATTGGATGTAGGATGATAAATTCAATTTGAAATTCCAAAACTCCAAAGATTTTCTCGAAAATGTCAATTCAAAAATCTGATTTCAGCTTCAAAGATTCGGAGAAGAAAGTCAAAGTAGGTTCATACAAACAAAACGATCTACAGTCAGTTTATAATTGAATCAAACTTCATCCTCCAGTTAAATCTTCAATCGAATATCCAGATTCAACAAATTGAAAATACATAAAGATTGAACAAAACTGTAACATAAAACTGAAAATTGAGCTAAACCCTTTTATTGAATCCAACTCAAAGGCCGAATCCAGTCTGGGTTTTGAACGATCTAATCAAAACATAAGAAAATGAAAAAAAATATCGTTTTAGTAAAATCAAAATAAAATTCTGGAATCATTAAACATGGAAAGAACAACGATTATAAGATCAAAACAACCATGAAACAATAATGGAGTGAAGATATGGATCCGAAGGACTTACCATGGCTGCGAAACTGGATTTTGTGGAAGCCCTAAGGAAAAACGATATTCTAGGGTTTGCAGCTCCTTTGAAGGCGGAAGATTTGAGAGGAAACGAAGAAAAGGAAAGTGAGAGAAATTTACTTTCATATTTTATATAAGAATAGCTTAGACGGTAGAGATTTCATAAAGGGTGGTCATACGGATTAAGGATATTTTGGACAGTGGATATTTGATTTAAGAATATCATACGGATCATAGAAATTGTGTTTTCTTTGTGCTTTCTCTTTGTGTTTTTGTGCTTTCTCTTTGTGCTTCTGGTTGGAATTTCGACTAGTCACATAGGTCATGAAGTAATTTCGACTAGTCATAATGTCATGAAGTAGCTTTAGTGTATTATACATCATCAAAATCGATAAATATGAAGCTCTGGGAGGGTTCTGATTTCAAACTTAGCATGTTACATCATCGAAATCGATAAATATGAAGCTCAATGTTGATTCATGCTTCAATTTTAGTATAACGACAAAAAAAACTATGAACCACATAGCTCTGGGAGGGTTCTGACTTCAAACTTAGCAGGATACATCATCGAAATCGATAAGTATGAAGATCAGTGTTGATTCGAACCTGTGGAATAACGACAAACAAACTATGAACTAAGAAACTCAAATCGATAAGTATGAAGATCAGTAATTAAGCACTATTTCCCAAAGAATATCGTCCATTATCCTGTATACTAGAATATCAAACCTACTTGCAGGTTTAAAGTTTATAAAAATCACTAGAGAATGTTAAATAAAATGTGCATAGTATGAAGATGATGGGCTTTTCACCCAAATAAATAGCACAATCTAAACATAGAACTAGAGAAATAAAGTTGCACCTTTGATTTCATCAACCTGGATTTGTTCTGCACACCAAGAGTTACCCTGCTTTGAAGGGAATCAATGACCTTCTTCACATCGCGGAAGACATTTATGTCAACAAGATCCTGTAGGATAATTCTGGTAAGTATCTTCAACAGAAAATGTAAATGAGAAGCAATGTGTTACTCTCTCTGTATATAAAACCTCCAGAAGTACCAAGTTCAGAAACCTTCTTTTTTCTAACTCAAATTCAAAGTTTCAAAAAATGTTAACGATATAATTACGTTGTGGCTATCCTTGTGTTCTTGGAAGCATTCTTGCTTCTTGTCACCATAAATTTCAAGCAAACGAATCAATGGCCTGACACACTCCAATCTACCATTCTTACGTGGTGATTATATAGTAACCTTGATTAGAAAAAAAAAAAAAAAACTCTATGATATCACACTTTTTCTGTGTGCGCCGGGAATACATTTTAAAGCTTGTGTTCTCCGGACCTATGGACAAATATACCATGCTCAACTTGCTTATGCGCGTCACCACACTTAATCCAAAATACCAGTGCAACACACTACTACACTGGACTTATATATCTACAAGGAAACTACTGAAACTTGAGTGGTATGTGTATTCACAAAACAATATATTTATTCTTGCCTTAGAAACACAATCCCTTACCGAAACACAACCCAATTCTGATTTTAGAATAAATTTCATTTTACAATTCTAACGATCTTCAAATAGAGACTGTACAACCTCTCCAAACCATTTCCTTCATTTAACAAGAGTTACAGAAAACATGCTTTACATTTTAACGGAAGAATAAACCATTAAAATTTATCATGATTCAAAATTAATTGATTAATTTCGCAATTGCACTAGGGAAATATAAAAACATAACCACCAAAGCAGAAAAAACTAAGAAAATTATAATCAGAAACTCCCAATTTGAACCCTATTTTAAAATTTTCGCATTGTTTAAACCCTAAGTTCATAATTGAAGAACTATAAAAAGTAATGGAAGATCTGGAAGAAGAAAATCATACCATCAACGATAACGAAAAAATTTCACCGGAAGTAAGTCACCTTCATCCTTATTATTTATCTTCAAACTCCTCTGAAATTGAAAACAAAGAGGAATGACGATGGGTTTTTCTTTAATTAGAATTCGATCGAGTTTCTCTTTTGATTTTGAGGAAGAAGTCTACTGCATGCAGAATGAGATTGAAAATTGAATTTGTCTGAGCAAGGCTACGGGGTTTGTTGTGTTTCTTTCAACTGATTTTTCGAAGCGTTTAATGAAATCCAATTGGGTTTAGTTCTGTCAACAGGGGTGAGGAAATATGGAACTCAAAGTTTTGTTCCGGCAGCATTAGTTCTGGGTTTAGGTTATTCCACGGTTTTAACACTATTTATTTGGTTCCAAACAAAAGATTTATAAAAGCTTAAAACTCTATTTTGCATTTTCTAAATTCCAAAATTAGTCATTGTGTTAGCTATGCCAAAGTGTGTTACTAATAAAAATGATAAAGAGTTATAAACATGGGGTTCATTTTAGTATCCATCCAATTTTGGGTAGAAATAGTTGTATTAGTTATTTAGTATAAAGTGTGTTAGATATGAATAACTAATAATCTCACACTTTGAATTGTTATTTAGGTTTTATGAATTAATTCCTAATTATGGTAACTATTATTTGTTTTGCTAACCCTTTATAAGGGTTAGTAGAATTATAATGGATCACTAGAGTTACTAAAATAAAATTAGTTAGGAAATCGATTGTTAGGAAAACCTAGATTTGGTGTAGTGCTAGCTGATCAAATAAACCGTAGAAAAGTTAACGAAGGAAGTAGTCAAATTCGCTGCCATGAATTAGGGTAAGGACGACTTATTAGGTCAAAGCAAGTAGATGTTATCTTAGTATGGTGGAACAACGGAATATAAAAACAAAACTAGTCATAAAAACCCAAGGTGACCAAACATGTGGTACAAACACCCCACTCAAATGTTGGGATCCATCAAATTCCATCTTAAACAAAATTGATACAAAAATCCTAAATTTTTATAAATTGATACAAAAAACCCAAATTTCAAAATTGGTTTCATCAAATTCTTTGGGGTTTCAGAAAATTTTATGATGAAACCAAATTTTGGTTTCATCAACCGCGAGTTACTTTTGTTTTGTTGGGTTTTTTGTGTTACTTTTGTTTTGTTGGGTTTTTTGTGTTACTTTTGTTTTGATGGGTTTTTTTGTGGATGGATAGTGACACCTTTGGGGTTATAACTCGCGGACCGAAAACAAACGTTAGTATAAAAAATCCATCAATCGAATATCAAGAAGGTATTTGGTAAGTATTCTCAGGAATTACTTCATCTCTATTTCTATTTGGTTGTTGATTTGAATTCCTTTTATTGCAAAAATAAGATTTTACTTGTTCACTATTTTATTTATTTTTATTGCATAAAGAAGTAAGCGTTTATGTTATTTTATTTGGTTGGATATGATGTGCTATAATTATTGTCTGGTTAGTATTAGCTGGGGGATTTACTCCGGGTACAACAATCATTTTCCGTATCTTAAGGAAAAGGAAACCTAAATTAGATGGACACTCTTAGATGGACAAGGTCGGACAAAATTTGTGCCATTTTTTCCGGCAAACTCAAACGACAACGAATTTAAGTCTAATATTTTGGTGGTATATTCTTCTTATAAGACTCTACATTCCTAAAAAATATGTGCGCAATTCGATATTTATAAAACTACCATCTACCCCGTTGAATATCAGTCGTTCAAAATTAACTATTGAAATTAAGATCGGTAGATGGTCAGGTTTGGTATCTCGAATTGCATTCATTTTTGGTAGGAATGTAAAGCCTTATAATAGGAACATATCAATAAAATATTACATTTAAATTCATTATCGTTTCAGTTTGCCGGAAAAAATGGCGCAAATCTTGTCCGACCATGTCTATCTAAGAGTGTCCATGAATCCTCCCTCGTACATAGAACTGTTAATTAATATATATATATATATATAATCACATTGATCATTTAATTTATACAACAAAACCGCTTACTTACACGCAATACAAGATACAAGTACAGTACACACAAAATACATATCTAGAATATAAGCCAACAGAAGCCCCTAAGGACTTGTTGATGTTACTACTAGAGCACGCACCTACAGCTAATTCAATTATCTTGGTCTTTTATTCTAGGTATATGTTTTATTATGTAGTCTATAAGCTTCTGGTATTAGGTGGACGGACGGAGTCTCCTCAAATGGCTAGTAAGGACGTTCTCCTGCTATGCATGGTGGATCGTAGTTGCAGGCGACAATAGTATCACCGTTATTACAAAACGCAACAGCACACCCTAGTGAAACAGAGTTTCTACAAACTACATTTATATATTGCACACAGTTTTGTGGTCCTTTTCTACATGAGTTTGATTCGTAATCATAATTACTTTTCTGACCAAGCCACAGTTGTTCAACATCTGCTGTACTGAGATCTCCACTACCCAAAGCAAGGTTCTCACCATATGGTCCACCAGAGAGAACAAGTGTACAATTACCGGCTAATTGGTTAGCATAGTTGCTAGCATAGGTTGCAACAGTTTCGTTCCATACCAAGGGTGCAACATTAACCTCAGAGCGAGCTGCGTTATGTGGAGCTAGAAAGTCTTCGGGGGTTTGGGCTTGACAGACATGGATTAATAAGGATAGGGTTAAGAATACTATGAAATTCATGATTGGATGCTTGTGCAACACTACTCTATAAAAACAAATATATTATGTAAAGGAGGTATGTGTTTTGTTTTGAGTGTTTTCTTGATGAGATTTGAGGTTCAGGGGCTGTGGGTTATTTATAGAGATTAGAGGATAGCTAATGATCTTCATTCATATTTTTGATCCACCACTAGTTTGCAAGGACGGCTAGGTCTCATTTTGCTGGGTAATTAATGACATAATAACACCCAGATTAAGTCGCAGAGGATGCAGGATTAATTTTAAGTCACCGATCGATGTATAAGTTTCAAAAACTCTTTCTCAATCGATGTGTAAGTTTCAAAAAATGTTTTTGTGTAGGTATATCACTTTCTCAGCCTCTCGGAGTAAAACTAGCAGTCAATGTAGTATGTAGGACTAGACAGCTAGCTATTAGTATGTAGACTACTCGTATGCATGCATTGCTACAAGATTCCTCGAGGCTTAGAATTCTCATATGGAAATATACATATGAGAATTCTACAATAGAAGAAGAGGTGCAAATTTATCAAAATCTGTAACTCTCAAATATCTAACTCTATGGCGGAACGGAACAATTATCATGAGAACTCGGAAATATTTGTACATATACAGGCAGCAGTCGACCACTGGCGTACCTTGGCGTGCCTATATGGAGGAAAAGTAGTTGCGTACATAGTTGACAAATAAACCAACAATAGAAACATTCATCAATGGAAATATTGTCTACTTACAGGGATGAGGGATGGTGGGAAACATCAATCTAGACGCTCCATTAACTACTAAATGATAAACAACTTGTCAAGCTAAAGACCGGGTAATGACTAATATTTAGTTCCAATTGGGATGATGGACAACCAAACTGAACTTTCAAAATATACTTCATAATTAAGCTTTTTGAATTTTTCAAATTTTTATCTTTGAAAAGATCATCTTCTTGTGGGTTGCAACACCCTGGAACTAACTGCAAAGCTAAATAAGTTATCTCTAACATATAGAATAGGTCATCCAATAGCATCACGAATCGACGTCAAAGTGAAGCCTTTTGCTATATGGTGGGTTGTGTGGTTAGGATAGAATGATGCAAAATAGAATGATTTGTTTCATTCAAATATTGCGCCATTGAACTTCCTTCCCTATACTTCAACTTCCCAAGACATTGTCCACAAAGAATATGCTAGTGTCCGACTAGCCACATGATGCAAAATAGAATCATCTATCCATTGAAGAATAAAACAACTGCTTTGTGTTTAGTAACACGCCAAACTTGTTTTTTTCTTCTTCTCAGGCCTTACCCTCTTCCTACCTATTGCACCATATATATCTTAACGAATCTCCAAAAGCTTTGATACCACTTTTTGGGGGAGACTTACAAATCCGAGCCGCTATGCGCAAGACGGAAACTACACAAGCATCAACCACAATGCGTAAAATAATACTACTATGATTAAATAAAACAATCACACAACACCGACAATTACGTGGAATAACCTCTTTGATGTGATGGGTATAAAACTACGTGCAAATTTTCCACTATGAATAATAATGGGCTACACAATTTCTCCCAAATTGGGGTGAAAAGTATTTCAATGTGCATATAACACTTGGCTAACTATTTGCTTAACTACACTCACCACTAAAGGTGGATCAAAAAATTAACGACCAATAGGTAAAGGTGTAAAATGTGCCGGCCTAGCACAACCCAGACTTCGAAGTCACGTGTTTAGCGTATTGTGTGTCGGAGATTAAGGCGTATGGTGATTTATTGTGTTGTGAAGTCGAGCACATTTATTTTGTGTTTTTTAACCTCGCATCTTTAGGGGAGACCCCAACGGAATTAGAGGCGACGCAAAATACAAAATAGATTGAAAATACTTATATGCCCCTCCATAATCGGTAGTTTAGGTTTTTTTTAGCTGCCGATTGCAAAATCTCATTTTTGTGGAAACTCTATATTCGGTAGTTTTATGAACTAATTTTACTACCGATTAGAGGCTCAACCAAATTAGAAAAATGATATTTTTACAAAATCTCATTTTGGGGAAACTCTATATTCGGAAGTTATATGAACTATTTTTACTACGGATTATAGGCTCAACCAAATTAGAAAAATAGAGGATTTTTGCAAAATCTCATTTTGGGACAACTCTAAATTCGGTAGTTATATGTGTTTGATATTTTCAAGATTGTTTACCGCTATCCGATGGGGTCTGGGGGGCGTAGCCCCTCCCGGATATGTTCGAACTTATTCAAGAGACACCGTTGGTTGGATATTTGCAAAGAGAGCCAGGATAATCGGAAGTCATGATAACTCTTCCTTTATTACCGATTATGAGCTCAACCAAAATTACAAAAAAGAGGATTCTTACAAAATCTGATTTTGGGGCAACTCTATATTCGGTAGTTATATGAACTATCTTGACTACCGATTATGATAGGATATTTGCAAAGAGAGCCAGGATAATCGGAAGTCATGATAAATCTTCCTTTCTTACCGATTATAAGCTCAACAAAAATTCAAGAAAAGAGGATTTTTGCAAAATCTCATTTTGGGGCTACTCTATATTCGGTAGTTATATGAACAATCTTGACTACCGATTATGGTAGGATATTTGCAAAGACAACCATTGCATAATCGGAAGTCATGATAACTCTTCCTTTCTTACCGATTATAGGTTCAACCAAAATTCCAAAAAAAAAGGACTTTTGCAAAATCTCATTTTGGGACTACTCTATATTCGGGAGTTAAATAACCTAAATTCCCTACCGATTATGGTAGCATTTTTGCCAAAGGTCTACTTTAATCGGGAGTCAAGTTAAATTTATTTACTACCGATTATAGGATAATCAAAATTCAAAAGATAGAGGATTTTATTTTGGGGATACTTAATATTCGGAAGTTATACAAACTAAATTTACTCCTGATTGTTGATTAACTACCGATTGTATATTTATCTACCGATTATAATGGGTAGTTTGTCCATTAAAAAAATAGGATTTAAAGTCACCTACCGATTATGGCAGTTTTTGTCATTTTTTAATGTAAATATTTTTCAAAATTTTAGGTATTCTATAAGTTGTTATAAAAACAAGGCCATAACCCGGTGCTGATAGGGTGTAGAATACATCCTATTTATCATCTATTGTTTATGCTTTCTCTGCTATTTTTCTTGTGAATTATGTATTTTTACATGTGTTTTCGAGTTATTAGGTACTCTGGAGTCGCACGGAGGAAAAGAAGAAGAAATCACCAAATTTGAGCAAAAAGGGTAAAAAGGTCATTTCATGGGGAAACACTTTATGGAGACCAATAAAGGTTAAGGGGATGCCATCTGACTAGCCCTTATCAGAAGTAACATCCTATTATGGACACCCAGTCTGGGGTGGATCTTATCTCTGGGGTGTACCAAATCTAACCCACCTCATAACCCTAAATCGAGGTTGTCTTCTCTCTTTCAATCATTCACTAAAAATCAGAGAAAGGATAAGCAATGACTTCTGCTGTTGCTCGAGACACATAGAGAAATTGGGAGACGGATTGAATCCGCTGTTGAAGAATTAACAGAGAAATAAGAGGAGCAGCTCTGTAAAATCAGGGAGAAGAACTAAGAGATGGATTCAAGAACAACAGGGATTAACCAAATCGAGACAAGGGAAGAAGCAGATGGAATTAATGCTGTGATTCAGAAAAGGAAGAGATGCTGTTGTTACAGGGTTGTGAATGGAAGTCTGAAGATGATTTTAGAAATTAGGGTTTTGTCTGCTGTTGGTTATGGGTTCGATCTGAAAAAGCTGTTGTGGAGTAATTGCAATCGAAAGTGGAATGGTGTTACTCCCATCATTTTATGAGAAGATGTTGCTAAGAAGAAGGCCATGTGGTTGAAATTGTGATTTGTAAAGATTGATGGTTGATGTTGTTCTGAGCTATGAAGAGGGGTATTTTAATCTAGGATAGAAGAACAGCTAGCTTCTGCCACGAATAAAATGGGTTTGTGATCGAAATTCAGAGAAGATGTAAAGAGATGGGTCAGTTTGAGGTCGAGAAATTAAGGATGAGGAGCTGCGGCTATGTGCTGTTTCTTTGAGTTTTTGGATTAGATTGAGGCAAGCAAAGGCAGTAAAAATGTGGTTGAGATGAACTTGAATAAGCAGAATTGGAGTCTGTTGCTGTGACAGAACAATGTGTATTAAGCTGTTGTTGCTATTGATGCTGAAGAAGATGGAAAAAATTGAATGTTGAAGCTGTTGCGGTAGATGGAGTGAATGGAGTTTATAGCCATAATGGAAGAGTTGATGATGGTTAGAAACTCAGAAGACAGTGAAGGATGTTACTGCTAATGAAGTTTTAATAGATGTATGCTAGGTTTCTCAACAGGAGAAGACCAAAAATAGGCCTGAATTTGGCCGGGAAGTCCTGTAATTAAACAGAACTCGGCCGATTTTCTCCTCCGACGAGTCGACTCGGTGCCAGCGATGAACGATTCAGACGAGTCCGAAGACCGATCCAGACGAGTGATTAAGACTGAGTTAGACAGCTGAGTGAGATTACTCGGTGTCTGACTTCTCCCTTTGATTGAATTTTGACTAACGGGTTGATTTGTTTGACCGTTAATCCTAACGGTGGACTGACGGAATATTCCGTCGACGAAGAGAATTTTCAGGTGGCCGACGGTGACGAATTCCGACCTATTTCCGGCCAAAAACCCAGTTTTTCGGTGACCAAAAATGCAGAATTTTGTGTGGACTTCTCTCATATGTGTGAAGACTTAGAATTGGGAAATGCATGAAAACTTGGAAGTTTTAGAGAATTGGACTAGAAATTGGAATATGGCTTAAATTGGGAAAGTGGTGTTCTTATGGAATGTGGATTATTTTCCTACAAAGATATGGAGAGTATTGAAGCCTATAAATAGAGGAGTTCTCTACAACTGTTACACACACATCTACTTTGGAGAAGGAGTTAAAGTGCACAAGGATTGGAGGAAGGAGCAACCATCATCTTTTCAATAAGTTTTTCTTTCTTCCTTAATTATTATTATTATTATGTGAACTCCAAATTATGAGTAGCTAAATTTCTTATTGATTGAGGATGAATTCCTAGTTCTTAACATATGGTTTGAGTTTTGTTTCAATTCTACTGTGAAGTTTTTCACATGATTATCGTTTGTTTTTACTAATATTAAAGTTAGGGAATACGTAATAGTTAATTTAATCTAAAGCTAGTGAAAGTTAGGGAATACGTAATAGTTTCTTGACTCTTTGCACAAATAGAAAACCCAAGACCTTGCGGAGGGATTCCGTGGAGCAATTGTGTGTGAAAACAACGCTATAAAGTGGACCAAGCGAACCGATTCTAACTACTAGTACTAAACCTAAGTTCATAAATCTTAATGCGTTCGGGGAATTACATCTTTTAAGCGAACCTCAAGGTGGTTCTTTTGAATAGAATCTGATAACTAAGCGGACCTGTTACTCGGTGAAAAAAGGAATTTTGGGGTTATCTAAGCGAACCTGCTATCCTACGGTTGGTGATAATCTATGACTAATAAAAAGTGGAAAAGAACATAACTTTAATCATTTTTTTGCAGCGAAGAAGGATTCCTTGATCTATTCTCTCTTATTGAATTCAACTTACACTTTTAATTACTTTGTTTATTTCTTTTGCTCTTAAAATCTTGACCAATACCCCCCTCTTTGTGACATTATAAAACAATTATAATCTCTTGCTCCTCGTGGGATCGATCTTGACTACCCTATATTACTTGTTAATTAGGTAGTAAAATATTAATTAATTTGTTGTGGTTACTACACGCATGCAAATTTTGGCGCCGTTTCCGGGGAGCAACGGACGATTTTTGTTGTTTTTATTTTTCTTTTTGCTTTATTCTTGCTTTGTTAAGATTCTATACCGTATCTAACTTAGTTTTGTGAACCTTGTTTTAGGTACTATGTCTTTGGTGATTGTGTAAAAAGGGAAGACCGAGTCCAATACGTCTTCGATCCGGCACTCAACTAAAGGATTTCATTCGAGAGATTAATACTCCGCTTCCTCGTTCTACATCAAGTGAGTTCGCAGATTCGGACATAGAAAAAGAATCAATGGGTGATCGTACACTCAAGGACCTAGCTTCTCACAAGCTCGATACACAACAATGGTGTATCCAAACTAACTCAACTTTCGAGATCAAGCCGGGGTTGATTAGAGAATTACCAAAGTTTCATGGCATGGTGAATGAAGACCCAAACAAACATATTATGGACTTAAATACCATAGTCATGGCCACGCTTCCACCGGATATTAATGCGGATGGAGCAAAGTTGAAAGCTTTTCCGTTCTCTTTGGCGGGCAATGCTAAGGAATGGTTATACTATTTACCTTCTGGAAGTATCACAACATGGAATGGGATGAAGAAAATTTTCCTCGAGAGATATTTTCCCGCATCAAAAGCTACTCAAATTCTCAAGGAGATTTGTGGGATGAAGCAACATGTGGGAGAGTCATTATATGAATGTTGGGATCGGTACAAGAGATTGGTGGCAAGTTGTCCACACCATCAATTTAGTGACGCCATCATAATCTAATACTTCTATGAAGGTCTCCAAACAAGTGATAGATATCTTCTTGACGCCGCCGGTGGTGGTGCACTAGTGAACAAGACGGTGGCCGAAGCTACCGAGTTGATTGAAAGTATGGCGGCAAACTCGCAATAATTATATGCGAGAGGTGATTCAATGGTTAAGTTGGTGCATGAAGTTAGTGACTCATCTTCACAATCCGATCACCGGTTAAACAACATAGATAGGGTAGTGCAATGGTTGGCCGCGGTAATTATTTCGGATGATGAAACCGAACAAGTAAATGCTTTATATCCAAATCAAATGCCAAGGTATGATCCATACTCAAATACTTACAATCCCGTTTGGAAGGATCATCCCAACTTTAGCTATGAAAACAAGAAAGCGGCGGCTCCTAATCCATATGCGCAACAAGGTGGATTCCAACAATCACGTTTCCAACCTCAACAACAATAATTCCAACCACAACAAGTCAATGAGAAATATTCTTCGAATGATGATAAGTTGAATGTGATAATGCAAAGCATGCAAGGTCTCACTTCTATGTTACAACAAAACCAACAAACGACCGATTCGGCAATCAAAGCTTTGGAACAAAGGACCAGTTCGGCAATCAAGGATTTACAAACTCAAATGGGTCAATTGGCTACCGATATGAACTTGATGAAAGCTCAAACGTCCACAAAGCTTCCTTCACAACCATTTGTGAACCCAAGGGAGAATGTTAATGCGGTTAATTTACGAAGTGGAAGACAAGTAGAGAGTCCAAGTCATCATGAAGAAGCTAGTGAATAGGTAGTCAAAGACAAGGAGGAAGCCGAACCAAGGGAGAATTCTACACCAACTTCCCAATCCAAGGAACCGGTTCCTACTTTTACTACTCCACCTCCTTTTCCTAGTCGTTTTTCTAATTCCAAGAAGGAAGCTCAAGACAAGGCACTCATGGATATCTTCAAGAAGATAGAAATCAACATCCCCTTCATCGAGGCCATCAAGAAAATGCCAATGTATGCTAAGTTGATGAAGGAATTATGCACAAAGAAGGATAGGTTGCTTGATAATGAAATTACTAAAGTTGGCGATAGTGCATCGGCTATGGTTTTGAACAAGATGCCTACAAAAGTGAACGGATCCCGGTGGTTTCACGATGCCAATTAGTATTGGTAAGAAAAGGTTTGAACATGCTTTACTTGATTTGGGAGCTTCCATTAGTATAATGTCGGCCGATATATATGACTCCTTGAATCTTGGACCGTTGAAGGAGACAAAAGTTATTATCCAATTAGCAAACAAGTCTAACATTTATCCAAATGGACTTGTAGAAGATGTTCTAGTGCAAGTGAAAGAGTTAATTTTTCCGGTGGATTTCTTTGTGGTGGATATGGACAACAATGAGAATCGTTCGTCTACTTCTTTACTTCTTGGGAGGCCATTTATGAAGACCGCAAAGACAAAGATTGATGTTGATAAGGGAACACTTACTATGGAGTTCGACAAGGAAGTAATACACTTTAATATATTCGAAGCCATGTGTTACCCAAGTGATGTGCATTCCGCTTACTCCATTGATGTGGTTAGTTCATTAGCACAACAAATGGTGGAATTAAATCGAGAGGACGAACTTGATGTGGTGTTGCAAAAGAGCATTGAATTGGACGTCCACGGCTTGCCTAACTTGGATTTTGAAATTCCTACGGAATTGGTGGAGACGTGCGGTGCTTTGACGGCATTGCAAGAAGCTAAGGGTAATGTTTCCTATATTTCTTTACCCTTGAATGATGAATTAATTGTACCATCTATTGTGAAGGAGCCTAAACTAGAGTTGAAGCCACTTCCGGATCATTTGAAGTATGCATTCTTGGGAGATGGAGATGAGCTTCCGGTGATTATTGCAAAGAACCTCACACCGGTACAAGAAAACCATTTTCTTAGAGTCTTGAAAGAGTATAAAACGGCTATTGGGTGTACAATTGCGGACATCAAAGGCATTAGTCCATCCATGTGCATGCATAGGATTATAATGGAAGAGAATGTGAAGCCGGTACGTGATGCTCAACGTAGGCTTAATCCTCCCATGATGGAGGTTGTGAAGAAAGAGATACTCAAATTGCAAAGTGCGGGGGTAATTTACCCAATCTCCGATAGCAAGTGGGTTAGTTCGGTACAAGTGGTACAAAAGAAGTCTGGTGTTACGGTTGTTCGAAATCAAGATGATGAACTTGTTCCTAAAAGAGTTCAAACCGGTTGGAGAGTATGCATTGACTATAGAAAGCTTAATTCCTCAACCCGAAAGGATCACTTTCCTTTACCTTTCATTGATCAAATGTTGGAGCGGTTAGCAGGGAATTTGTATTATTGTTTCTTGCACGGTTATTCGGGATACAACCAAATTTTGATTGCACCGGAGGACCAAGAGAAGACCACTTTCACTTGTCTGTTTGGAACGTTTGCGTATAGACGGATGTCGTTTGGTATTTGCAATGCACCGGCTACTTTCAAAAGATGCATGGTAAGTATATTCTCGGATTACGTGGAGCGCATCATTGAGGTATTTATGGACGACTTTAGTGTTTATGGAAATTATTTTGATAGATGTTTAGACAACCTTAAACTAGTTCTTAAACGATGCATAGACACAAACCTTGTCCTTAATTGGGATAAATGTCATTTTATGGTAAACCATGGAATAGTACTTGGTCACATTGTGTCCTCTCAAGGGCTCGAAGTGGACAAGTCAAAAATAGATTTAATAAGAAACTTACAATATCCCACTTCGGTGAGGGAGGTTCGTTCTTTTCTTGGACATGCAGGTTTCTATAGGCAGTTTATCAAGGATTTCTCCAAAATCTCCATGCCGATGTGCAAGTTACTACAAAATGAGGTACCTTTTGACTTCAACAAGGAATGCAAGGATGCTTTTGACAAATTGAAGGAAATGTTGACAAGTGCGCCGATTATCAAGTCACCGGATTGGAATATTCCATTTGAATTAATGTGTGATGCTAGTGATTATGCGGTTGGAGCCGTTTTGGGTCAAAGAGTGGACAAGTTGTCACATGTTATATATTATGCATCTAGGACCCTCAATGATGCACAAATCAATTATTCTACCACGAAAAAGGAGTTATTGTCTATAGTGTTTGCATTGGAAAAATTTCTATCATACTTGGTGGATACAAAGGTTATTGTGTATTCCGATCATGCCGCACTTAAATACTTACTAAAGAAGAAAGAAGCTAAGCCAAGACTAATCCGGCGGATCCTATTAATACAAGAGTTCGACATAGAAATTCGAGATAAGAAAGGTGTGGAGAATACCGTTGAGGATCATATTAGTAGACTTGTTATGTCTCATGAAGAACTTCCATTACAAGAACGCTTTCTGGACGAACAACTTTTCTCCTTGGAAGAATCAACACCTTGGTACGCGGATATAGTGAATTACTTGGTGACCAGGAAGGTACCTAGTACAATGTCCAACTTCCAAAAGATGAAACTTAAGAAGATAGCGAAGCAATATGTGTGGGATGAACCATACTTATGGAAATATGGCGTTGATCAAATAATATGAAGGTGCGTACCTAACTCCGAATTTCAATCTATTCTCTCCTTCTATCATACTTTTGCTTGTGGTGGCCATTTTGGTTCTAAACGTACCGCTCTCAAAGTTCTTGAAAGTGGATTTTATTGGCCCACCTTGTTTGAAGATTCATATGTTTTTTGTAAATCGTGTGATAGATGTTAAAGAACGGGCAATCTAGGTGCTCGAAATCAAATGCCACTCACACCAATTCTCGCCGTAGAGATTTTTGATGTGTGGGGAATTGATTTTATGGGCCCTTTTGTCATTTCGAATGGAATTTTTTATATACTTCTTGCCATAGATTATGTTTCAAAATGAGTGGAGGCTAGAGCCACCAAAACTAATGATTCTCAAGTTGTTCGTGATTTTGTAAGGGAAAACATATTCACTAGGCACGACACACCAAGAGTGGTGATAATCGATGGAGGCTCACATTTCAAGAAGTCTTTCCACGCTCTCCTCAAGAAGTACAACATAACACACAAGATTGGTACGTCTTACCATCCACAAACTAGTGGACAAGCAGAAATTTCAAACCGTGAGATCAAGTCCATTCTTGAAAAAACGGTGAATACAACAAGGAAATATTGGAGCTTTAAGCTCAATGATGCACTTTGGGCATATAGAACAGCGTACAAGACACCGATTGGTATGTCTCCATATAGGTTGGTTTATGGCAAAGCTTGTCATCTTCCGGTTGAACTTGAACATAAGGCTTATTGGGCGATAAAGAAATTCAACATGGAGTATGATGAAGCGAGGAAACAAAGAAAGTTACAACTAAATGAGCTAGAGGAGATACGTAATGATGCTTACGAGAGTGCCCGTATTTACAAAGAAAAGACCAAGCTTTTTCATGACAAGATGATTTCTCGGAAAAGTTTTGTTGTGGGGCAAAAAGTTCTTTTATTTAATACTCGTTTACGTTTATTTCCGGGTAAGCTTAAGTCCCATTGGGTGGGACCATTTATTGTTACTAATGTTTATGATCATGGTGCAGTTGAAATTGTTAGTGAAAAAATAGGACAACCCTTAAAAGTCAACGGCCATAGGTTGAAGCCATATTATGAAAACTTTCCAACGGAGCATGTAGATGTGATTAGACTTCGAGATGTGCTCCCTCTAGAGTAGTAATGTGAAACAAGAGCTATGTCGGGCCGTCGACTTTAAAACAAGCGCTAAGTGGGAGGCAACCCACCGGTTTTGTATCTCTTATCCTTTTATTTTTATTTTCTTTTTGTTTTGTTTGTTTATTTTTCTTGTTTCATATCATATTAGGATTTCCCACCTTGACTTTGCTAGGAGGATTCAATTACATTGAGGACAATGTAAGGTTTAAGTTTGGGGGAGTGGCTAAGCATATATTTAAAAAAAAAAAAAATTTGCATAAAAACTTTCAACTTTTAGAGATTTTAGAGTCACTAGCATACTTCTAGGTATGATTACATAGAGAATTCTGACCGACATAATTAAACTTGGAAGTGTTAGGGAACTACGTTCGATTTCTTGCTTGTTAGAGTGTTAAATAATGGATTTAATCATGCCGGTGATGAAAATTTGGTGTAGGGAGAAGTGCGTTATTAGAGTTGTTGATCAATCATTAGTGGAGACTACCCATTTTCATATCAACCAAGGCACCGACCACAAATTCTTCCTTTACTAAAGAGCTTCTTTTGAGTGTGTGTCACCGTACGTTAATTCCGGGTAGAATGGTGAGCTACCCAATTTCACACCAATTTCGGCACTATTTTGATCTCTTGAGTGCTAATTTTTGTCAATCATGAGGGTGACGTCTATGGATGAAAGCCTCCTTCTTGTAGTTCGATTTTCAGTTAGCACCATTCTCTCAACAACGGGTCCATAGAAACACCATTATCAACAAGGGAGCGACATCCAAATTTACAAGGAAAGTTGAAGACGTTTGAGGTTTACAAGCAACGAAACAAGAAAAAAGAAGATTTCAAATTCAAGTATGAAGACTAATTTACAATAGCGAAGAAAAGCAAAAGGTGAGAATTATTGAAGTTTATGATTTCAAGACGATACAAGTTGTGAAGAATCAAGCGGTAAAGTACTTTTCCACAGCCATGGTTGTTTTATTTTTCATTTTGATTTGTATTTTGTTTCTCTTGTCTAAAAAAAAAAAAAAAAAAATAGAAAAAAAAAAAAAAAAAAAAAAAAAAATTTTTTTTTAAAAACATGAGACAAGAGAAATATCTATTATTGTGTTTGTTTTTATTTAATAAATCGTGGGGAAGGGAAATTTATAAGGAAGTTTCAAGCGACATGGATTTTAAGGAAAAAGGTTACAAATTGTCAAGGATTTATGAAGTTCGAAAGTTTATCATCAATAGTTGAAGCCGAAGACGAGGAGAGGAAGACGTTTCTTTTGGATTCCGTGAGAGTGGTGTTATCATAATTGGCAATCGGATGTGAAGGTAAGTAAGTAATCTCATCCTCGATATAAGTGGTTGATTTCCTTTCTTAGAGATCGTTAGAAAAATGGTTTTTCAAAATGTTAAAAGATATCTGTTTTTCAAAATTTCGGAAGTTATCCTTCCTACCATTCAATGTGTTGCAGGAATTCTCTCTTCATTCCTACCTGCACACATGTGAGACCCATAAAAAAGCCGTCTTTTTGAGTGCAATTATCATAAAACCCTTTTGGTGAGGCAGAAGTCGAGGCGAAATGCTTATTGATCGTTTCTCAAACACGTGTTCTCTCATTATGGTGTGTTTATTTCTCACTCAACATTTAAGACTGAGAATATGTTCTTTAGTATTTCTAATTTCTTATTACTAGCATGTAGAAAATCTATGTCCTCATAGCTCTTTGGATGCTTGCGACGCTGGAACGCTTTGAAGTTGTAAGTTATAGTTTGATTTGCTCGAGGACTATCAAAGTCTAAGTGTGGGGGAATTTGATAGGGTTAGAATACATCCTATTTATCATCTATTGTTTATGCTTTCTCTGCTATTTTTCTTGTGAATTATGTATTTTTACATGTGTTTTTGAGTTATTAGGTACTCTGGAGTCGCACGGAGGAAAAGAAGAAGAAATCACCAAATTTGAGCAAAAGGGTAAAAAGGTCATTTCAGGGGCAAACACTTTATGGAGCCCAATAAAGGTTAAGGGGCTGCCATCTGGCTAGCCCTTATCAGAAGTGACATCCAGTCTAGGGTGGATCTTATCTCTGGGGTGTACCAAATCTAACCCACCTCATAACCCTAAATCGAGGTTGTCTTCTCTCTTTCAATCATTCAATAAAAATCAGAGAAAGAATAAGCAATGACTGCTGCTGTTTCTCGAGACACAGAGAGAAATTGGGAGACGGGATTGAAGCCGATGTTGAAGAATTAACAGAGAAAGAAGAGGAGCATCTATGTAAAATCAGGGAGAAGAACTAAGAGATGGATTCAAGAACAACAGGGATTAACCAAATCGAGACAAGGGAAGAAGAAGATGGAATTAATGTTGTGATTTAGAAAAGAAATAGATGCTGCTGTTACAGGGTTGTGAATGGAAGTCTGAAGATGATTTTAGAAATTAGGGTTTTGTCTGTTGTTGGTTATGGGTTCGATCTGAAGAAGATGTTGTGGAGTAATTGCAATCGAAAGTGGAATGGTGTTACTGCCATCATTTTATGAGAATCTGTTGCTAAGAAGAAGGCCCTATGGTTGAAATTGTGATTTGGAAAGATTGATGGATGCTGTTTTTCTGAGCTATGAAGATGGGTATTTGAATCTATGATAGAAGAAAAGCTAGCTTCTGCCACGAATTAAATGGGTTTGTGATCGAAATTCAGAGAAGATGTAAAGAGATGGGTCAGTTTGAGGTCGAGAAATTAAGGATGAGGAGCTGCGGCTATGTGTTGTTTCTTTGAGTTTGTGGATTAGATTGAGGCAAGCAAAGGCAGTAAAAATGTGGTTGAGATGAACTTGAATAAGCAAAATTGGAGTCTGTTGCTGTGACAGAACAATGGGTATTAAGCTATTGTTGCTATTGATGCTGAAGAAGATGGAAAAAATTGAATGTTGAAGCTGTTACAGTAACTGGAGTGAATGGAGTTGATAGCCATAATGGAAGAGTTGATGATGGTTAGAAACTCAGAATAGAGTGAAGGATGTTACTGCTAATGAAGTTATAATAGATGTATGCTAGGTTTCTCAACAGGAGAAGACCATAAATAGGCCTGAATTTGGCCGGGAAGTCCTGTAATTAAACAGAACTAGACCGATTTTCTCCTCCGAAGAGTCGACTCGGTGCCATCGATGAACGATTCAGACGAGTCCGAAGACCGATCCATACGAGTGATTAAGACTGAGTTAGACAGCTGAGTGAGCTTACTCGGTGTCTGACTGCTCCCTTTGACTGACTTTTGACTAACGAGTTGACTTGTTTGACAGTTAGTCCTAACGGTGGACTGACGGAATATTCCGTCGACGAAGAGAATTTTCGGGTGGCCGGCGGTGACGAATTCCGGCATATTTCCTGCCAAAAACCCAGTTTCCGGTGACCAAAAATGCAGAATTTTGTGTGGACTTCTCTCATGTGTGTGAAGACTTAGAATTGGGATATGGATGAAAACTTGGAAGTTTTAGAGAATTGGACTAGAAATTGGAATATGGCTCAAATTGGGAATGTGGTGTTCTTATGGAATGTGGATTCTTTTCCTACAAAGATATGGAGAGTATTGAAGCCTATAAATAGAGGAGTTCTCTACAAATTTTTCACACACATCTACTTTGGAGAAGGAGTTAAAGTGCACAAGGATTGGAAGAAGTAGCAACCATCATCTTTTTAATAAGTTTTTCTTTCTTCCTTAATTATTATTATTATTGTGTGAACTCCAAATTATGAGTAGCTAAATTTCTTATTGATTGATGATGAATTCCTAGTTCTTAACATATGGTTGAAGTTTTTCATATGATTATCGTTTGTTTTTACTAATATTAAAGTTTATGATTGATTGATAGGTTGTTTGGAGTGCAAGCTAAATTGATTTGTTAATTTAATCTAAAGCTAGTGAAAGTTAGGAATACGTAATAGTTTCTTGACTCTTTGCACAAGTAGAAAACACAAGACCTTGCGGAGGGATTCCGTGGAGCAATTGTGTGTGAAAACAACGCTATAAAGTGGACCAAGAGAACCGAGTCTAACTACTAGTACTAAACCTAAGTTCATAAATCTTAATGCGTTCGGGGAATTACATCTTGTAATTAAGCAAACCTCAAGGTGGTTCTTTTGAATAGAATCTGATAACTAAGCGGACCTGTTACTCGGTGAAAAAAGGAATTTTGGGGTTAGCTAAGCGAACCTGCTATCCTACGGTTGGTGATAATCTATGACTAATAAAAAGTGGAAAAGAACATAACTTTAATCATTGTTTTGCAGCGAAGAAGGATTCCTTGATCTATTCTCTCTTATTGAATTCAACTTACACTTTTAATTACTTTGTTTATTTCTTTTGCTCTTAAAATCTTGAACCAATACCCCCCTCTTTGTGACATTATAAGACAACTATAATCTCTTGCTCCTCGTGGGATCGATCTTGACTACCCTATATTACTTGTTAATTAGGTAGTAAAATATTAATTAATTTGTTGTGGTTACGACACGCATACAGGTGCATACGCACCGGTTAAACCTGTATACAATTAGCCGAATCTTGTTTTCTTATATTGTAACGTCACCACGGATTTACACATATTATCTAAAAACTTACTAAAATAGAACAGTTGTTTCCTTCAAAATATCTGGTAGTTCGTACATGTCCCATATTGCTGGACAGTGTTGTTCAATGAACTAAAAATGTTGCAAACCATCTGGTAAATCAAAATGAATCCTCCTTTTGAGATGACTCACAATGGATATGCATAAATCATGCACATGTTTCTACCCTGACAAAATTTCGGCCGAAATCCAATCAATTTGAGAAAAGGCATATTTAATGATATTAAATTAGTTTGGAAAAATTTGAAATATGTCCCGTTTTCACTAATCTGTTTGGAGATCAATCCAATAACGGAAAAAAATTAAGATATCTATCCTTGAAAGAAAAAACAAACGTAAAATAAGTTATATCCCACATATGTGGGATTCCTCGTGTGCCTAAGTGACATTTTTACCCTTACCTTCTCTGTAGCGAAAAAAATCGAGAGCTTTTAGAAGGGGGAAATATTAACAGAGAGAAATCCTCTTCCTTGGGAATTAGGAAAATGAAAGAGCAATTAAGTCTCCAATTTAGCTTTTCTCTGGTGAATAATTCATTTATGACTGCCAATACATGGTCCGGTTCTCCTATAGAACCGGTCCTTGTACTTGGTGTTGACCGGTACCTCATTTTGAGGACCGGTATCTGTAATTGTACCTATTGTTGTACCTGTTCTTCCGGTACTGGTCTGCTATAAGACCGTACCGGATTTTTTACCTGAAAAACAGTTTAAAATACTAAAAGTTCAAAACAACATTTCCAGCAACAATGCAACATTACAAAATAAGTTCAGATTGTAACATACATACTTAAGTAGTTAAGTTCAACATTTACATAAATTTAACATTACAAAATACTAAAAAGTATAAAATACATTTCCACACCATAAGTCTGTCTACGATAAGAAATGAAATGCGAACATCTCATCAAACAAAAAAGGATGGTTCGACTTGCACAGCGTGCACTTAAAATCCTTGGCCACAAATCTTCACATTCCTCCTCAATAAGGTCAGTGATAGCACAACCTCAATCTGTGTGTATTACAAGATACAACCAGTTCAGAACAAATAGCAAGAAAATATGGATATTCATTTGATCATTTCCATACATTTCATGACTACTTTGACTTGTAGCAATGAGAATTTGATATAGAAATGAATCCAAAGTCCAAACTATATTTCAACAAGGAGTCAAGGACAATAGGTTTTCTTAATATGCAAGACATTAAGAGAGAACAAGATATACAAAGTTACCAACATTTCATTTCTTAGCAAGGAATGAACTTCAAGCTTTTATGAGAGATTCAATTAAGACAGCAATAGAACCCAAATGGTAGCAATTCTGCATATGAAACATAATTTGTTTACAGTCTAAAATACGGAATCGAGATGAGTATTTCTGTTTCAGTATATTTATTTAATCTATATAAACCTACTGGAAAAGTGGTAAACACAAAACTTCAGGGGTCCAATATGTGACGAAGAGAAACCATAGTTGGATATCTAACAAAAATTCGGATTCGCAAAGAACAGCAATAAGACTGTGTTAGTCATACTATTTGGTTAATAACTGTGTGATGGTTAACTCAAAGAGTGCATAAGACATGAATTCTTTTCATCCTATATGACTTCACTCAAGTGGTGTTTTGATTTGGAAAACTCAAACCCCACGGTGTAGTATAGCAGTCCTAATTTTCAAGCCATTACATCCACAAAAACTTCTCAATTTCGAAAACATGCAATCCGGAATTCTGAATAACAAATCACAATTTCTTTTTCCAAGTTGTACAAGTCAGTGAGTCACTAAGCAACAAAAACTATAAAAAATCAATAATGATCTACTAATTCTACTTCTACTATCAAATGAATCAACATAAAAAATTAAAATGAGGATTAGAACACCTAATATCAATCAGATGCATATTACTGAAATCACGAACACCTAATATCTAAATCAATCAATCTTAAACAATAAATCAGTCTCAAACCCTCAATCAATCTCAAACAAAACTCTAACTAAAAATTTAGGGAAGACCCATCATTAATCTATCAACACAAAGCAATTTCAAGAAAACAAATCAATCAATTCAGAACCCTAAATAATCTTACACCCTTTTCTGCATCTTTCAAAACTCAATCAATTCAGAACCCTAAATAGTCAATTCATAAGATGAATAATAGATACCTCCTGAATCATTCAGAGTCTCAGAGATAGTGAAGATCGAACACAGAGAATAGGGAGAAAAAGTATCGAGACAAAACAAGAGAGTAGATGAATGAAGTGAACTGATTCTCGATAGTATATAACTATACCTAGCATGGAAGGATAATATTAGACTATATCTAGCAATTAACAGCTCTTATTAGCCGGTACTAATGGTCCGGTTCCAGTTCGGTACTACCACAGAAACGGTCCCTATACTTGTTCTATCCCGGTTCTCAAACTGGGTACCAATCCCTGTACCGACTACACCAGTTCCGGTATGGTATCGGTCCGGTTCTTTCAGTTTCAGTCCCGTACAGGGACTCCAAACCGGTTCTTGTGCAGCCTTAACTGCCACGAGATTATCTTTAATAATTTTCCAAGCCACCTTGTAGAACTCAATAGAGAATCCATCTGGCCGTAGATATTTATTGTTTCCACATTTCTTGATAGTGTTCCAAATCTCCTCTTCAGTGAAGGGTCTCTCCATCCACTCTTTTTCCTCTGTAGATATTTTAATATTGTAACGGTCATCCAGTTGAGGCCTCCAAATATGTTGTTCTTTGAAAAGATTAAAAAAATGTTCCCAAAATTCATTTCTTATTTTCTCCTGGCAAAAGTTATCCTATCCGTGAATCTCAAGTTTTAGTATATTTTTTTTCTTTCTTCTACCATTGGCCATTTGATGCAAGTACTTGGTGTTGTAATCTCCATCTCTCAAAGCTTTGGATTTCGCTCTATCCAGTAGTCTTTTGTACTCATCTTTTCGAATTTGCATTAAGTCAGACTTCCATTGTATCCTGCTTATGAATTCTGCATCATCCAATCTGCTTGCTTCCTGTTTTTTTTTCTTCTCAACAACTTACAAATTTTGTGGAACACAATGACTTACAATGATGATAGACGCATTTATGTGTCTATATTGATCTCAATTATGTATATTGTTAGTGCTCGATTTTGTACTTATTTGGTTATTTTATGTCTTTGTAGGTGTTTTTAGAAGAATAAGCTTTTGCGGCGAAATTGGCTCAAAATGTGGCATTTGAACCTCCGTGAGAAAAGTATTAAAAGGCACCCGGATTATGAACCATGAGGCACCCCGAAAGTATGTTGGAGACATCCCATAGAAGCCTTATTTCACAATGGTTGGTAACTATATTTGATTCCTTATGACTTTTTGCATTGATTTAATTGATTTATGATTTTCACTAATTAGTTGTGATTTCGTTCGATGGTGTATGCTTAGACGTAAGAGCTTTTGATACATCATGCTTGTGATTTACATCTAATCTTTTAGAAATCTACTTTTGGCAAAGATAAGAGTCTACAAAAGAGCTAGAATTGTTTTAAGTCATTATTTGAACCAATTGATTTTGATTAATGGTAGAATCCCGAGTCCTAGTCCTCTCGATATTTGTAACATCTTTTGTATATATAGTTGTTATTAAGTCTTAAAATCAACCTCAACGAGTCCGGGTGAACGACATTCTTACTACCATTTTCTACAACAATTAAAATCGCATCAAGTTTTGGCGCCGCCGACGCGGACTTGTTTTTAGGTTAGGTTTTAGATTTTTTTTTATTTTTTTTTAGGTTTATTGATTTATTTTATTTTTGTTAGATTTTACTTTGGGTATTTTTGTTTTTTGGTGTGCAGGTTTTGCTCGAAGCTAAAAGTGGAAAGTTGGACTTGCCTAAAATAGGCCCTTTGCCCACACTTTTAGGGGCGACCAATTTGTAATTAGGGGCGACACAAAACGACAAAATAGCAAATAATCGGTAGGTTATTTCACAATCGGAAGGTTATTTCTGAGGCGTTTTTTTAATGGCCAAACTACCCTTTACAATCGGTAGATAACCATACAATTGCTAGGTAATCAACAATCGGGAGTAAATTTATTTTGTATGACTTCCGATTATACGGTATCCCCAAAATAAAATCCTAAATCTTTTGAATTTTGATTATCCTATAATCGGTAGTAAATAAAGTTATATTGACTCCCGATTATACAGTAGATCTTTGGAAAAAATGCTACCTTAATCGGTAGGGAATTTAGGTTATTTAACCTCCGAATATAGAGTTGCCCTCAATTCAGAGTTTGCAAAAATCCTCTTTTTTCTGAAATTTGGTTGAGCCTATAATCGGTAGTAAATGAAGTGTTATCATGACTTCCGATTATACAGTGATTCTCTTTGCAAATATCCTACCATAAACGGTAGTCAAGAAAGTTCATATAACTACCGAATATAGAGTAGTCCCAAATTCAGATTTTGCAAAAATCCTTTTTTTTTTTGGAATTTTTGTTGAGCCTATAATCGGTAAGATATGAAGAGTTATCATGACTTAGATTATTCGCTCTCTTGCAAATATCCAACCATAATCAGTAGTCAAGATAGTTTATATAACTACAGAATATAGAGTAGTCCCAAATTCAGATTTTGCAAAAATCCTTTTTTTTTTTTGGAATTTTGGTTGAGCCTATAATCGGTAAGATATGAAGAGTTATCATGACTTCTGATTATAAAGTGGCTCTCTTTGCACATATCCTACCATAATCGGTAGTCAATATACTTCGTATAACTACCGAATATAGAGTAGCCCCAAAATTAGAGTTTTCATGACTTCCGATAATGAAGAAACCCTATGGGAACAAACACGTTTTGTGAAAATTTCTGGAAAAGTTTTCAAATTCATTAACCAAAACGTACAACCAAAAAATTCCAACACATATAGCTACCGAATATAGAGTAGTCCCAAAATCAGATTTTGCAAAATTTCTCTTTTTTTTGAATTTTGGTTGAGCCTATAATCGGTTATAAATGAATTGTTATCATGACTTCCGATTATACAGTGGATCTCTTTGAAAATAATTGTAACTCCGTTGGATTCTCTCCAGACTACCACTTCTCCAGTGGTTCCATCTGCGATTAATCCTCCAGATCCGTCTTGTCCTCCGGCACATAATTGTAACTCCAGTTCTGACCTGCAACCATCATCTGTTGCAGAATCTGCCACTCGTAATCCACATGTCTATTTACGAGAATATCATTGCTCTGCTATTAAGTGAAAGTATTCTTTTGTCTATCCTCTGACAAATTATTTATCCTTTGATAAATTCAACCTATTACATAAGGCTTTTTTGTCCGCTTTTCACCTTAATGAGGAGCCTAGAACTTTATCTCAAGATATTTAATGCCTAAAATGGCGTGCAGTAATGGCAAAGGAAATTTTGTCTTTAGAAGCCAACAACACTTGGATACTGGTGGACCTACCACCTGACAAGACTGCCATTGGTTGTAAATGGTTCTTCAAAATAAAGTTTAACCCTGATGGTTCTATAGAACGTTACAAGGCTCATCTTGTTGCCAAAGGATACACGTAACAAGAGGGTATCGATATCTATGATACCTTTGCTCCAATTTCCAAGATGGTCACTTTACGTGTTTTGATGTCTGTTGCAGCTATCCGATGCTGGTCTCTACATCAATTAGATGTCAACAATGCTTTTCTCCAAGGTGATCTCGATGAAGATATCTATATGAAACGGCCTCCCGGTATGGATCGAAAAGGTGAGTTTAAAGTTCTCAAACTTAAGAAATCTATTTATGGCTTGAAACAAG
This sequence comes from Papaver bracteatum, assembly GCA_023529315.1. Lineage (NCBI taxonomy): Eukaryota > Viridiplantae > Streptophyta > Magnoliopsida > Ranunculales > Papaveraceae > Papaver > Papaver bracteatum. The sequence goes on along the minus strand of JAJJWX010001563.1, from coordinate 366,976 downwards.
CTTCTCGCCAATGGTTTGCCAAACCCTTGCTAGCTAAGGGTTTTCAAAAATCTCTATGTGATAACTCTCTTTTCACATATCATCAAGGAACAACTTCAATATTTGTTCTTGTCTATGTCGATGACATAATTATCACTGGCACATATGATAATTCCATTAAATCACTGATGTTACGTCTTGCTTCTTACTTTTCTATTAAAGATCTTTGTCGATTGCAATATTTTTTTGGCATTGAAATTTATCGTTCACCTAAAGTTATTTTTCTCTGCCAACGAAAATATATCCTAGATATTCTTCAGGACTCTGGCCTCACATGGGATCGTGTTTCATCTTTTCTGATGGAACCAAATTTCAAGTTACTACCTACTGATGGTAAGGTTTTAACTGACCCAAGTCAATTTCGACGTCTTATTGGGAGTCTACTATATCTTACCGTTATTCGTCCAGATATTACTTACTTGGTTAATTATTTAAGTCAATTCATGCAGAAACCCCACACAGCTCATCTTGATGCTGCTCATCGGGTTTTACGTTACCTTAAAGGCACAATTGGCCATAGTATTTTTCTATCATCATCTAGTTCGCTATCTCTGCATGGCTACACGGATTCAGACTGGGAAGGTTTCCCTTTCACTCGTCGTTCCCAGACATGTTATCTTGTCACCATAGGTGACAGTCCTTTTCCTTGGAAATCCAAGAAACAACCTACCGTGGATCGTTCTTCTGCTGAAGCAGAATATATAACTTTAGCTAATCCCACTGAAAAACTTCAATGGTTACGGTATCTTTTCAATGACATGCGTATTTCATGTCCTCTCCCTATCCAAATTTCTTGTGATAGTCAAGCTGCAATTCACATTTCTCAGAATCCGGTTTTTCATGAACGGACTAAACATATTGAAATCGATTGTTACTTTGTTCGTGAGAAGTTACTCAGTGGGTTAATTTTACCACAACATCCTCAGTCTTCCAATCAACTTGCCGATGCTTTTACAAAGCCACTAGGAGCTCCACAGTTTGGCTGTCTGGTTAGCAAGTTGGGCGTTCATTATGTCTCTACCGCTCCAACTTGAGGGGGTATTAAGTTTATCAGACTATTGATAAACTTTAACATGTACATACACGTACATATGCTTGTAACTAGTTTTCCTAGTCCTCTGTTATGATAACTATTATACCTATTCTTTAGCTAATTAGGTTTCCTTTCTCTATTCTTCAGTTGTATATATTTATTTGCTATGCATCTCTATCCATATTCCAATGTAATCATATAAATATCACTTAATTAGATCAGACTCAATACAGTTGTGTGAGCAAACCATATACTTCTGTCATTAAAACCTTTACCAACCCCCATGTCCTTTCTTCTAAAGATACTTCTGGTGGTTGCAATTCTTTGAATGTTTCATTGCTGATATCCAAAGAGATTATTTCCGCAAAGAAACGGTCCATCCTTCGACCCAGCCAATGAAATACTCCATTAACATGCGTTCCAGACCCTTGCTCTATGATATAAAGGCTGACTCTATTGCTTTTCCATGATTTTTTTCCTGTGATATAGACATCAACAACCAAATATTGACCCTGGAAATCAAAAAACAAGCATATCAATTTGTGATCACCAGTTTTATGATCATAACCAAGAGCATATGGAAAATCCATCGGACCCCTTGGTTTATTTGGCGATTTGGGTAGTTCCTTAAATTCGTTATTGTAAGGATTCCAAAGACCAAAGAATTTTTTCAGTTGACTCCAAATGCACACCAAACCATTACAATAACCCACTAACGGAAAAGCAAGATCTAGACATCCCAATGGCCAATCAATTTCCACACCATACTAATGAAAATCATTAGAAGACACCGATAAAGGATCATAGCTTACGGAGCAGATTACTTTATGAGGCTTTTCAGAATCAGATATTATGAGACCAAATTTTGTTTTCTGGATATATAATCAGATTATGGTGGGATTTAACAATTATCCAATCACCACGACCCATGTTTAGTGTTTTATCCTTCCAATCCCGACACAATTTTCCAAAAAAAATCAGAATAATTCAAGGAGTGAGGTAATCTATAGGTTCATGTTTTTATAGGTACCTACAGAAAAATGTTGCTGCTGCTATATATCTCTATTTCTGTTATTTTTATCTGGTTGGATTTGATGTACAGTTATTGACTGGTTAGTAGTAGGTGCTTCCAGGGTGCTATCTCGTCTACTTTTACCTTTGCCAATTACATTATCCTAATGCAAAGGAAACCTGAAGAACCGGTCCTAGCTCAGCTGGTCATACCCATTCTTTGAAGTTTCATGCGTTCTAGGAGGTCCCAGGTTCAAGTCCCCAATGTCGTAATATTGCAGGAATTAACATGGAAGGTGGTGTTAGTTTACCCCCTTGTGACACAATCTCGCCCCCCTCCCGCTTCGGCTCCCCTTGGCAAGGTTACCCATGAGGCTCGCTGGTAGGCTAGTACAGCAAACTGTTCAATTAGTAGTATGTCGTTGGAGCCTAGCTAGGCTTCCAAATAGTTTCATGTAATAAATTAATAATAATTGATTCATTTTATTATTATTTATACAACAAAACCACTTACTTACACGCAATACAAGTACAGTACACACACAGTATATCTAGTATATAAGCCAACAGAAGCTAGCCCCTAAGGACTTGTTGATGTTATTACTAGAACACGCACATATTACTAATTCAATTAGCTAGGTATTTTATTCTCGGTATATGCTCCTGGTATTAGGTGGACGGACGGAGTCTCCTCAAATGGCTAGTAAGGACGTTCTCCTGCTATGCATGGTGGATCGTAGTTGCAGACGACAATAGTATCACCGTTATTACAAAACGCAACAGCACACCCTAGTGAAACAGAGTTTCTACAAACTACATTTATATAATGCCCACAGTTTTCCGGTCCTCCTTGACATGAGTTTGATTCATGATCATAATTACTTTTCTGACCAAGCCACAGTTGTTCAACATCTGCTGTACTGAGATCTCCACTACCCAAAGCAAGGTTCTCACTATATGGTCCACCGGAGAGAACAAGCGTACAATTACCTGCTAGTTGGTTAGCATAGTTGCTAGCATAGGTTGCAACAGTTTCGTTCCATACCAAGGGTGCAACATTAACCTCAGCGCGAGCTGCGTTATGTGGAGCTAGAAAGTCTTCGGGGGTTTGGGCTTGACAGACATGGATTAATAAGGCTAGGGTTAAGAATACTATGAAATTCATGATTGGCTGCTTGTGCAACACTACTCTATAACAACACAAATATATTATGTAAAGGAGGTATGTGTTTTGTTTTGAGTGTTTTCTTGATGAGATTTGAGGTTCAGGGGGTGCGGGTTATTTATAGAGATTAGTGGATAGCTAATGATCTTCATTCATATTTTTGATCCACCACTAGTTTGCAAGGACGGCTAGGTCTCATTTTGCTGGGTAATTAATGACATAATAACACCCAGATTAAGTCGCAGAGGATGCAGGATTAATTTTAAGTCACCGATCGATGTATAAGTTTCAAAGACTCTTTCTCAATCGATGTGTAAGTTTCAAAAAATGTTTTTGTGTAGGTATATCACTTTCTCAGCCTCTCGGAGTTAAACTAGCAGTCAATTTAGTATGTAGGACTAGACAGCTAGCTATAGTATGTAGACTACTCGTATGCATGCATTGCTACAAGATTCCTCGAGGCTTAGAATTCTCATATGGAAATATACATATGCGAATTCTACAATAGAAGAAGAGGTGCAAATTTATCAAAATCTGTAACTCTCAAATATCTCACTCTATGGCGGAACGGAACAATTATCATGAGAACTCGGAAATATTTGTACATATACAGGCAGCAGTCGACCACTGGCGTACCTTGGCGTGCCTATATGGAGGAAAAGTAGTTGCGTACATAGTTGAGAAATAAACCAACAATAGTTTAAGAAACAACTTAAGGTTTCTACTGGACTACCCGACAGAAACATTCATCAATGGAAATATTGTCTACTTACAGGGATGAGAGATGGTGGAAAACATCAATCTAGACGCTCCATTAACTACTAAATGATAAACAACTTTTCAAGCTAAAGACCGGGTAATGACTAATATTTAGTTCCAATTGGGATGATGGAGAACCAAACTGAACTCTCAAAATATACTTCATAATTAAGCTTCTTGAATTTTTCAATTTTTTATCTTTGAAAAGATCATCTTCTTGTGGGTTGCAACACCCTGGAACTAACTGCAAAGCTAAATAAGTTATCTCTAACATATAGAATAGGTCATCCAATAGCATCACGAATCGACGTCAAAGTGAAGGCTTTTTACTATATGGTGGGTTGTGTGGTTAGGATAGAATGATGCAAAATAGAATGATTTGTTTCATTCAAATATTGCGCCATTGAACTTCCTTCCCTATACTTCAACTTCCCAAGACATTGTCCACAAAGAATATGCTAGTGTCCGACTAGCCACATGATGCAAAATAGAATCATCTATCCATTGAAGAATAAAACAAACTTCTTTGTGTTTAGTAACACGCCAAACTTGTTTTTTTTCTTCTTCTCAGGCCTTACCCTCTTCCTACCTATTGCACCATATAGATCTTAACGAATCTCCAAAAGCTTCGATACCACTTGTTGGGGGAGACTTACAAATCTGAGCCGCTATGCGCAAGACGGAAACTACACAAGCATCAACCACAATGCGGAAAATAATACTATTATGATTAAATAAAAGCAATCTATCACACAACACCGACAATTACGTGGAATAACCTCTTTGATGTGATGGGTATAAAACTACGTGCAAATATTCCACTATGAATAATAATGGGCTACACAATTTCTCCCAAATTGGGGTGAAAAGTATTTCAAGGTGCATATAACACTTGGCTAACTATTTTCCTAACTACACTCACCACTAAAGGTGGATCAAAAAATAAACGACCAATAGGTAAAGGTGTAAAACGTGCCGGCCTAGCACAACCCCAGAATTCGAAGTCACGTGTTTAGCGCATTGTGTGTCGGAGATTAAGGCGTACGGTGATTTATTGTGTTGTGAAGTCGGGCACATTTATTTTGTGTTTTTTAACCTCGCATCTTTAGGGGAGACCCCAACGGAATTAGAGGCGACACAAAAGACAAAATAGGTTAAAAATACTTATATGCCCCTCCATAATCGGTGGTTTAGGTTTTTTTTTAGCTGCCGATTGCAAAATCTCATTTTTGTGGAAACTCTATATTCGGTAGTTTTATGAACTATTTTTACTACCGATTAGAGGCTCAACCAAATTAGAAAAATGATATTTTTGCAAAATCTCATTTTGGGGCAACTCTATATTCGGTAGTTATAAGAACTATTTTTACTACCGATTATAGGCTCAACCAAATTTGAAAAATAGAGGATTTTTGCAAAATATCATTTTGGGTCAACTCTATATTCGGTAGTTATATGTGTTGGATATTTTCAAGATTGTTTACCGCTATCCGAGGGGGTCTGGGGGCATAGCCCCTCCCGGCTGTGTTCGACCTTCTTCAAGAGACACCATTGGTTGGATATTTGCAAAGAGAGCCAGGATAATCGGAAGTCATGATAACTCTTCCTTTATTATCGATTATAGGCTCAACCAAAATTACAAAAAAGAGGATTCTTACAAAATCTGATTTTGGGGCAACTCTATATTCGGTAGTTATATGAACTATCTTGACTACCGATTATGATAGGATATTTGCAAAGAGAGCCAGGATAATCGGAAGTCATGATAACTCTTCCTTTCTTACCGATTATAAGCTCAACAAAAATTCAAGAAAAAAGGATTTTTGCAAAATCTCATTTTGGGGCTACTCTATATTCGGTAGTTATATAAACAATCTTGATTACCGATTATGGTAGGATATTTGCAAAGACAACCATTGCATAATCGGAAGTCATGATAACTCTTCCTTTCTTACCGATTATAGGTTCAACCAAAATTCCAAAAAAAAAAAGACTTTTGCAAAATCTCATTTTGGGGCTACTCTATATTCGGGAGTTAAATAACCTAAATTCCCTACCGATTATGGTAGCATTTTTTGCCAAAGGTCTACTTTCAAAAGATAAAGGATTTTATTTTGGGGATACTTAATATTCGGAAGTTATACAAACTAAATTTACTCCCGATTGTTGATTAACTACCGATTGTATATTTATCTACCAATTATAAAGGGTAGTTTGGCCATTAAAAAAACGGGATTTAAAGTAACCTACCGATTATGGATTAACCTCCCGATTATGGTAGTTTTTGTCATTTTTTTATGTAAATATTTTTCAAAATTTTAGGTATTCTATGAGTTGTTATAAAAACAAGCCCCTAACCCGGTGCATATGCACCGGTTAAACCTGTATACAATTAGCCGGATCTTGTTTTCTTATATTGTAACGTCACCACGGATTTACACATATTATCTAAAAACTTACTAAAATAGAACAGTTGTTTCCTTCAAAATATCTGGTAGTTCGTACTTGTCCCATATTGCTGGACAGTGTTTTTCAATGAACTAAAAATGTTGCAAACCATCTGGTAAATCAGAATGAATCCTCCTTTTGAGATGACTCACATTGGATATGCATAAATCATGCAGATGTTTCTACCCTGACAAAATTTCGGCCGAAATCCAATCAATTTGAGAAAAGGCATATTTAATGATATTAAATTAGTTTGGAAAAATTTGAAATATGTCCCGTTTTCACTAATTTGTTTAGAGATCAATCCAATAACGGAAAAAAATAAGATATCTATCCTTGAAAGAAAAAACAAACGTTAAATAAGTTATATCCACATATGTGGGATTCCTCGTGTGCCTAAGTGACATTTTTACCCTTATCTTCTCTGCAGCGAAAAAAATCGAGAGTTTTTAGAGGGGGAAATATTAACAGGGAGAAATCCTCTTCCTTGGGAATTAGGAAAATGAAAGAGCAATTAAGTCTCCAATTTAGCTTTTCTCCAGTGAAGAATTCATTTATGACTGCCAATACATGGTCCGGTTCTCCTATAGAACCGGTCCTTGTACTTGGTGTTGACCGGTACCTCATTTTGAGGACCGGTATCTGTACTTGTACCTGGTGTTGTACCTGTTCTTCCGGTACTGGTCCGGTATAAAAACGGTACCGGATTTTTTACCTGAAAAACAGTTTAAAATACTAAAAGTCTAAAACAACATTTTCAGCAACTATGCAACATTACAAAATAAGTTCAGTTTGTAACATACATACTTAACTAGCTAAGTTCAACATTTACATAAATTCAACATTACAAAATACTAAAAAGTAAAAACAACATTTCCACACCATAAGTCTGTCTACGACAAGAAATGAAATGCGAACATCTCATCAAACAAAAAAGGATGGTTCCACTTGGACTTGCAATCCTAGGACACAAATCTTCATATTCCTCCTCAATAAGGTCAGTGATAGCACAACCTCAATCTGTGTGTATTACAAGATACAACCAGTTCAGAACAAATAGCAAGAAAATATGCATATTCATTTGATCATTTCCATACATTACATGACTACTTTGACTTGTAGCAATGAGAATTTGATATAGAAATGAATCCAAAGTCCAAACTATGTTTCAACAAGGAGTCAAGGACAATAGGTTTTCTTAATATGCAAGACAGCAAGAGAGAACGAGATAAACAAAGTTACCAACCTTTCATTTCTTGGCAAGGAATGAACTTCAAGCTTTTATGAGAGATTCAATTAAGACAGCAACAAAACCCAAATGGTAGCAATTCTGCATATGAAACATAATTTGCTTACAGTCTAAAATACGGAATCGAGCTGAGTATTTCTATTTCAGTATAGTTATTTAATCTATATAAACCTACTGGAAAAGTGGTAAACACAAAACTTCAGGGGTCCAATATGTGACGAAGAGAAACCATAGTTGGATATCTAACAAAAATTCTGATTCGCAAAGAACAGCAATAACACTGTGTTAGTCATACTATTTGGTTAATAACTGTGTGATGGTTAACTCAAAGAGTGCATAAGACATGAATTTTTTTCATCCTATATGACTTCACTCAAGTGGTGTTTTGATTTGGAAAACTCAAACCCCGCAGTGTAGTATATCAGTCCTAATTTTCAAGCCATTACATCCACAAAAACTCCTCAATTTCGAAAACATGCAATCCGGAATTCTGAATAACAAATCACAATTTCTTTTTCCAAGTTGTACAAGTCAGTGAGTCACTAAGCAACAAAAACTATAAAAAATCAATACTGATCTACTAATTCTACTTCTACTATCAAATGAATCAACAAAAAAAATTAAAATGAGGATTAGAACACCTAATATCAATCAGATGCATATTACTGAAATCACGAACACCTAATATCTAAATCAATCAATCTTAAACAATAAATCAGTCTCAAACCCTCAATCAATCTCAAACAAAACTCTAACTAAAAATTTAGGGAAGACCCATCATTAATCTATCAACACAAAGCAATTTCAAGAAAACAAATCAATCAATTCAGAACCCTAAATAATCTTACACCCTTTTCTGCATCTTTCAAAACTCAATCAATTCAGAACCCTAAATAGTCAATTCATAAGATAAAGAATAGTTACCTCCTGAATCATTTAGAGTCTCAGAGATAGTGAAGATCGAACACGGAGAATAGGGAGAAAGACTATCGGCTGTTGCGGTTGTTCTTCGAGACAAAAAAAGAGAGTAGATGAATGAAGTGAACTGATTCGCGATAGTATATAACTATACCTAGCATGGAAGGATAATATTAGACTATATCTAGATCTTAACAGCTCATATTAGCCGGTACTAATGGTCCGGTTCCAGTTCGGTACTACCACAGAAACGGTCCCTATACTTGTTCTATCCCGGTTCTCAAACTGAGTACCAATCCATGTACCGACTACACCGGTTCCGGTTCTTTCGGTTTCAGTCCCGTATAGGGACTCCAAACCGGTTCTTGTGCACCATTAACTTCCATGAGATTATCTTTAATAATTTTCCAAGCCACCTTGTAGAACTCAATATAGAATCCATCTGGCCCTGGAGATTTATTGTTTCCACATTTCTTGATAGTGTTCCAAATCTCCTCTTCAGTGAAGGGTCTCTCCATCCACTCTTTTTCCTCTGTAGATATTTTAATATTGTAACGGTCATCCAGTTGAGGCATCCAAATATGTTGTTCTTTGAAAAGATTAAAAAAATGTTCCCAAAATTCATTTCTTATTTTCTCGTGGCAAAAGTTATCCTATCCGTGAATCTCAAGTTTTAGTATATTTTTTTTCTTTCTTCTACCATTGGCCATTTTATGCAAGTACTTGGTGTTGTAATCTCCATCTCTCAAAGCTTTGGATTTCACTCTATCCAGTAGTCTTTTGTACTCATCTTTTCGAATTTGCATTAAGTCAGACTTCCATTGTATCCTGCTTATGAATTCTGCATCATCCAATCTGCTTGCTTCCTATTTTTTTTTCTTCTCAACAACTTACAAATTTTGTGGAACACAATGACTTACAATGATGATAGACGCATTTATGTGTCTATATTGATCTCAATTATGTATATTGTTAGTGCTCGATTTTGTACTTATTTGGTTATTTTATGTCTTTGTAGTTGTTTTTTGAGAAATAAGCTTTTGTGGAGAAATTGGCTCGAAGAGTGGTATTTGAACCTCCGGCAGAAAAGTATTAAAGGCACCCCAGATTATGAACCGCAGGCACCCCGAAAGTATGTTGGAGACATCCCATAGAAGCCTTATTTCACAATGGTTGGTAACTATATTTGATTCCTTATGACTTTTTGCATTGATTTAATTGATTTATGATTTTCACTAATTAGTTGTGATTTCGTTCGATGGTGTATGCTTAGACGTAAGAGCTTTTGATACATCATGCTTGTGATTTACATCTAATCTTTTAGAAATCTACTTTTTGCAAAGATAAGAGTCTACAAAAGAGCTAGAATTGTTTTAAGTCATTATTTGAACCAATTGATTGTGATTAATGGTAGAATCCCGAGTCCCAGTCCTCTCGATATTTGTAACATCTTTTGTATATATATTTGTTATTAAGTCTTAAAATCAACCTCAACGAGTCCGGGTGAACGACATTCTTACTACCATTTTCTACAACAATTAAAATCGCATCAAGTTTTGGCGCCGCCGACGCGGACTTGTTTTTAGGTTAGGTTTTAGATTTTTTTTTATTTTTTTTTAGGTTTATTGATTTTTTTTATTTTTGTTAGATTTTACTTTGGGTATTTTTGTTTTTTGGTGTGCAGGTTTTGCTCGAAGCTAAAAGTGGAAAGTTGGACTTGCCTAAAATAGTACAGAGAATCCAAGATTTTTATTTATTTTTGTTAGTTTTTTATTTTCTTTATTTTTGGACTTGTATATATTGTTGTTTATTTATTTTTATTTTTTAGTATTTTATATATAAAAAAACCCGAAAGCACACGTGAAGTTCATATTGCATCATATGGCACCGATTAGTAGGAAAACACGTGGTTTAGTACGGTGAACCCTTTGGGCGTTATCAGATTTTTCAACCGAGTTTAACTCGCTCACTTAATACCAGTTTTGCAAACGTGGATGACAAATGGAGAAAAAACCCTGCCAAGTAGTTTTGCCACATGGGATTTGCGGTCAATTAGCTGTTAGCTTGCTATTCACATAGCAATTTCGGGCTTCTTGGTGCGAGAATTAGGAAGCGTCATATTCCCAGGGCCGGCCCTAAGGGAAGGTCAACGAAGGTTGACTTCGGGCAGCACCAAACAAGGGGCAACAAAATTGGTTTTTTCGTTTAGGGTGGTGTTGTGTTATAAACCAAAATAAGGGATTAAATCGTGATAACAAATAAAAAAAGGACTTATTCTTAAGAGTTTTAGGAGTACATTGTAGATAAAGAATCACTTTAATGGCTTAGTATTAAATATATAAAAAGTCTCATATATGCTTGAGAGACCCATCTTTTCCCACGGACTCTGTAGAAATTTCGTAGCCGTCTTTCTTCTGGTTTCAGCTTTCTTACCCTACACCACCTTCAATTTAGCCACCGTCCCCACGTTAAGTAAAATTGAACCCCCAATTCAAATCATAACAAAGATTATCATTTATATTCTGTGAGTAATTCTGAATCTAGTCTTTTAATTTTTAGTTAGTATTATGTTTCTTTTGCTATATGTTTCTTTTGTGTGTGCAGTGTTTCGAGAATGACAATGACAATGAAGATGCTGTTGATAATGGTATTAATGGCCATGAGAATGATGGTATCTGATAATAATATGAATGATCTCAACGGAAGGATGATGTCTATGATATTTCCTGCCATTGCAGTCACAAATGCCTCAACAAAAAGAAGTTTACTATGCTAAAGTTGATCTTATCGACCGCGGGGATTATTGGGATGGGGCAACAATTTTGCCTCTGCTTCGGGGCATAGAAATCTCAGGGCCGGCCCTGCATATTCCATACATATACGGTCCACCACCAAAACTTTCTGCATACTTATTTACTGCAACTTTTTGTTTTGTTCATCAAGATGCTTATTTCATCTAATTATGCGTGCTTTCTATGATTCTAATTCAGGCATGATACACACAATGAAGGAATGCACAATGCATCATTTTATCATATTAACACAATTAAGTTACAAGTCTAACAAGAGAAAAAATGGATTCGGCTTTAGTTCGGTGGGAAGATGTTGAAAATTTCGAGCTTGGATAAATGAAAAAATGCGTCTTTTCACTAATGTTTGCAACTTCTCAGGTAATGTTTTTGGGGTTTCTTATGGTTACGCCAATTCAAGGAAAATCTATATACACTAACGCTACTTTCTTTCGAAATCTAAAAATGTTTGGAGGTATATATTGATGCTATTTTTTTCATATAGTTTATGTTTGGCAGTCAACTTCACTAACATCTTTAGAAGTGATTCCACATCAAAGTTGTTTTTGCAGGATCAGCCATGAAAGCTTTACTTAAGAGTTTTCTTGGTTTGGTTCAACTATTGCGGTAACTTGAAAAATCTGGGTCCTTGGTGTTTGGCATCCAATGGTATGGATCTTGCGATCCATGAGCTGAAGTTCTTAAGGAACTTTTTATTGGAATTCGATGTGTTACAAGAAGAAAAGAAAATAGGTTTTACGATAGGATCTGGGAAGTAATATTAATGGGTGTATCAACGTAAAGAGGGTTTTTCGAGTAAAACAAGATTAGATAAAGCGAATTTGAGATTGATAAATCTCTATGAAACCCCTTGCATGGTTGAGATCAGAAGTTGTGTCGAACGTTTCAAATATGGTAAGAGAATACTTCCTCAAACTATTTACATCGCGGATTTTTTTTTATGGCAATAGTCAATAGAAAATTAAAAATATAAGTCTTGCAAACTCTGTAAATCAGTGACAAAATATGACCAAAGTAGTTAGGTAATAACCAAGAATTACTCTCATGATATATTGTTACTAGATAAGGAATTGAACGAGTTTTATATTGGAGCGTCGGCTATTGTTAGGCGCATGTATACATATATATGTAAGGAATCCCTTTTAGGTGATACAATATCCCATGTCATTTTTATGTCAATAGCCTGTGTAAAAGTGTAGTATACAAATTATACAATCTTTTTTAGAAATTTTACTATGAAATTTTTCCATTCCTATAAATTCTTAAATTTTTTTTTCCGGAAAAACTCTCTTGGAGTATTTATTAAAAAGGCAAACAAAAAGAAAGCGGAGACTAGGCCAAGACCTCAAAGATAGGAGAAGAGAAAACAAAATAAAAGCAAAAGAACACGATTCAAATTATCTAAAACGATAAACCAATAGACTTGATCTGTCAGTACCCACAATCGATCGAATAAAATGTGGTGGCTCATTCCACCATTGCGAGCCTGTAGATGCTCCCCACTTAGCCAGTAAATCCGCTACAGCATTACCCTCTCTATAAATATGAGAGTACCTGAACTGAATTGTCGATAGAAACTTCATACAGTTAGCCCAATAAACAACTAAATTCCACGGCTCCAAAGAATGATCATATAAAGTACCAATGGCATGCATGGAATCACATTCAAACCAAATATGTGTCATCCTCTAGAACATGCGGTCCTGAATGCAAAAATGGCTCCCCAAAATTCAGCAGAAACAGAATTATCCACGCCGATGGACTGTGCCAAGCTCCCAACTACTACACAATTACTATTCTTACAAATTTGTATGTATTATTTATGCATTTTTGTTACTGAGTAATTCCTCGGTAAGTTTTTTTTTTTTTTTTTTTTGAATAATGGAAGGATATATTGAAAAAGAAGAAGTTAATTACAGATTATGTACAAGATCAATGACCAACTCAAAGTAAAACTAAAGCAACTATGAGGCGACAATATCCTCCCATTGATGCAACATTTGCACTGCTGAATAGTGTTTAAAAATGCCATCATTAGAGCTCCACAGGTGAATCACGAGCTTAATAGCGCATTGCAGCTCAAAAGTTGTCTTTTGTCTTCCTCCATGAACTCTGCTATTGCGTTCATTCCAAACTTCCCAACAAATTGCATAAGGAAGCAAATGCCACACCATTCTGACCTTTTCATTTCCACCACCCAATCTCAAACTATGCGACAAAGAACCGAGATTAAATGGCATCACCCAACATATCTTCGGAGAAGACAAAAAATACGCCAAATCTCCGTAATTCTAGGACAATGAATAAATAGATGCTCCAAAGTTTCGACTTCCGTACCACAAAATAAGCACAAATTAGATTGAATAACGACCCTCCGCCGCAACAACATGAACCTGGTCGGAAGAGAATTATGCAATGAAGCCCAGCTCATAAACATTACTTTAGGCGGTACATGTTTACTTTCCAAAAGAATTTGGTCACCCCAGTCCGGCTCTCCTTCTGTTAAGCTTTTATAGATTGTTTTAAATGAAACGTGACCCTCCAGACCGTCATCTCCATCTTGAGTAATTGTAACACTCCTTAAATAGAATTTCATCTCGAGTAAATCTATGCTTTCAGCCGGGTCTAGATTCCTGTTAAACATGAACGTCCATCCATCATTATACAAATCTCCCAACATTGCTGCTTTCTGTGTACTAATCTTATATAATCTTGAATATTTGTCTCTGAAAGTCTTCTTGTTTAGCCAACAATCATGCCAGAATCTAATCGATAAACCATTCTTCACCTGCACGTTTACAGCGTCTATGAAAACCTTATCTTCCCTTAGAATGTCAAACCACATGCTTCTCTTAATCCTCGGTAAGTTATTGGGGGTCCAATTTCTCCGGTCCCCCTGAAGGTTTATTATCTAAACTATCTCTTTGTGAAAATTGATTATATTTCTAATTTTAAGTTTGGGATTTTCATTTTTCTATCCTTTTTATATGATTTCGGCTGTAACATTTTCATTTTTTTTTTTGATCGATTAGCAAGGAGAATTAAATCCTAGCCTATAATTTGGGAGTTCAACCCCTGGCCAACTAGGCTAATCCCCATTGGTAAAATTTTCATTGTCAGTGTCGTCTGGTTAACATCGGTTGAGTGAGTCGTGGAGCTAAAAGTTTATCTTTTCATAAGCGTAGGGGGTAAGGAAGGACATTGCTTCCTCCACAGAACTATATACTAGATTTAGAGGAAACATGACCAAAGTTGTGGACACAAAAATGTTGATATCCGTACAATACAAACATTCCCGAGACTCCTGGTGCGTATGCACCGGGTAAGATGCTTGTTTTCATAATAATACTTGTTTTCATAATAGTACTTGGAGTTTATGTTTATTATGTTGAAATTCATTTACATTTTCTTGTAGCTACAATTCTAGTTCAGGTAACTTGCAAGGACTAACGAACGCTTCCTTCAATAGGATCATACATAACTTGTTTAGCGTCGTCCAGTAATTCTTCATGGAGTAACAACAATGGTTGCCTTCTCCGTATAGAGCCTGATTTGGAACTGGAACTTGCACTACCACATTGATGCTCAAGAACGCTCATGATCTCTCTTTTTCTTGATTTCTCTTCCTCTCTACTATGCTCAAGAATGCTCAACAATGGTTGCCTTCTACGGATCATGTCATGTCATGTTGATGTAAATAAATTTATAGGCCATATTTATGTTTCACAGATGTATTGAAATAGGAAACCCAAGTAGTTTCTAGTTTTTCTAGTAAAACGTTGAAAAGAACATAAATGTTTTTGATTGCTATAAATAATACCTAGTTGTCTCTAAAAATTGTTGCACAAGAAAACAGTAACCAAAAGAGAAAGCAAACGGAAGCCACAATAACATAATTTACAAAATATCTTCTCAATTAGAAGATGAATACAGTTTGAATCAAATCAATTGAACTTGAAGAAAAACAGTTGAAAATTCTCTCTTTTTTTTTTTTTTTTTTACTTTTCAAAATTCACAGGGATACTCCCTCATTAAATGACTTTAATTACATACTCAATTCCAATGTGGTATATGTATTTTCTGAGGTTGTAGAGACTAATTACTCATGAGCTCAGGGTGACTCAGGCCGACGAACAGTTGCACTTGGGTCAATTGGTTCACCAGGAACCGGTTGAGTGATACCCTGGCCACCAAACATTGGACGCATAAATGAATCGTCGAACATACGCCAGTAGTGGTGTACTGTAGATGTTGCGGAGGGTTTCCTAGGTCCATGTTGTCTCTCCCCTTGCATCTGATCATTTGGTTCACCGGGAACCGGTTGAGTGAAACCTTGGCCACCAAACATTGGACGCATAAGTGAATCATCGAACATACGCCAGTAATGGTGTACCGTAGATGTTGCGGAGGGTTGCCTAGGTCCATTTTGTCTCTCCCCTTGCATCTGATCATTTGGTTCACCAGGAACCGGTTGAGTGAAACCTCGGCCACCAAACATTGGACCCATAAATGAATCATCGTACATATGCCAGTAATGGTGTACCGTAGATGTTGCGGAGCGTTGCCTTTCAAGTCTTGGTTGTCCAAGTCCATTTTGACTCTCCACTTCCATTTGATCAATTGGTTCATCGGGAACCTGTTGAGTAAAACCTCGGCCACCAAACATTGGACGCATAAATGAATCATCGTACATATGCCAGTAATGGTGTACCGCAGATGTTGCGGAGCGTTTCCTTTCAAGTCTTGGTTGTATATGTCCATTTTGACTCTCCACTTCCATTTGATCAATTGGTTCATCGGTAACCTGTTGAGTGAAACCTCGGCCACCAAACATTGGACGCATAAATGAATCATCGTACTTATGACAGTAATGGTGTACGGTAGATGGTTGGGAGGGTTGCCTCTCAAGTATTGGTTGTCTAGGTCTATTTTGACTCTTCCCTTCCATCGGACCAATTGGTTCACCAGGAATCGGTTGAGTGAAACCTCGGCCACCAAACATTGGACGCATAAATGAATCATCGTACTTATGCCAGTAATGGTGTACCGTAGATGGTTGGGAGGGTTGCCTCTCAAGTATTGGTTGTCTAGGTCCATTTTGACTCACTGCTTCTCTCTGATCAATAACCACATTTTGAGTCCCTACTTCCCTCTGACCAGATTCAAAATTTTGCTCGTTAACTAGGAGTGGGAATGTTAAGGTTGATTCTGGAGTTTCAAAATTTGGAGTGGTTGGCCCAAACGATAAATTCCTTGCCAATTTTTTCTGAGGTATTAGGAGTATTATCAGGGGCTTAGTCAGCAATCCAAATACCTGAGTCACAAAACAACCAGCAAAGTGACATAACCAGTTTAAGTGAAAACTTGGGTTTGATAATTTAAAAAAATCATGGCACTGGAAGTAGTAAAGAAATGAAATAGCTTACCACTGTTGTGAAAAGAACGACACTTATAGTGCTCGTGATCATCATAGCAGTTCCTTGGGTTTGATTGTAGCCTTCGCGTGCAAACTGCAGCACCAGATTAAGGGATGTGTGTATAAGTCGAATAGGTTGACTAGTTATCTACGGTCTTTTAGAGGTTTAGGTCCATTACCTGTTTATAAGCAAGTGCAACAGATACGGCACCTCTGATCAGACCAGCCCACCATATAATTACCTGCAGGATTATAAATAGGGGTTTTGCATGCACATTAGTTTGTTCAGTTAGGATAAAGAAACATAAAACCACAATATCGGACAACTTACTTGCTGCTTTATGTTAATTTTATCTTCTGGCGCTTTTTTAGTTAAGTTGTTTAAGTAGGAAAGAGGGAAAACAGAAGCTGCTCGTCCAACTCCAGCCAGACCTAGCAATATTGCGCTAACCCCAATTGATTTTCCAGGACTGCAGAAACATATTATGGCAACTTAGCTGTACTTTGGATGATTTTGGAGAGACCAAGTTTGACAAAGAATAAGTTAAGCCATAAATGTTGAGGTTCTCATGGTGTTAGCCCAGTTGGCCAGGAGCCTGACTCTCAAGTAAGGATTAAAACTAACATTAACATAACATTCTTTACCAATCAAAAAAAAAATGTTGAGGTTCTCATGGATTAATAGAAAGTACCTTGTACTAACAACTTTCCATCTCTCGATATCCAAAGCATCCATACCAACGTATAAGAAGATAAATATTTCAGCAATGAATGACATCGTCGCAAAAGTATGCCTAAAAATAGTAGAAAGGAAGAACAGCTATATAGATTGATCAATTGTCAAGAGCATGGGATAAAGAACACGAATGACTTTAAACAAATATTATGTACAATCAACCTACTTGGTAGTGATTCTTGAATTATCAGTCACATTATGCCATGTATAATGCGACATGACTATCCCACAAAAGAATACCGTGAGAATAGCACTTAACTCAAATAACTACAAAGATAAATAAAAGTTAAAACCAATATGACAAACAAAAAACAGAAGTTTCGACATGAACCTAAATAAAGTTAGTACAAAGCACTAACCTCAGCCATCATATAGGAAAGGTAAGCCATAAGTATCATAATTGCAACCTCCCGGTCAGTTGAGTGCCTGATATTCATGACAAAAATGAAACAATTAAGTGCTTAAAGTTTGTATCAATAGAACTGTTAAGATAAGGAAGAGTCTAAGACCTGCCAAAATACAACTTTTTGATAATGTACGCGCTAAGAAGTCCGGCCTGTAGGAGAAAGGAACAAAAACTTCAGCAGATGTTCAATAGCAACAACATAGTAGGACTTTAGACGTAGCATACAACACATGTTCAAATAACAGAAGAAACTTACAAACACCCCAAGCAATGTGCTTATGATAAACAAATATAAGAAGTTTCCTAGGAGCTGCAACGCAGTAGTAGAGCTAATGTGACTGAGATCAAAGCTCTGGATTGCATTGAAGAGCACCACAGACGTGGCATCATTAACGACACCTTCTCCGAAAACCAAACTGTATAGAAAAGGTGTCTCGTTCTGATTAAGCACCTGTAAAAAAAAAAGGTAATTTGTTTAAACTGCAGGACCTCCTATTGTTTTTGTCTAAAAAAAAGCAAAGCCATTTCATTCCATACCTGCAAGGTGCAAACAGAGTCGGTGGCCGAAAATATCGTTCCAATTGCTGCAAGTAGCGAGAAGGGAAAAGAAATTATAGCTTACAAGATCATAAAAATATCACAAGCTTAAAAAGATTGAATTAAAATATAGTACCAAGATAGTCGCCTAACTCCAAGCCACCTATATCCATCTTTTTAAAAATTTGAGCAGCACCTGTATTACAAACATTGATAGATAATGTCAATAACTCTAAAAATGTGCCAGTATCACAATTCATACCATTCGACCCAAATACTAGAATGTACCCGTTGTGCACGCCTATAAACATCTAGTAACCACATTTAAGAATATAATTGATGCAACATACCAACCGAAACGATCAAGAAGGATAAAAATGTCCCAACAGCACCAAATAGCATAATCTTCACGAAATTTTGAAAGAAATGTTTCTTCTTGACCTGAAATCTATAATACAATCATACAAAGAAAGCACACTCAAGTCGTATCAATGGAACTATACATACGTGATGTACGTCTACATAATACAATTAAGAATCATATCGGGATAAATCAAGTATAAAACACAACTAACCCAGCATTAAAGATAATAGGCGGAAGAAGATATATAAAGAAAAGATCTTCACTAAACATCAAGAGATGAGAACTTTTTCCTCCGGTAGTTAATAGAATCACAAATCCTGTACATAATCCCTGCAATCATTGGACAAATTACTTGATTATCATGTCACAAGAACACAACGATAATTGAGCTACAAAGAAAAGAACATAATACTACTTACAATGGCAATCGCGGTAATCGACTCGTTCATCCATCGATTATCTTCTAATAAATGACCAATCACGATACAAGCACAAAGAAGTGTTACAAATAAGTTAATTGATACCACACCAGCATATTCTGTTTGCAGCTTCAATAAGTCCATCATGGCTCTGTTTCACTCGATCTCTTTTCACCCAAACTTTCATATATCAAAGAGACTTGACCAATAAAAATCAAACAAACAAAAACCCGGACAGGGTTTCGCTAATTATACTGCTCTTGTTCTTTCAACAGAATGAAAAAGAAGATCGCTTGCTTCAAAATTTGAACAAGAAAAACTGAAATATCCCCTGTTTTACTCTGATTTGGGGAAATGGAAAGTGAAGTTGACTTAAATTGCGAAGCTTGCGAATAGTTGAAAATGGAAATTGAATAGAAAACCAGAGAAGTTAGGAAAGTAATGAGAATTCGGTGACAAGATAGAGTCAAAGCAAGATTAGATGCTTCTCTTACGCGTTATCAATGATTTTATGCAGTTTAGTCGTGGAGAGTTATGCCCATCATTTACGGCTAATTAAACTAATTAATTAAAATGTTAAAAAGACCAAGACTGGTTGTTGCTTGAGATGGTAAATGAGCTCAAGTGTCCTTGGCGAGAGGATATTCGATAAATTCGTTATTGTAAGGAGGATTCGAAAGACCACATAATTTTTTCAGTTACTCCAAATGCAAACCAAACCATTACAAAAACCCATTAACTGAAAAGCAAAATCTAGACATCCCCAATGGCCTATCAATTTCCACACCATACAAATGAAATTAATTAGAAGGCACCGATAAAGGATCATAGCTTATCAAAGTTTGTTTTCTGGATAGTAAGATTATGGTGGGATTTACAAAATAAGAGGAAGTGATTAGGGCGTACCAATACCTGCAAACACACTTACATGCAAGTGTTGATTTCACTGGTACCCTTAAAAGGATATCGAGGTAGATCTCCTCAGGAATACTTGCCATTGTTGATGCTTCTCCTTTTCCTATTCTTCGGATGTAAATTTGAAAAGAAAAAGAAGTGTTTTAAGGACATAAAGGAGGCTAGAATGGAATGATATATCGGCCTAAGATCTAGACTCACAGGCATGGCTTGACGTATCGATGTGTGACGAGTCTTATGGTCTCTTTCACAGGGGCTTCACAACCCAAGCAACATAATTTACGTCGTCTCAATTAGTCCAATCCAATAAGTAATCTAACTTTCTTCTTTGCTATTAATTTGATTTCCGAGAAACCGAAACACATAACAATATCGCTTCATTGTATTCTGATGTCTATGTAACCCGTTTTGAACTCGAAAATTGAATTCGAAAGAGTTGAATTATTATTTCGCGTTTCATCCTCTTTTCATGTATACTTAAATAAGTAGATGTTTAGAATCAAAAGCACACCAACCTCCATGTTTAGTGTTTTATCCTTCCAATCCAGACACAATTTTCCAACAAAATTCAGAATAATTCAAGGAGTGAGGTAATCTGTAGGTTCATGTTTTTATATGTACCTAAAGAAAAATGTTGTTGCTGCTGCTGATGCATATCTTTGTAAGTGAGTTAAGGCGAAGAAAACCTGAATTAGGATATAAATAGAACTATTAATATATACAAGCCTCTAACCCGGTGCATACGCACCGGCATATGACGTGTAGTAATGGCAATAAAAATAATGCAGATCATCATTTGTGTTCACTAGTACGATGCTCATTAGTACGAACATGTCTTATAGGCTTTGGGTTTTCTTAAATTAAAGAAATTAGGAATAAAGGAATTTCCATGTGTCTGCATTGCATACAACAATAAACGCCCTGAGAGTAAGGCCTATGAGGAGTAGCTACCATTTCTCAGTGAATTTGTTAATTAGTTCTAAAACAGGCATAAAATATGTCATTTGGGATTAGAGTTCATACCATTTTGAGTCTCGGTTCCTATTTTTTGACCATGTACTTGTACCTCCCTAGTATAAGACCATGTACTTGTACCTCCCTAGTCTCGGTTCCTATTTTTTGGACCGGTACCTGTACCCCATTCCTCGGTTCGGTACAAAAACAGGTACGGTTCCACCGGTTCCGGGACGGTCCGTCGGTACGGCTCGGTTCCTGTGCACCCTTAATTTTGACCATGATCTTTTAGGATCTACTTTGGATGAAGTAGTGCTCTGGAAGGAAAAAATGCAGGACAAACAATGTGACATCTGCGCTTTTTGAACAACACTCAGTCTGGTATAATTTTTTCATGTGTATACTGAAGTAGAATATCAGCCATTATGCTTCGCTTTTCCCCCTTAAAGATATAGACTTGGACTGCAGACAATGTACTTAAAATTTCCTTCTTAATACTTCCTTTAGCCGTTGAATAGAGCCAGATTAACGTGGCTAGATAAAGCATATAATTTAAGCATATTACAGTACATTTTCACAATGTACTTGCCTTCGTACATAATTTTCTTGGCCTCTTTCTTCATGTCCGTAATGCATCTACATCACCAAAAACTTTTATAACTCCGCCGTATCTTGATTCTAATAATAAATAACCATGTTGTTCAAAGTACTTCTTGTAATTTAATCCATATCTTCAATCTTTTACGTACAAAGGAAGATTTCAACATAAGATTCAAAGGTAAACAATATAGTTTTCAAACTTGCCACAGGCATTTCATCATAAGTCTACTTGAACTTGAAATATATTGGATATTCAACGAGAACGTACGATTCGGAATCTTCAATTTGGTGAACTATATATATATACATATTTTTCCATCATCAATACTAATTTTTCAGTATCGGTAACCTCCAATCTTATTTTTCTTCATTAGTGCCACCGACACCATCTCTTTGACAAATACTTCTCAATTCTCTAAAACCCATGCTACAAAATTTATTCAGAATTTTAATCTTCAAATATGAAATCTTTACAAACACATAACATAACAGTACCAAACTTATTACTAATCAAATCACTCGTTAATCAATTCTCCTCATTACCCCAATAGTAATTACTATCACCATTAGGAACAACAGTTGATAGATGAATTTGAATATCAGTTTCCACAATGTCATCTTCTTTTCTGTTGTTGCCGATTGAAGATAGATACCATATTTTGTAATCTTTTTCTCCTTATATTCTTCAATTCTTTTCAACGTAATCCTTCTGTACGTAGAAAGTTTATATACGAAAGTGCTAATGCATTCATAATCCCACACATACAACTGCACTTTTTTGTTTTCTCCTTGTAATTCTGCAGATCTTTTACTATCTGTTAGTGATGATGATGATTGCATCTTCCTATTTAAACTTCCTAATTTTGTTGTTAATAACCATACATGTCTACCTCTGCCTATAAACCACTCCAACCTTGTAAAATATTACTTCAAGGTCGTATATGTCATCATTCATCACCATATAATTTCCAACCTAACTTCTCTTCTTATTACTTCCAGGTGTTGAGATTATTAGTCCCACATTGTCTGGGCATCTAAGATCCTGCGGTTTATAATCTTTAGGGCCTCTCCACTCATTTCCAATTGGTTTTGAGTTGGATTCCCGTATTCTAACATGGTATCAGATCAGGCTATTTGCGACGAGTCATTTGACCGCGCCTTTACTCCGCGTCACCCGATTTAATTGTCCACGTGTTAGACCCAATGAGGCTACACGTGAGGGGGCGTGTTGAGATTATTAGTCCCACATTGTCTGGGCATCTAAGATCCTGCGGTTTATAATCCCTTAGGGCCTCTCCACTCATTGCCAATTGGTTTTGAGTTGGATGCCCGTATTCTAACACCAGGTCTTTTAGTGCTTGTCAATAAAATATTAGTAAATACTTGAATAGAGGAAATTTACTGTGGGTACCAAAATCAAAAATAGATCATTGTGGAAATTTTAAATTTCGAATCTAGAAACACAACTTTTTTTCCCATTGTCGTTGAGTAAAGTTTATGAACATCTGCATTTCTTTTATTGAATATTCATAGCCAGCCACTTTGTACATTGACATTTGGTAGTTGCAGTCAACAATTTCAGCCATTAAATGTGAACTCAATAAACACATCACCAAACGACTTAAAAATCACACGACGAACTTGAAGACAACACATTCACAACAACTTCTTTAATAGGTCCGATGTTGGCAGCAGAAATACTCCTGATAAGTAAAGTACACATTTTCAGTCATAAAAAGAAAAAGTTAGCGCACCTATTTATTTTCCTCGTGCTCGCCTTCAGAATGTGTAACAATAAATTATTTGGTTTGGACATATGGGGACCTTCCCTTGAAGAATTGAAGATGTTGTTTCTGTGGTGGACATTGCTACATGAAGGAAAATATTTTCTTTTTCATTGGAATCAGGGGCATCTATCTTCTGCCTCGCGCTTTTCCTTTTTTATCCATCTATCGTTATCCTGTATAATTGGCACCATAAACCCAAAATGCAGAACATTGTGAAAATCAAAAACTGAAAGCACTATTTATAAACTCGCAAGATGTAATACGTTTCCGGACTTCCAAGTGAATTTGGAGTAGCGTTTTTGTTGTTGTCATAATTAGTTTGACTCTACAAAATGGTAGTAATTGTTCTTACCATAAATATCCACGGGTATTGGCTTCAGATCCAGTACGTCGTCTTTCACCATCATCAGTCAGCCGGCATTCACTCCATAGACTGGTTCTATGTGTTCAAATCTTCTTCTGTATGCAGTCTTCTAGGACAGTCTGTATTACTACTTCCACGCTTTGGGTGGGGTGATGATGATCAAACATGATCTAGAAAAAGGAATTAGATACCTAACAGAGCCATCAGGGGGGTGTTCTTTTACCTCTGAAATGGTAAATATAAGCCATCGTACGTGAAAACTAAAGCATAAAAGGGGAAAAGGTAATGTCTTGATGCTTAAATAAGGACATGAAGGGCTAAAAAAGAAGTGAACATACGTACCTTTAAGTTGCATTTTCGAGTAAAGATTACCGGGCGGCTAGTATTCATTCGTAAGGCTAATTCTAGTGGACTCTTTTAACTTGGATTCATTCATTTTTCTTCTCCGACTCTATTGGGATGATTATATTAACCTGATTTGAGGCGTCTCCGAAGAAGCTCATAACTCACCAATATCAGTTTTATGTTTCTATAAAATGCAAGAAACTTCATTCACTTTTCTACGAAGTAAAGCAACCTTTATTCATTGAGAGTTTTGCAAGCAAAGAGTGAATTTTTCGAACATGTGAGAAACTGAGTCTCTGAGATGATACTCGGTGTTCGTTTGAGATTGAAAGTTCATGATGTATAGCGACCTATCCCTTAAATGGATGGAAGGATTATGAGAACTACAAAAGCCAAAACGCCAACAGAAGTTGTAAGAGGATTATATCGGATTTGAAATTTTTGACTCACTAAAATACCAAATGTTACCGCTGTTCTCGGTTTTTAACTAATATATAGAGTTTGAATCGTTGCATTTAGATTTCAATGTGTTCTTTCATTAGTATCTCTTGGTCAACAGTTGCTTAATGTAAAGGTTTTGTTTAAACATTGTAACCCTTTGGCCAAACGCTGCAGTAGGTGGCCATGAATAGTGAAGTGTCTTTTTTGCAATCGTTTTCCGCTTAGGTAGTATGGTGTCTTTTGCGATAGCTATCCATTGTAAGGTGTCTTTTACGATAATTGTTATGTAGTTTCTATGTGAAGAGATAGTGTCTAACGGGAATAGATAATGAAGAAGCATGATGACAATGCAATGACATGGAAAATAGCGATGACGTGGCTTCACCACAGATCAAAACGATTGTGTTGGTGTTTTAGGGGCTCTTATTATTAAGAAAGATATATATATATATAAATTAATCACATTGATTCATTTTATTTATACAACAAAACCACTTACTTACACGCAATACAAGTACAGTACACACACAATATATCTAGTATATTAGCCAACCGAAGCCCCTAAGGACTTGTTGATGTTATTACTAGAACACGCACTTATAGCTAATTCAATTAGCTAGGTCTTTTATTATAGGTATATGTTTTATTATGTAGTCTATAAGCTTCTGGTATTAGGTGGACGGACGGAGTCTCCTCAAATGGCTAGTAAGGACGTTCTCCTGCTATGCATGGTGGATCGTAGTTGCAGGAGACAATAGTATCACCGTTATTACAAAACGCAACAGCACACCCTAGTGAAACAGAGTTTCTACAAACTACATTTATATATGGGAATATTGGGGATATGCCCCAAAATCGACTGTCATCTTGGGGATATGCCCCAGGATTCCAGTTTTTGGGAATATGCCCCAGCCGTCCAAAATTCCATCCAAAACCGTTAAGTAGTCAAGATTCGCACACACTTGGGATCACATATGCGAATTAAAAAGTAGATTTTCGATATATTAACACCTTTACAAGGTTCGAGAACATATTCAGACGAAAAAATCTCGAAACAATTAGAGAGAAAGTTCATACACATTTACGATAAATAGTCTATTTAACGGTTCCTTGACGGAAACCGTTACTTTGGGGCATATTCCCAAAAACTGGAATCCTGGGGCATATCCCCAAGATGACAGTCGATTTTGGGGCATATTCTCCATTTTCCCTTTATATATTGCAAACAGTTTTCTGGTCCTCCTTGACATGAGTTTGATTCGTAATCATAATTACTTTTCTGGCCAAGCCACAGTTGTTCAACATGATCTGCTGTACTGAGAGCTCCACTAACCAAAGCAAGGTTCTCACTATATGGTCCACCGGAGAGAACAAGCGTACAATTACCGGCTAGTTGGTTAGCATAGTTGCTAGCATAGGTTGCAACAGTTTCGT
This sequence comes from Papaver bracteatum, assembly GCA_023529315.1. Taxonomy (NCBI): domain Eukaryota; kingdom Viridiplantae; phylum Streptophyta; class Magnoliopsida; order Ranunculales; family Papaveraceae; genus Papaver; species Papaver bracteatum. Next base: position 340,826 of record JAJJWX010001563.1, on the reverse strand, counting down.
TCCATACCAATGGTGCAACATTAACCTCAGCGCGAGCTGCGTTATGTGGAGCTAGAAAGTCTTCGGGTGTTTGGGCTTCACAGACATGGATTAATAAGGCTAGGGTTAAGAATACTATGAAATTTATGATTGGCTGCTTGTGCAACACTACTCTATAAGAACAAATATATTATGTAAAGGAGGTATGTGTTTTGTTTTGAGTGTTTTCTTGATGAGATTTGAGGTTCAGGGGGTGTGGGTTATTTATAGAGATTAGAGGATAGCAAATGATCTTCATTCATATTTTTGATCCACCAGGGTTTTCTATCCGAGCCCTAGGAACATAATTCCTAGACCTTTTTTTGCCCCCATGGATTTGCTTTATCTTATTTTGTATCTTTGTGTTTGTTTTCTTCTTCTTGACTAATTATGTAACCTTGCATCATGGGATTTAAACTATTGTAATTCTAAATTGGATAGTGCATTTAATTAATGAGATAAGAACACACAGATTAAGTCGCAGAGGATGCTGGATTAATTTCTAGTCACCGATCGATGTATAAGTTTCAAAAACTCTTTCTCAATCGATGTGTAAGTTTCAAACACTGTTTTTGTACATATACAGCAGTCGACCACTGGCGTGCCTATATGGAAAAAGTAGGTATCTGGTGAGAAGGAATAGTAATTGCGTACATAGTTGAGAAATTCATGATTGGCTGCTTGTGCAACACTACTCTATAACAACACAAATATATTATGTAAAGGAGGTATGTGTTTTGTTTTGAGTGTTTTCTTGATGAGATTTGAGGTTCAGGGGGTGCGGGTTATTTATAGAGATTAGTGGATAGCTAATGATCTTCATTCATATTTTTGATCCACCACTAGTTTGCAAGGACGGCTAGGTCTCATTTTGCTGGGTAATTAATGACATAATAACACCCAGATTAAGTCGCAGAGGATGCAGGATTAATTTTAAGTCACCGATCGATGTATAAGTTTCAAAGACTCTTTCTCAATCGATGTGTAAGTTTCAAAAAATGTTTTTGTGTAGGTATATCACTTTCTCAGCCTCTCGGAGTTAAACTAGCAGTCAATTTAGTATGTAGGACTAGACAGCTAGCTATAGTATGTAGACTACTCGTATGCATGCATTGCTACAAGATTCCTCGAGGCTTAGAATTCTCATATGGAAATATACATATGCGAATTCTACAATAGAAGAAGAGGTGCAAATTTATCAAAATCTGTAACTCTCAAATATCTAACTCTATGGCGGAACGGAACAATTATCATGAGAACTCGGAAATATTTGTACATATACAGGCAGCAGTCGACCACTGGCGTACCTTGGCGTGCCTATATGGAGGAAAAGTAGTTGCGTACATAGTTGAGAAATAAACCAACAATAGTTTAAGAAACAACTTAAGGTTTCTACTGGACTACCCGACAGAAACATTCATCAATGGAAATATTGTCTACTTACAGGGATGAGGGATGGTGGGAAACATCAATCTAGACGCTCCATTAACTACTAAATGATAAACAACTTGTCAAGCTAAAGACCGGGTAATCACTAATATTTAGTTCCAATTGGGATGATGGACAACCAAACTGAACTCTCAAAATATACTTCATAATTAAGCTTCTTGAATTTTTCAATTTTTTATCTTTGAAAAGATCATCTTCTTGTGGGTTGCAACACCCTGGAACTAACTGCAAAGCTAAATAAGTTATCTCTAACATATAGAATAGGTCATCCAATAGCATCACGAATCGACGTCAAAGTGAAGGCTTTTTACTATATGGTGGGTTGTGTGGTTAGGATAGAATGATGCAAAATAGAATGATTTGTTTCATTCAAATATTGCGCCATTGAACTTCCTTCCCTATACTTCAACTTCCCAAGACATTGTCCACAAATAATATGCTAGTGTCCGACTAGCCACATGATGCAAAATAGAATCATCTATCCATTGAAGAATAAAACAAACTGCTTTGTGTTTAGTAACACGCCAAAGTTGTTTTTTTCTTCTTCTCAGGCCTTACCCTCTTCCTACCTATTGCACCATATAGATCTTAACGAATCTCCAAAAGCTTCGATACCACTTGTTGGGGGAGACTTACAAATCTGAGCCGCTATGCGCAAGACGGAAACTACACAAGCATCAACCACAATGCGGAAAATAATACTATTATGATTAAATAAAACCCATCAATCACACAACACCGACAATTACGTGGAATAACCTCTTTGATGTGATGGGTATAAAACTACGTGCAAATATTCCACTATGAATAATAATGGGCTACACAATTTCTCCCAAATTGGGGTGAAAAGTATTTCAAGGTGCATATAACACTTGGCTAACTATTTTCCTAACTACACTCACCACTAAAGGTGGATCAAAAAATAAACGACCAATAGGTAAAGGTGTAAAACGTGCCAGCCTAGCACAACCCCGGAATTCGAAGTCACGTGTTTAGCGCATTGTGTGTCGGAGATTATGGCGTACGGTGATTTATTGTGTTGTGAAGTCGGGCACATTTATTTTGTGTTTTTTAACCTCGCATCTTTAGGGGAGACCCCAACGGAATTAGAGGCGACACAAAAGACAAAATAGGTTAAAAATACTTATATGCCCCTCCATAATCGGTGGTTTAGGTTTTTTTTTAGCTGCCGATTGCAAAATCTCATTTTTGTGGAAAATCTATATTCGGTAGTTTTATGAACTATTTTTACTACCGATTAGAGGCTCAACCAAATTAGAAAAATGATATTTTTGCAAAATCTCATTTTGGGGCAACTCTATATTCGGTAGTTATATGAACTATTTTTACTACCGATTATAGGCTCAACCAAATTAGAAAAATAGAGGATTTTTGCAAAATATCATTTTGGGACAACTCTATATTCGGTAGTTATATGTGTTGGATATTTTCAAGATTGTTTACCGCTATCCGAGGGGGTCTGGGGGCGTAGCCCCTCCCGGCTGTGTTCGACCTTCTTCAAGAGACACCATTGGTTGGATATTTGCAAAGAGAGCCAGGATAATCGGAAGTCATGATAACTCTTCCTTTATTACCGATTATAGGCTCAACCAAAATTACAAAAAAGAGGATTCTTACAAATCTGATTTTGGGGCAACTCTATATTCGGTAGTTATATGAACTATCTTGACTACCGATTATGATAGGATATTTGCAAAGAGAGCCAGGATAATCGGAAGTCATGATAACTCTTCCTTTCTTACCGATTATAAGCTCAACAAAAATTCAAGAAAAGAGGATTTTTGCAAAATCTCATTTTGGGGCTACTCTATATTCGGTAGTTATATGAACAATCTTGACTACCGATTATGGTAGGATATTTGCAAAGACAACCATTGCATAAATGGAAGTCATGATAACTCTTCCTTTCTTACCGATTATAGGTTCAACCAAAATTTCAAAAAAAAAAAGACTTTTGCAAAATCTCATTTTGGGGCTACTCTATATTCGGGAGTTAAATAACCTAAATTCCCTACCGATTATGGTAGCATTTTTTGCCAAAGGTCTACTTTCAAAATATAAAGGATTTTATTTTGGGGATACTTAATATTCGGAAGTTATACAAACTAAATTTACTCCCGATTGTTGATTAACTACCGATTGTATATTTATCTACCGATTATAAAGGGTAGTTTGGCCATTAAAAAAACGGGATTTAAAGTAACCTACCGATTATGGATTAACCTCCCGATTATGGTAGTTTTTGTCATTTTTTTATGTAAATATTTTTCAAAATTTTAGGTATTCTATGAGTTGTTATAAAAACAAGCCCCTAACCCGGTGCATATGCACCGGTTAAACCTGTATACAATTAGCCGGATCTTGTTTTCTTATATTGTAACGTCACCACGGATTTACACATATTATCTAAAAACTTACTAAAATAGAACAGTTGTTTCCTTCAAAATATCTGGTAGTTCGTACTTGTCCCATATTGCTGGACAGTGTTGTTCAATGAACTAAAAATGTTGCAAACCATCTGGTAAATCAGAATGAATCCTCCTTTTGAGATGACTCACATTGGATATGCATAAATCATGCAGATGTTTCTACCCTGACAAAATTTCGGCCGAAATCCAATCAATTTGAGAAAAGGCATATTTAATGATATTAAATTAGTTTGGAAAAATTTGAAATATATCCCGTTTTCACTAATCTGTTTAGAGATCAATCCAATAACGGAAAAAATTAAGATATCTATCCTTGAAAGAAAAAACAAACGTTAAATAAGTTATATCCACATATGTGGGATTCCTCGTGTGCCTAAGTGACATTTTTACCCTTATCTTCTCTGCAGCGAAAAAAATCGAAAGTTTTTAGAGGGGGAAATATTAACAGGGAGAAATCCTCTTCCATGGGAATTAGGAAAATGAAAGAGCAATTAAGTCTCCAATTTAGCTTTTCTCCAGTGAAGAATTCATTTATGACTGCCAATACATGGTCCGGTTCTCCTATAGAACCGGTCCTTGTACTTGGCGTTGACCGGTACCTCATTTTGAGGACCGGTATCTGTACTTGTACCTGGTGTTGTACCTGTTCTTCCGGTACTGGTCCGGTATAAAAACGGTACCGGATTTTTTACCTGAAAAACAGTTTAAAATACTAAAAGTCTAAAACAACATTTTCAGCAACTATGCAACATTACAAAATAAGTTCAGTTTGTAACATACATACTTAACTAGCTAAGTTCAACATTTACATAAATTCAACATTACAAAATACTAAAAAGTAAAAACAACATATCCACACCATAAGTCTGTCTACGACAAGAAATGAAATGCGAACATCTCATCAAAATAAAAAGGATGGTTCCACTTGGACTTGCACAGCCTGCACTTGCAATCCTAGGACACAAATCTTCACATTCCTCCTCAATAAGGTCAGTGATAGCACAACCTCAATCTGTGTGTATTACAAGATACAACCAGTTCAGAACAAATAGCAAGAAAATATGCATATTCATTTGATCATTTCCATACATTACATGACTACTTTGACTTGTAGCAATGAGAATTTGATATAGAAATGAATCCAAAGTCCAAACTATGTTTCAACAAGGAGTCAAGGACAATAGGTTTTCTTAATATGCAAGACAGCAAGAGAGAACGAGATAAACAAAGTTACCAACCTTTCATTTCTTGGCAAGGAATGAACTTCAAGCTTTTATGAGAGATTCAATTAAGACAGCAACAAAACCCAAATGGTAGCAATTCTGCATATGAAACATAATTTGCTTACAGTCTAAAATACGGAATCGAGCTGAGTATTTCTATTTCAGTATAGTTATTTAATCTATATAAACCTACTGGAAAAGTGGTAAACACAAAACTTCAGGGGTCCAATATGTGACGAAGAGAAACCATAGTTGGATATCTAACAAAAATTCTGATTCGCAAAGAACAGCAATAACACTGTGTTAGTCATACTATTTGGTTAATAACTGTGTGATGGTTAACTCAAAGAGTGCATAAGACATGAATTTTTTTCATCCTATATGACTTCACTCAAGTGGTGTTTTGATTTGGAAAACTCAAACCCCGCAGTGTAGTATATCAGTCCTAATTTTCAAGCCATTACATCCACAAAAACTCCTCAATTTCGAAAACATGCAATCCGGAATTCTGAATAACAAATCACAATTTCTTTTTCCAAGTTGTACAAGTCAGTGAGTCACTAAGCAACAAAAACTATAAAAAATCAATACTGATCTACTAATTCTACTTCTACTATCAAATGAATCAACATAAAAAATTAAAATGAGGATTAGAACACCTAATATCAATCAGATGCATATTACTGAAATCACGAACACCTAATATCTAAATCAATCAATCTTAAACAATAAATCAGTCTCAAACCCTCAATCAATCTCAAACAAAACTCTAACTAAAAATTTAGGGAAGACCCATCATTAATCTATCAACACAAAGCAATTTCAAGAAAACAAATCAATCAATTCAGAACCCTAAATAATCTTACACCCTTTTCTGCATCTTTCAAAACTCAATCAATTCAGAACCCTAAATAGTCAATTCATAAGATAAAGAATAGTTACCTCCTGAATCATTTAGAGTCTCATAGATAGTGAAGATCGAACACGGAGAATAGGGAGAAAGACTATCGGCTGTTGCGGTTGTTCTTCGAGACAAAAAAAAGAGAGTAGATGAATGAAGTGAACTGATTCGCGATAGTATATAACTATACCTAGCATGGAAGGATAATATTAGACTATATCTAGATCTTAACAGCTCATATTAGCCGGTACTAATGGTCCGGTTCCAGTTCGGTACTACCACAGAAACGGTCCCTATACTTGTTCTATCCCGGTTTTCAAACTGAGTACCAATCCATGTACCGACTACACCGGTTTCGGTTCTTTCGGTTTCAGTCCCGTATAGGGACTCCAAACCGGTTCTTGTGCACCATTAACTTCCATGAGATTATCTTTAATAATTTTCCAAGCCACCTTGTAGAACTCAATATAGAATCCATCTGGCCCTGGAGATTTATTGTTTCCACATTTCTTGATAGTGTTCCAAATCTCCTCTTCAGTGAAGGGTCTCTCCATCCACTCTTTTTCCTCTGTAGATATTTTAATATTGTAACGGTCATCCAGTTAAGGCCTCCAAATATGTTGTTCTTTGAAAAGATTAAAAAAATGTTCCCAAAATTCATTTCTTATTTTCTCGTGGCAAAAGTTATCCTATCCGTGAATCTCAAGTTTTAGTATATTTTTTTTCTTTCTTCTACCATTGGCCATTTGATGCAAGTACTTGGTGTTGTAATCTCCATCTCTCAAAGCTTTGGATTTCGCTCTACCCAGTAGTCTTTTGTACTCATCTTTTCGAATTTGCATTAAGTCAGACTTCCATTGTATCCTGCTTATGAATTCTGCATCATCCAATCTGCTTGCTTCCTATTTTTTTTTCTTCTCAACAACTTACAAATTTTGTGGAACAAAATGACTTACAATGATGATAGACGCATTTATGTGTCTATATTGATCTCAATTATGTATATTGTTAGATCTCGATTTTGTACTTATTTGGTTATTTTATGTCTTTGTAGGTGTTTTTTGAGAAATAAGCTTTTGTGGAGAAATTGGCTCGAAGAGTGGTATTTGGACCTCCGGCAGAAAAGTATTAAAGGCACCCCAGATTATGAACCGCAGGCACCCCGAAAGTATGTTGGAGACATCCCATAGAAGCCTTATTTCACAATGGTTGGTAACTATATTTGATTCCTTATGACTTTTTGCATTGATTTAATTGATTTATGATTTTCACTAATTAGTTGTGATTTCGTTCGATGGTGTATGCTTAGACGTAAGAGCTTTTGATACATCATGCTTGTGATTTACATCTAATCTTTTAGAAATCTACTTTTGGCAAAGATAAGAGTCTACAAAAGAGCTAGAATTGTTTTAAGTCATTATTTGAACCAATTGATTGTGATTAATGGTAGAATCCCGATTCCCAGTCCTCTCGATATTTGTAACATCTTTTGTATATATATTTGTTATTAAGTCTTAGAATCAACCTCAACGAGTCCGGGTGAACGACATTCTTACTACCATTTTCTACAACAATTAAAATCGCATCAAGTTTTGGCGCCGCCGACGCGGACTTGTTTTTAGGTTAGGTTTTAGATTTTTTTTTATTTTTTTTAGGTTTATTGATTTTTTTTATTTTTGTTAGATTTTACTTTGGGTATTTTTGTTTTTTGGCGTGCAGGTTTTGCTCGAAGCTAAAAGTGGAAAGTTGGACTTGCCTAAAATAGTACAGAGAATCCAAGATTTTTATTTATTTTTGTTAGTTTTTATTTTCTTTATTTTTGGACTTGTATATATTGTTGTTTATTTATTTTTATTTTTTAGTATTTTATCTATAAAAAACCCCGAAAGCACACGTGAAGTTCATATTGCATCATATGGCACCGATTAGTAGGAAAACACGTGGTTTAGTACGGTGAACCCTTTGGGCGTTATCAGATTTTTCACCCGAGTTTAACTCGCTCACTTAATACCAGTTTTGCAAACGTGGATGACAAATGGAGAAAAAACCCTGCCAAGTAGTTTTTCCACATGGGATTTGCGGTCAATTAGCTGTTAGCTTGCTATTCACATAGCAATTTCGGGCTTCTTGGTGCGAGAATTAGGAAGCGTCATATTCCCAGGGCCGGCCCTAAGGGAAGGTCAACGAAGGTTGACTTCGGGGCAGCACCAAACAAGGGGCAACAAAATTGGTTTTTTCGTTTAGGGTGGTGTTGTGTTATAAACCAAAATAAGGGATTAAATCGTGATAACAAATAAAAAAAGGACTTATTCTTAGGAGTTTTAGGAGTACATTGTAGATAAAGAATCACTTTAATGGCTTAGTATTAAATATATAAAAAGTCTCATATATGCTTGAGAGACCCATCTTTTCCCACGGACTCTGTAGAAATTTCGTCGCCGTCTTTCTTCTGGTTTCAGCTTTCTTACCCTACACCACCTTCAATTTAGCCACCGTCCCCACGTTAAGTAAAATTGAACCCCCAATTCAAATCATAACAAAGATTATCATTTATATTCTGTGAGTAATTTTGAATCTAGTCTTTTGATTTTTAGTTAGTATTATGTTTCTTTTGCTATATGTTTCTTTTGTGTGTGCAGTGTTTCGAGAATGACAATGACAATGAAGATGCTGTTGATAATGGTATTAATGGCCATGAGAATGATGGTATCTGATAATAATATGAATGATCTCAACGGAAGGATGATGTCTATGATATTTCCTGCCATTGCAGTCACAAATGCCTCAACAAAAAGAAGTTTACTATGCTAAAGTTGATCTTATCGACCGCGGGGATTATTGGGATGGGGCAACAATTTTGCCTCTGCTTCGGGGCATAGAAATCTCAGGGCCAGCCCTGCATATTCCATACATATACGGTCCACCACCAAAACTTTCTGCATACTTATTTACTGCAACTTTTTGTTTTGTTCATCAAGATGCTTATTTCATCTAATTATGCGTTCTTTCTATGATTCTAATTCAGGCATGATACACACAATGAATGAATGCACAATGCATCATTTTATCATATTAACACAATTAAGTTACAAGTCTAACAAGAGAAAAAATGGATTCGGCTTTAGTTCGGTGGGAAGATGTTGAAAATTTCGAGCTTGGATAAATGAAAAAATGCGTCTTTTCACTAATGTTTGTCTTAAAGATCGAACAAGAGAGAGGAGAACATAAACGCGGAAGCGCAAAGACTACATTGATATTAATCTTGGTGGAATACAATCTATTTGATATTTTTGATTGATTGATTCTTTCTTTCTTGCTTACAAATGAATACAACATTCCTATTTATAGGCTACAAAAAGAAGAAGAGAACTATGTCTATGGAGGCTAACAACTATGCCTATGGAGGCTAACAACTATGCATATGGAGGCTAACAACTATGCCTATGGAGGCTTCCACCAAACCAACTACTAGACAATCTAGTATTCTTATTTGATTTGTCTAACTCTAGAACACTCATTTTACACATGTTAATTGTCTAACATTGACTCTAGACATCCTAGATATTTCTAGGTTAATTTAGATAGATGTGAACACTTGACTAAGTTGGTGTTGAATATTCAACACTCCCCCTCAACACCTACTTTCCAACTTCTCTTTATCGTAGACGTTTCGGTCCCCTTCATAGTTTAAGGATGTTTTGGTCCTCTTCATAGTTTAAGGACGTTTCAGTCCTCTTCGGAAGTTTAGGGACATTTCGGTCCTCTTCGGAAGTTTAGGGACATTTCGGTCCTCTTCGTAGTTTTAGAACATACGGGTTCCATCGTAGTTTAGGGACATTGCGGTCCTCTTCGTAGTTTTAGAACATACGGGTTCCATCGTAGTTTAGGGACATTGCGGTCCTCTTCGTATCAGTAAAATACTTCTTGTAATCTTTAGACAACTCATAGGATTTTCACCCACTTTTGTTGTTCTCTATCTCATCACCACTTGGTGATTGCTTCCATTTCTTCACAACATTTTTGTTGTTTCTTCTTCTATTCATCTTTGTTCCATTCACGCTTTTGTTCGAAAAATGTAACACTTCTTTGGTTATCCAGATTCTCTCACAATCTTTCATTTCGTCAAGCTTCGCCACAAGCTCGACTATTCTTATTCTTGTTATATTCTTTGTTACAATTTTGTCACGCTATCCAGTTTTCCACATTTACGAATTCGTAACATGATTTGCAACGCTTTGTGACAATTATTGTCACACTTATGTTTCCATGATCATCCTTGCATTTAAACAAACATCTTGTCTGCATCTTCTCTATTTTCTTTGAGGCTTTCAGCCCATCTAAATCACCTTCAACTTCTTCTTTGTTTCGAATTTTTTTTTTTTTTTTTATGCCGGTGAGATGGACTTTTAGTGTGTCGGTCACACCATGAAAAGAGATTTGAATGGCACTTTCTCACTGGCACTCTCTTTTTTTTTTTTTTTCTTTCTGCTGCATGCGCGACTATCGATCTCCAACTCCATCGACCACCGTGTATCATCATGGAAACATTCTGTTTCTCTCGACACAACATCATGTTCTTCTTACTTCAACGGTTAACTCATCACTTGTTCGAATCTCCATCGGTGGAAGAATTCATTACATCAGCAACACCTCAATCCACTCTTATTGCTCAACCCATTTTATTCCTTCATCTGTTGGCAGCAGCATCATCATTCTTTGAGAGCAGCGCGACGATCTCCGTCTCGTCGTCCTTCATGTATGCAGTCTCATCACAGCCCGTGTTCTCTCCACTTTTGCTTTCCGCCTTTGCTTTCCGTTTTTTTCTTCTTCTGTGCGGCGTGTTAGGTGTGTCGGTATCACACGTTTTCTCTACATCTCGAGCTTCGGTCAATAATGGCAGCTGCCACTCGTTTTCCCTTCGTTCACTCTTCATCACTTCTCCTCGAACAACATCCAAGTGCTCACGTCGAACTCTCCATGAAACACTGCTATCTTTATCACCAGCAGCTCCGATCACCGAAACCACTACCACCTTCCATTTCCAAAGCTCTACCATGCTGTCTCTGAACTTGGTTCATCTCGAGCTTCACTTCTCTGCTCGTTCATCACTGTCCCGGCATTACTGACATGCATGCAATACCGTTTCCATCACCGGATAACAGCATCATTCCATCTATGGAAATCTCCACGTTCATCTTATCATCCGTCAATGTATGCAGCGTCTCGCTCGAGCTCCGTCGTTCACCCTTCATCTCTGAGCTCGATTCACTTCCATTTCTATGCTGTTAATGGCTGCAACCCGAGAAGCAACACCATTGCTTGCCAAGCTCAACCATGGGCTTCATTATCGGCTGCCGATAGTGGCAGCAGCTCCATTCCTTCGGAAAACCACCATTGTTCTTCTCGCTGTCCATAGTCATCTCTTCATGACAGCACCCTCCTGAGAAGCACCAACGACCTACATGTCTCATCACCAGAAGCAAGCATTATCATCATCACCGGTTGGAGCTCTCATGGCAATGGCAGCAAAATACCAATCTCGACACATGACAAAGACCTTCCTACGATGTTTTCTAGGCTAAAGCTTGTCATCTTTGTTACTACGCCAATGGCAGCAGACAAACAATCATATTTTCTTCCTTGTGCTCGCTCACATCAGCGAGCTCGTTTTGTTTTGGAAAACTTGTCTTAATAATCTTCCTTTATCTTGGCTCAAGAAACGAGTTCATAACCCTCAGCTCAAAACCAAACAACCTCGAACTTTTTTTTTTTTTTTTTCTTCTTCTTCTTCTTCAAGATCACGAGCATGGCTTTAAAACCACAAGCGACGGAGCTGCAAGATAGCAATAATCCTTACGCCTTCACCAGCTAAGCATAAACCATTTTTTTTTTGATTTCTTTGGAGCAGTGACGCCGTCACAAACAAACCCTAAACAGCTCAAGCTTGGACTTTATGACCATCTTTGATTCTTCTCATCAAAAACATCGGTAACATTTTTTTTTTTTTCGGCACTAGTATCTCGACTGCCATGTTTTCTCGGCATCAAGAACATGCCCTAAGCTCGATTTTCACCGTGAATTCAAACGACATCAAACTTCTCCTTCACCTGACTTCTAGCTTCAAACTTGTCACAATAACCATCAGAATATTGCGCAACTATTTTTTTTTTTTTTTTAGTTTTCTTTCTCCTTCTTATTGCAACTTTAGAAACTCTTTAGGAAAACATATAACTTCTCTTCCTTTCTTCTCTCCCTCTCACCTTGCTCTGATACCATCTTAAAGATCGAACAAGAGAGAGGAGAACATAAACGCGGAAGCGTAAAGACTACATTGATATTAATCTTGGTGGAATACAATCTATTTGATATTTTTGATTGATTGATTCTTTCTTTCTTGCTTACAAATGAATACAACATGCCTATTTATAGGCTACAAAAAGAAGAAGAGAACTATGTCTATGGAGGCTAACAACTATGCCTATGGAGGCTAACAACTATGCATATGGAGGCTAACAACTATGCCTATGGAGGATTCCACCAAACCAACTACTAGACAATCTAGTATTCTTATTTGATTTGTCTAACTCTAGAACACTCATTTTACACATGTTAATTGTCTAACATTGACTCTAGACATCCTAGATATTTCTAGGTTAATTTAGATAGATGTGAACACTTGACTAAGTTGGTGTTGAATATTCAACAGTTTGCAACTTCTCAGGTTATGTTTTTGGGGTTTCTTATGGTTACGCCAATTCTAGGAAAATCTATATACACTAACGCTACTTTCTTTCGAAATCTAAAAATGTTTGGCGGTATATATTGATGCTATTTTTTTCATATAGTTTATGTTTGGCAGTCAACTTCACTAACATCTTTAGAAGTGATTCCACATCAAAGTTGTTTTTGCAGGATCAGCCATGAAAGCTTTACTTAAGAGTTTTCTTGGTTTGGTTCAACTATTGCGGTAACTTGACAAATCTGGGTCCTTGGTGTTTGGCATCCAATGGTATGGATCTTGCGATCCATGAGCTGAAGTTCTTAAGGAACTTTTTATTGGAATTCGATGTGTTACAAGAAGAAAAGAAAATAGGTTTTACGATAGGATCTGGGAAGTAATATTAATGGGTGTATCAACGTAAAGAGGGTTTTTCGAGTAAAACAAGATTAGATAAAGCGAATTTGAGATTGATAAATCTCTATGAAACCCCTTGCATGGTTGAGATCAGAAGTTGTGTCGAACGTTTCAAATATGGTAAAAGAATACTTCCTCAAACTATTTACATCGCGGATTTTTTTTATGGCAATAGTCAATAGAAAATTAAAAATATAAGTCTTGCAAACTCTGCAAATCAGTGACAAAATATGACCAAAGTAGTAAGGTAATAACCAAGAATTACTCTCATGATATATTGTTACTAGATAAGGAATTGAACGAGTTTTATATTGGAGCGTCGGCTATTGTTAGGCGCATGTATACATATATATGTAAGGAATCCCTTTTAGGTGATACAATATCCCATGTCATTTTTATGTCAATAGCCTGTGTAAAAGTGTAGTATACAAATTATACAATCTTTTTTAGAAATTTTACTATGAAATTCTTCCATTCCTATAAATTCTTAAAAAAAAAATTCCGGCAAAACTCTCTTGGAGTATTTATTAAAAAGGCAAACAAAAAGAAAGCGGAGACTAGGCCAAGACCTCAAAGATAGGAGAAGAGAAAACAAAATAAAAGCAAAAGAACACGATTCAAATTATCTAAAACGATAAACCAATAGACTTGATCTGTCAGTACCCAAAATCGATCGAATAAAATGTGGTGGCTCATTCCACCATTGCGAGCCTGTAGATGCTCCCCACTTAGCCAGTAAATCCGCTACAGCATTACCCTCTCTATAAATATGAGAGTACCTGAACTGAATTGTCGATAGAAACTTCATACAGTTAGCCCAATAAACAACTAAATTCCACGGCTCCAAAGAATGATCATATAAAGTACCAATGGCATGCATGGAATCACATTCAAACCAAATATGTGTCATCCTCTAGAACATGCGGTCCTGAATGCAAAAATGGCTCCCCAAAATTCAGCAGAAACAGAATTATCCACGCCGATGGACTGTGCCAAGCTCCCAACTACTACACAATTACTATTCTTACAAATTTGTATGTATTATTTATGCAGTTTTGTTACTGAGTAATTCCTCGGTAAGTTATTTTCACTTCCGTACCACAAAATAAGCACAAATTAGATTGAATAACGACCCTCCGCTGCTGCAACATGAACCTGGTCGGAAGAGAATTATGCAATGAAGCCCAGCTCATAAACATTACTTTAGGCGGTACATGTTTACTTTCCAAAAGAATTTGGTCACCCCAGTCCGGCTCTCCTTCTCGTTAAGCTTTTATAGATTGTTTTCGTACGAAACGTGACCCTCCGTACCGTCATTTCCATCTTGAGTAATTGTAACACTCCTTAAATAGAATTTCATCTCGAGTAAATCTATGCTTTCAGCCGGGTCTAGATTCTGTTAAACATGAACGTCCATCCATCATTATACAAATCTCCCAACATTGCTGCTTTCTGTGTACTAATCTTATATAATCTTGAATATTTGTCCCTGAAAGTCTTCTTGTTTAGCCAACAATCATGCCAGAATCTAATCGATAAACCATTCTTCACCTGCACGTTTACATCATCTATGAAAACCTTATCTTCCCTTAGAATGTCAAACCACATGCTTCTCTTAATCCTCGGTAAGTTATTGGGGGTCCAATTTCTCCGGTCCCCCTGAAGGTTTATTATCTAAACTATCTCTTTGTGAAAATTGATTATATTTCTAATTTTATGTTTGGGATTTTCATTTTTCTATCCTTTTTATATGATTTCGGCTGTAACATTTTCATTTTTTTTTTGATCGATTAGCAAGGAGAATTAAACCCTAGCCTATAATTTGGGAGTTCAACCCCTGGCCAACTAGGCTAATCCCCATTGGTAAAATTTTCATTGTCAGTGTCGTCTGGTTAACATCGGTTGAGTGAGTCGTGGAGCTAAAAGTTTATCTTTTCATAAGCGTAGGGGGTAAGGAAGGACATTGCTTCCTCCACAGAACTATATACTAGATTTAGAGGAAACATGACCAAAGTTGTGGACACAAAAATGTTGATAGCCGTACAATACAAACATTCCCGAGACTCCTGGTGCGTATGCACCGGGTAAGATGCTTGTTTTCATAATAATACTTGTTTTCATAATAGTACTTGGAGTTTATGTTTATTATGTTGAAATTCATTTACATTTTCTTGTAGCTACAATTCTAGTTCAGGTAACTTGCAAGGACTAACGAACGCTTCCTTCAATAGGATCATACATAACTTGTTTAGCGTCGTCCAGTAATTCTTCATGGAGTAACAACAATGGTTGCCTTCTCCGTATAGAGCCTGATTTGGAACTGGAACTTGCACTACCACATTGATGCTCAAGAACGCTCATGATCTCTCTTTTTCTTGATTTCTCTTCCTCTCTACTATGCTCAAGAATGCTCAACAATGGTTGCCTTCTACGGATCATGTCATGTCATGTTGATGTAAATAAATTTATAGGCCATATTTATGTTTCACAGTTGTATTGAAATAGGAAACCCAAGTAGTTTCTAGTTTTTCTAGTAAAACGTTGAAAAGAACATAAATGTTTTTGATTGCTATAAATAATACCTAGTTGTCTCTAAAAATTGTTGCACAAGAAAACAGTAACCAAAAAGAGAAAGCAAACGGAAGCCACAATAACATAATTTACAAAATATCTTCTCAATTAGAAGATGAATACAGTTTGAATCAAATCAATTGAACTTGAAGAAAAACAGTTGAAAATTCTCTCTTTTTTTTTTTTTTTTTTTTACTTTTCAAAATTCACAGGGATACTCCCTCATTAAATGACTTTAATTACATACTCAATTCCAATGTGGTATATGTATTTTCTGAGGTTGTAGAGACTAATTACTCATGAGCTCAGGGTGACTCAGGCCGACGAACAGTTGCACTTGGGTCAATTGGTTCACCAGGAACCGGTTGAGTGATACCCTGGCCACCAAACATTGGACGCATAAATGAATCGTCGAACATACGCCAGTAGTGGTGTACTGTAGATGTTGCGGAGGGTTTCCTAGGTCCATGTTGTCTCTCCCCTTGCATCTGATCATTTGGTTCACCGGGAACCGGTTGAGTGAAACCTTGGCCACCAAACATTGGACGCATAAGTGAATCATCGAACATACGCCAGTAATGGTGTACCGTAGATGTTGCGGAGGGTTGCCTAGGTCCATTTTGTCTCTCCCCTTGCATCTGATCATTTGGTTCACCAGGAACCGGTTGAGTGAAACCTCGGCCACCAAACATTGGACGCATAAATGAATCATCGTACATATGCCAGTAATGGTGTACCGTAGATGTTGCGGAGCGTTGCCTTTCAAGTCTTGGTTGTCCAAGTCCATTTTGACTCTCCACTTCCATTTGATCAATTGGTTCATCGGGAACCTGTTGAGTAAAACCTCGGCCACCAAACATTGGACGCATAAATGAATCATCGTACATATGCCAGTAATGGTGTACCGCAGATGTTGCGGAGCGTTGCCTTTCAAGTCTTGGTTGTCTATGTCCATTTTGACTCTCCACTTCCATTTGATCAATTGGTTCATCGGTAACCTGTTGAGTGAAACCTCGGCCACCAAACATTGGACGCATAAATGAATCATCGTACTTATGACAGTAATGGTGTACGGTAGATGGTTGGGAGGGTTGCCTCTCAAGTATTGGTTGTCTAGGTCTATTTTGACTCTTCCCTTCCATCGGACCAATTGGTTCACCAGGAATCGGTTGAGTGAAACCTCGGCCACCAAACATTGGACGCATAAATGAATCATCGTACTTATGCCAGTAATGGTGTACCGTAGATGGTTGGGAGGGTTGCCTCTCAAGTATTGGTTGTCTAGGTCCATTTTGACTCACTGCTTCTCTCTGATCAATAACCACATTTTGAGTCCCTACTTCCCTCTGACCAGATTCAAAATTTTGCTCGTTAACTAGGAGTGGGAATGTTAAGGTTGATTCTGGAGTTTCAAAATTTGGAGTGGTTGGCCCAAACGATAAATTCCTTGCCAATTTTTTCTGAGGTATTAGGAGTATTATCAGGGGCTTAGTCAGCAATCCAAATACCTGAGTCACAAAACAACCAGCAAAGTGACATAACCAGTTTAAGTGAAAACTTGGGTTTGATAATTTAAAAAAATCATGGCACTGGAAGTAGTAAAGAAATGAAATAGCTTACCACTGTTGTGAAAAGAACGACACTTATAGTGCTCGTGATCATCATAGCAGTTCCTTGGGTTTGATTGTAGCCTTCGCGTGCAAACTGCAGCACCAGATTAAGGGATGTGTGTATAAGTCGAATAGGTTGACTAGTTATCTACGGTCTTTTAGAGGTTTAGGTCCATTACCTGTTTATAAGCAAGTGCAACAGATACGGCACCTCTGATCAGACCAGCCCACCATATAATTACCTGCAGGATTATAAATAGGGGTTTTGCATGCACATTAGTTTGTTCAGTTAGGATAAAGAAACATAAAACCACAATATCGGACAACTTACTTGCTGCTTTATGTTAATTTTATCTTCTGGCGCTTTTTTAGTTAAGTTGTTTAAGTAGGAAAGAGGGAAAACAGAAGCTGCTCGTCCAACTCCAGCCAGACCTAGCAATATTGCGCTAACCCCAATTGATTTTCCAGGACTGCAGAAACATATTATGGCAACTTAGCTGTACTTTGGATGATTTTGGAGAGATCAAGTTTGACAAAGAATAAGTTAAGCCATAAATGTTGAGGTTCTCATGGATTAATAGAAAGTACCTTGTACTAACAACTTTCCATCTCTCGATATCCAAAGCATCCATACCAACGTATAAGAAGATAAATATTTCAGCAATGAATGACATCGTCGCAAAAGTATGCCTAAAAATAGTAGAAAGGAAGAACAGCTATATAGATTGATCAATTGTCAAGAGCATGGGATAAAGAACACGAATGACTTTAAACAAATATTATGTACAATCAACCTACTTGGTAGTGATTCTTGAATTATCAGTCACATTATGCCATGTATAATGCGACATGACTATCCCACAAAAGAATACCGTGAGAATAGCACTTAACTCAAATAACTACAAAGATAAATAAAAGTTAAAACCAATATGACAAACAAAAAACAGAAGTTTCGACATGAACCTAAATAAAGTTAGTACAAAGCACTAACCTCAGCCATCATATAGGAAAGGTAAGCCATAAGTATCATAATTGCAACCTCCCGGTCAGTTGAGTGCCTGATATTCATGACAAAAATGAAACAATTAAGTGCTTAAAGTTTGTATCAATAGAACTGTTAAGATAAGGAAGAGTCTAAGACCTGCCAAAATACAACTTTTTGATAATGTACGCGCTAAGAAGTCCGGCCTGTAGGAGAAAGGAACAAAAACTTCAGCAGATGTTCAATAGCAACAACATAGTAGGACTTTAGACGTAGCATACAACACATGTTCATATAACAGAAGAAACTTACAAACACCCCAAGCAATGTGCTTATGATAAACAAATATAAGAAGTTTCCTAGGAGCTGCAACGCAGTAGTAGAGCTAATGTGACTGAGATCAAAGCTCTGGATTGCATTGAAGAGCACCACAGACGTGGCATCATTAACGACACCTTCTCCGAAAACCAAACTGTATAGAAAAGGTGTCTCGTTCTGATTAAGCACCTGTAAAAAAAAAATGGTAATTTGTTTAAACTGCAGGACATCCTATTGTTTTTGTCTAAAAAAAAGCAAAGCCATTTCATTCCATACCTGCAAGGTGCAAACAGAGTCGGTGGCCGAAAATATCGTTCCAATTGCTGCAAGTAGCGAGAAGGGAAAAGAAATTATAGCTTACAAGATCATAAAAATATCACAAGCTTAAAAAGATTGAATTAAAATATAGTACCAAGATAGTCGCCTAACTCCAAGCCACCTATATCCATCTTTTTAAAAATTTGAGCAGCACCTGTATTACAAACATTGATAGATAATGTCAATAACTCTAAAAATGTGCCAGTATCACAATTCATACCATTCGACCCAAATACTAGAATGTACCCGTTGTGCACGCCTATAAACATCTAGTAACCACATTTAAGAATATAATTGATGCAACATACCAACCGAAACGATCAAGAAGGATAAAAATGTCCCAACAGCACCAAATAGCATAATCTTCATAAAACTATAAATACCTTGAAATTTTGAAAGAAATGTTTCTTCTTGACCTGAAATCTATAATACAATCATACAAAGAAAGCACACTCAAGTCGTATCAATGGAACTATACATACGTGATGTACGTCTACATAATACAATTAAGAATCATATCGGGATAAATCAAGTATAAAACACAACTAACCCAGCATTAAAGATAATAGGCGGAAGAAGATATATAAAGAAAAGATCTTCACTAAACATCAAGAGATGAGAACTTTTTCCTCCGGTAGTTAATAGAATCACAAATCCTGTACATAATCCCTGCAATCATTGGACAAATTACTTGATTATCATGTCAGAAGAACACAACTATAATTGAGCTACAAAGAAAAGAACATAATACTACTTACAATGGCAATCGCGGTAATCGACTCGTTCATCCATCGATTATCTTCTAATAAATGACCAATCACGATACAAGCACAAAGAAGTGTTACAAATAAGTTAATTGATACCACACCAGCATATTCTGTTTGCAGCTTCAATAAGTCCATCATGGCTCTGTTTCACTCGATCTCTTTTCACCCAAACTTTCATATATCAAAGAGACTTGACCAATAAAAATCAAACAAACAAAAACCCGGACAGGGTTTCGCTAATTCTACTGCTCTTGTTCTTTCAAAAGAATGAAAAAGAAGATCGCTTGCTTCAAAATTTGAACAAGAAAAACTGAAATATCCCCTGTTTTACTCTGATTTGGGGAAATGGAAAGTGAAGTTGACTTAAATTGCGAAGCTTGCGAATAGTTGAAAATGGAAATTGAATAGAAAACCAGAGAAGTTAGGAAAGTAATGAGAATTCGGTGACAAGATAGAGTCAAAGCACGATTAGATGCTTCTCTTACGCGTTATCAATGATTTTATGCAGTTTAGTCGTGGAGAGTTATGCCCATCATTTACGGCTAATTAAACTAATTAATTAAAATGTTAAAAAGACCAAGACTGGTTGTTGCTTGAGATGGTAAATGAGCTCAAGTGTCCTTGGCGAGAGGATATTCGATAAATTCGTTATTGTAAGGAGGATTCGAAAGACCACATAATTTTTTCAGTTACTCCAAATGCAAACCAAACCATTACAAAAAACCCATTAACTGAAAAGCAAAATCTAGACATCCCCAATGGCCTATCAATTTCCACACCATACAAATGAAATTAATTAGAAGGCACCGATAAAGGATCATAGCTTATCAAAGTTTGTTTTCTGGATAGTAAGATTATGGTGGGATTTACAAAATAAGAGGAAGTGATTAGGGCGTACCAATACCTGCAAACACACTTACATGCAAGTGTTGATTTCACTGGTACCCTTAAAAGGATATCGAGGTAGATCTCCTCAGGAATACTTGCCATTGTTGATGCTTCTCCTTTTCCTATTCTTCGGATGTAAATTTGAAAAGAAAAAGAAGTGTTTTAAGGACATAAAGGAGGCTAGAATGGAATGATATATCGGCCTAAGATCTAGACTCACAGGCATGGCTTGACGTATCGATGTGTGACGAGTCTTATGGTCTCTTTCACAGGGGCTTCACAACCCAAGCAACATAATTTACGTCGTCTCAATTAGTCCAATCCAATAAGTAATCTAACTTTCTTCTTTGCTATTAATTTGATTTCCGAGAAACCGAAACACATAACAATATCGCTTCATTGTATTCTGATGTCTATGTAACCCGTTTTGAACTCGAAAATTGAATTCGAAAGAGTTGAATTATTATTTCTCGTTTCATCCTCTTTTCATGTATACTTAAATAAGTAGATGTTTAGAATCAAAAGCACACCAACCTCCATGTTTAGTGTTTTATCCTTCCAATCCAGACACAATTTTCCAACAAAATTCAGAATAATTCAAGGAGTGAGGTAATCTGTAGGTTCATGTTTTTATATGTACCTAAAGAAAAATGTTGTTGCTGCTGCTGATGCATATCTTTGTAAGTGAGTTAAGGCGAAGAAAACCTGAATTAGGATATAAATAGAACTATTAATATATACAAGCCTCTAACCCGGTGCATACGCACCGGCATATGACGTGTAGTAATGGCAATAAAAATAATGCAGATCATCATTTGTGTTCACTAGTACGATGCTCATTAGTACGAACATGTCTTATAGGCTTTGGGTTTTCTTAAATTAAAGAAATTAGGAATAAAGGAATTTCCATGTGTCTGCATTGCATACAACAATAAACGCCCTGAGAGTAAGGCCTATGAGGAGTAGCTACCATTTCTCAGTGAATTTGTTAATTAGTTCTAAAACAGGCATAAAATATGTCATTTGGGATTAGAGTTCATACCATTTTGAGTCTCGGTTCCTATTTTTTGACCATGTACTTGTACCTCCCTAGTATAAGACCATGTACTTGTACCTCCTTAGTCTCGGTTCCTATTTTTTGGACCGGTACCTGTACCCCATTCCTCGGTTCGGTACAAAAACAGGTACGGTTCCACCGGTTCCGGGACGGTCCGTCGGTACGGCTCGGTTCCTGTGCACCCTTAATTTTGACCATGATCTTTTAGGATCTACTTTGGATGAAGTAGTGCTCTGGAAGGAAAAAATGCAGGACAAACAATGTGACATCTGCGCTTTTTGAACAACACTCAGTCTGGTATAATTTTTTCATGTGTATACTGAAGTAGAATATCAGCCATTATGCTTCGCTTTTCCCCCTTAAAGATATAGACTTGGACTGCAGACAATGTACTCAAAATTTCCTTCTTAATACTTCCTTTAGCCGTTGAATAGAGCCAGATTAACGTGGCTAGATAAAGCATAAAGTGTACTTAACGTTTGATTTAAGCATATTACAGTACATTTTCACAATGTACTTGCCTTCGTACATAATTTTCTTGGCCTCTTTCTTCATGTCCGTAATGCATCTACATCACCAAAAACTTTTATAACTCCGCCGTATCTTGATTCTAATAATAAATAACCATGTTGTTCAAAGTACTTCTTGTAATTTAATCCATATCTTCATTCTTTTACGTACGAAGGAAGATTTCAACATAAGATTCAAAGGTAAACAATATAGTTTTCAAACTTGCCACAGGCATTTCATCATAAGTCTACTTGAACTTGAAATATATTGGATATTCAACGAGAACGTACGATTCGGAATCTTCAATTTTGTGAACTATATATATATATACATATTTTTCCATCATCAATACTAATTTTTCAGTATCGGTAACCTCCAATCTTATTTTTCTTCATTAGTGCCACCGACACCATCTCTTTGACAAATACTTCTCAATTCTCTAAAACCCATGCTACAAAATTTATTCAGAATTTTAATCTTCAAATATGAAATCTTTACGAACACATAACATAACAGTACCAAACTTATTACTAATCAAATCACTCGTTAATCAATTCTCCTCATTACCCCAATAATAATTACTATCACCATTAGGAACAACAGTTGATAGATGAATTTGAATATCAGTTTCCACAATGTCATCTTCTTTTCTGTTGTTGCCGATCGAAGATAGATACCATATTTTGTAATCTTTTTCTCCTTATATTCTTCAATGCTTTTCAACGTAATCCTTCTGGACGCAGAAAGTTTATATACGAAAGTGCTAATGCATTCATAATCCCACACATACAACTGCACTTTTTTGTTTTCTCCTTGTAATTCTGCAGATCTTTTACTATCTGTTAGTGATGATGATGATTGCATCTTCCTATTTAAACTTCCTAATTTTGTTGTTAATAACCATGCATGTCTACCTCTGCCTATAAACCACTCCAACCTTGTAAAATATTACTTCAAGGTCATATATGTCATCATTCATCACCATATAATTTCCAGCCTAACTTCTCTTCTTATTACTTCCAGGTGTTGAGATTATTAGTCCCACATTTTCTGGGCATCTAAGATCCTGCGGTTTATAATCCCTTAGGGCCTCTCCACTCATTGCCAATTGGTTTTGAGTTGGATGCCGTATTCTAACATGGTATCGAGATCAGGCTATTTGCGACGAGTCATTTGACCGCGCCTTTACTCCGCGTCACCCGATTTAATTGTCCACGTGTTAGACCCAATGAGGCTACACGTGAGGGGGCGTGTTGAGATTATTAGTCCCACATTGTCTGGGCATCTAAGATCCTGCAGTTTATAATCCCTTAGGGCCTCTCCACTCATTGCCAATTGGTTTTGAGTTGGATGCCCGTATTCTAACACCAGGTCTTTTAGTGCTTGTCAATAAAATATTAGTAAATACTTGAATAGAGGAAATTTACTGTGGGTACCAAAATCAAAAATAGATCATTGTGGAAATTTTAAATTTGGAATCTAGAAACACAACTTTTTTTCCCATTGTCGTTGAGTAAAAGTTACAGTTTATGAACATCTGCATTTCTTTTATTGAATATTCATAGCCAGCCACTTTGTACATTGACATTTGGTAGTTTCAGTCAACAATTTCAGCCATTAAATGTGAACTCAATAAACACATCACCAAACGACTTAAAAATCACACGACGAACTTGAAGACAACACATTCACAACAACTTCTTTAATAGGTCCGATGTTGGCAGCAGAAATAAATGTTCCCTTGAAGAATTGAAGATGTTGTTTCTGTGGTGGACATTGCTACATGAACTCAAAAACTGAAAGCACTAAACACATCACCAAACGACTTAAAAATCACACGACGAACTTGAAGACAACACATTCACAACAACTTCTTTAATAGGTCCGATGTTGGCAGCAGAAATACTCCTGATAAGTAAAGTACACATTTTCAGTCATAAAAAGAAAAAGTTAGCGCACCTATTTTTTTTCCTCGTGCTCGCCTTCAGAATGTGTAACAATAAATTATTTGGTTTGGACATATGGGGACCTTCCCTTGAAGAATTGAAGATGTTGTTTCTGTGGTGGACATTGCTACATGAAGGAAAATATTTTCTTTTTCATTGGAATCAGGGGCATCTATCTTCTGCCTCGCGCTTTTCCTTTTTTATCCATCTATCGTTATCCTGTATAATTGGCAACATAAACCCAAAATGCAGAACATTGTGAAAATCAAAAACTGAAAGCACTATTTATAAACTCGCAAGATGTAATACGGCGTTTTTGTTGTTGTCATAATTAGTTTGACTCTACAAAATGGTAGTAATTGTTCTTACCATAAATATCCACGGGTATTGGCTTCAGATCCAGTACGTCGTCTTTCACCATCATCAGTCGGCCGGCATTCACTCCATAGACTGGTTCTGTGTGTTCAAATCTTCTTCTGTATGCAGTCTTCTAGGACAGTCTGTATTACTACTTCCACGCTTTGGGTGGGGTGATGATGATCAAACATGATCTAGAAAAAGGAATTAGATACCTAACAGAGCCATCAGGGGGGTGTTCTTTTACCTCTGAAATGGTAAATATAAGCCATCGTACGTGAAAACTAAAGCATAAAAGGGGAAAAGGTAATGTCTTGATGCTTAAAAAAGGACATGAAGGGCTAAAAAAGAAGTGAACATACGTACCTTTAAGTTGCATTTTCGAGTAAAGATTACCGGGCGGCTAGTATTAATTCGTAAGGCTAATTCTAGTGGACTCTTTTAACTTGGATTCATTCATTTTTCTTCTCCGACTCTATTGGGATGCTTATATTAACCTGATTTGAGGCGTCTCCGAAGAAGCTCATAACTCACCAATATCAGTTTTATGTTTCTATAAAATGCAAGAAACTTCATTCACTTTTCTCCGAAGTAAAGCAACCTTTATTCATTGAGAGTTTTGCAAGCAAAGAGTGAATTTTTCGAACATGTGAGAAACTGAGTCTCTGAGATGATACTCGGTGTTCGTTTGAGATTGAAAGTTCATGATGTATAGCGACCTATCCCTTAAATGGATGGAAGGATTATGAGAACTACAAAAGCCAAAACGCCAACAGAAGTTGTAAGAGGATTACATCGGATTTGAAATTTTTGACTCACTAAAATACCAAATGTTACCGCTGTTCTCGGTTTTTAACTAATATATAGAGTTTGAATCGTTGCATTTAGATTTCAATGTGTTCTTTCATTAGTATCTCTTGGTCAACAGTTGCTTAATGTAAAGGTTTTGTTTAAACATTGTAACCCTTTGGCCAAACGCTGCAGTAGGTGGCCATGAATAGTGAAGTGTCTTTTTTGCAATCGTTTTCCGCTTAGGTAGTATGGTGTCTTTTGCGATAGCTATCCATTGTAAGGTGTCTTTTACGATAATTGTTATGTAGTTTCTATGTGAAGAGATAGTGTCTAACGGGAATAGATAATGAAGAAGCATGATGACAATGCAATGACATGGAAAATAGCGATGACGTGGCTTCACCACAGATCAAAACGATTGTGGTGATGCCATATGGTGTTTTAGGGTTCTCTTTTTATAAAGAAAGATATATATATATATATATAAATTAATCACATTGATTCATTTTATTTATACAACAAAACCACTTACTTACACGCAATACAAGTACAGTACACACACAATATATCTAGTATATTAGCCAACCGAAGCCCCTAAGGACTTGTTGATGTTATTACTAGAACACGCACTTATAGCTAATTCAATTAGCTAGGTCTTTTATTATAGGTATATGTTTTATTATGTAGTCTATAAGCTTCTGGTATTAGGTGGACGGACGGAGTCTCCTCAAATGGCTAGTATGGACGTTCTCCTGCGATGCATGGTGGATCGTAGTTGCAGGAGACAATAGTATCACCGTTATTACAAAACGCAACAGCACACCCTAGTGAAACAGAGTTTCTACAAACTACATTTATATATTGCAAACAGTTTTCTGGTCCTCGTTGACATGAGTTTGATTCGTACTCATAATTACTTTTCTGGCCAAGCCACAGTTGTTCAACATGATCTGCTGTACTGAGAGCTCCACTAACCAAAGCAAGGTTCTCACTATATGGTCCACCGGAGAGAACAAGCGTACAATTACCGGCTAGTTGGTTAGCATAGTTGCTAGCATAGGTTGCAACAGTTTCGTTCCATACCAATGGTGCAACATTAACCTCAGCGCGAGCTGCGTTATGTGGAGCTAGAAAGTCTTCGGGTGTTTGGGCTTCACAGACATGGATTAATAAGGCTAGGGTTAAGAATACTATGAAATTCATGATTGGCTGCTTGTGCAACACTACTCTATAAGAACAAATATATTATGTAAAGGAGGTATGTGTTTTGTTTTGAGTGTTTTCTTGATGAGATTTGAGGTTCAGGGGGTGTGGGTTATTTATAGAGATTAGAGGATAGCTAATGATCTTCATTCATATTTTTGATCCACCATTAGTTTGCAAGGATGGCCAGGTCTTATTTTGCTGGGTAAATACAGAGAAAAATATAATAACAAAGGTGCGGTCATATTTGCCTGAGCATGCGTGAGAATCTGTCTTTCTGTAATATATAGGAACACTCTTAACAAGTATATACTTTTTTTTTTTTGGATTTTGTTGAATATTTACATAAAAGTGAAGATATTTAGTGGGTCCAGAACTCAGGGTTTTCTATCCGAGCCCTAGGAACATAATTCCTAGACCTTTTTTTTCCCCATGGATTTGCTTTATCTTATTTTGTATCTTTGTGTTTGTTTTCTTCTTCTTGACTAATTATGTAACCTTGCATCATGGGATTTAAACTATTGTAATTCTAAATTGGATAGTGCATTTAATTAATGAGATAAGAACACACAGATTAAGTCGCAGAGGATGCAGGATTAATTTCTAGTCACCGATCGATGTATAAGTTTCAAAAACTCTTTCTCAATCGATGTGTAAGTTTCAAACACTGTTTTTGTACATATACAGCAGTCGACCACTGGCGTGCCTATATGGAAAAAGTAGGTACTGGTGAGAAGGAATAGTAGTTGCGTACATAGTTGAGAAATAAACCAACAATAGTTTAAGAAACAACTTAAGGTAATAAGGTTTCTACTGGACTACCAGATTGAAACATTCATCAATGGAAATTGTCTACTTAAAGAGATGAGGGATGGTGGGAAACATCAATATAGACGCTCCATTAACTACTAAATGATAAACAAATTGTCAAGCTAAAGACCGGGTAATGGCTAATATTTAGTTTCAATTGGGATGATGGACAACTAAACTGAACTCTCAAAATACTTCATAAGCTTCTTGAATTTTTCAAATTATTATCTTTGAAAAGATCATCTTCTTGTGGGTTGCCACACTCTGGAACTAAGTTCGCAAAGCTAAATAAGTTATCTCTAACAAAAAGAATAGGTCATCCAATAGCATCTCGAATCGACGTCAAAGTTAAGCCTTTTGCTATATGGTGGGACCGGTGGGTTGTGTGGTTAGGAAAGAATTTATATTGTGATTGCTAAGAAACAAGTTAAAAAGCCTTTTAACTCTCTTATTATTTTAGGCATAGAAGTATTGATTCTTAGTTGGTCCATTAATGTTGATTCTTTCGAAAATATCTTTGATGATTTTGTGTTCGATTGGGCTTTTAAGCGTGTGCCTTGCTTACCACAAGTAGGCAGGGGCGAAGCCAAAATTTGAAGAGAGGGGTGCAAGAAAAAAGTCACAGTAAAATGGGCTACAAAAAAAAAATCATTGCACATCAATTTTCCATACAAGAAAAATTGAACTAAACCCACAAAATTTTGACATAAACCTAATGATCAAAACTCCAAAATCGGATAGAAAGACAAAAAAATGGGAGGTGTTCCACCCAGTGGAGATGTGCAGCCTAATACCGGAGGTATCATCATGGGAGGTAGGTACTGCCACCAAATGAAAACATGCGAGATGGACCAGCACCCAATGCTGAATACTATAACAACAATATGCCCAACACCACATGGTCCACAACAAAGTGGAGGGATGTTCTATCAAGGAGGCCCGGCTAACTATAAGATGTTAACAATGGGAGCAGTCAAGCTAGCTGATCAAATAAACCGTAGAAAAGTTAACGAAGGAAGTAGTCAAATTCGCTGCCATGAATTAGGGTAAGGCCGACTTATTAGGTCAAAGCAAGTAGATTTTATCTTAGTATGGTGGAACAACGGAATATAAAAACAAAACTAGTCATAAAAACCCAAGGTGACCAAACATGTGGTACAAACACCCCACTCAAATGTTGGGATCCATGAAAACTCCATCTTAAACAAAATTGATACAAAAACCCCAAATTTTTATAAATTGATACAAAAAACCCAAATTTCAAAATTGGTTTTATCAAATTCTTTGGGGTTTCAGCAAATTTTATGATGAAACCAAATTTTGGTTTCATCAACCGCGAGTTACTTTTGTTTTGTTGGGTTTTTTGTGTTACTTTTGTTTTGATGGGTTTTTTTGTGGATGGATAGTGACACCTTTGGGGTTATAACTCGCGGACCGAAAACAAACGTTAGTATAAAAAATCCATCAATCGTTAAATCGAATATCAAGAAGGTATTTGGTAAGTATTCTCAGGAATTACTTCATCTCTATTTCTATTTGGTTGTTGATTTGAATTCCTTTTATTGCAAAAATAAGATTTTACTTGTTCACTATTTTATTTATTTTTATTGCATAAAGAAGTAAGCGTTTATGTTATTTTATTTGGTTGGATCATATGTGCTATAATTATTGACTGGTTAGTATTAGCTGGGGGATTTACTCCGGGTACAACAATCATTTTCCGTATCTTAAGGCCAAGGAAACCTAAATTAGATGGACACTCTTAGATGGACAAGGTCGGACAAGATTTGCGCCATTTTTTCCGGCAAACTCTAACGACAACGAATTTAAGTCTAATATTTTGGTGGTATATTCTTCTTATAAGACTCTACATTCCTACAAAAAATGTGCACAATTCGAGATGTATAAAACTACCATCTACCCCTTTGAATATCAATCGTTCAAAATTAACGATTGAAATTAAGATGGGTAGATGGTCAGGTTTGGTATCTCGAATTGCATTCACTTTTGGTAGGAATGTAAATCCTTATAATAGGAACATATCAATAAAATATTACACTTAAATTCATTATCGTTTGAGTTTGCCGGAAAAAATGGCGCAAATCTTGTCCGACCATGTCTATCTAAGAGTGTCCATGGATCCTCCCTCGTACATAGAACTGTTAATTAATATATATATATAATCACATTGATTATTTTATTTATACAACAAAACCGCTTACTTATACGCAATACAAGATACAAGTATAGTACACACAAAATACATATCTAGAATATAAGCCAACAGAAGCCCCTAAGGACTTGTTGATGTTACTACTAGAGCACGCACCTACAGCTAATTCAATTATCTTGGTCTTTTATTCTAGGTATATGTTTTATTATGTAGTATATAAGCTTCTGGTATTAGGTGGACGGACGGAGTCTCCTCAAATGGCTAGTAAGGACGTTCTCCTGCTATGCATGGTGGATCGTAGTTGCAGGCGACAATAGTATCACCGTTATTACAAAACGCAACAGCACACCCTAGTGAAACAGAGTTTCTACAAACTACATTTATATATTGCAAACAGTTTTATGGTCCTCCTTGACATGAGTTTGATTCGTAATCATAATTACTTTTCTGGCCATGCCATAGTTGTTCAACATGATCTGCTATACTGAGAGCTCCACTAACCAAAGCAAGGTTCTCACTATATGGTCCACCGGAGAGAACAAGCGTACAATTACCGGCTAGTTGGTTAGCATAGTTGCTAGCATAGGTTGCAACAGTTTCGTTCCATACCAATGGTGCAACATTAACCTCAGCGCGAGCTGCGTTATGTGGAGCTAGAAAGTCTTCGGGTGTTTGGGCTTGACAGACATGGATTAATAAGGCTAGGGTTAAGAATACTATGAAATTCATGATTGGCTGCTTGTGCAACACTACTCTATAAGAACAAATATATTATGTAAAGGAGGTATGTGTTTTGTTTTGAGTGTTTTCTTGATGAGATTTGAGGTTCAGGGGTGTGGGTTATTTATAGAGATTAGAGGATAGCTAATGATCTTCATTCATAGTTTTGATCCACCACTAGTTTGCAAGGACGGCGAGGTCTTATTTTGCTGGGTAAATACAAAGAAAAATATAATAACAAAGGTGCGGTCATATTTGCCTGAGCATGCGTGAGAATCTGTCTTTCTGTAATATATAGGAACACTCTTAACAAGTATATACTTTTTTTTTGGATTTTGTTGAATATTTACATAAAAGTGAAGATACGTTAAAAAAATCAATATAAAATATTTTCCTTTGGGGGTCTCTCTCTAAAAATTGGAGAATCCCCTTTCCCATAGATTTTTACAAAAGTAGTGAATTTGTTTATATAATTGACAAATACAACTTAAGAATAGCAACTCCCCGATGTGGGTCTAAAAATCTTATATAGTTGTGATAGTAAAATATCGATGTGACACATGGCGCAAGATCTAGACGGGTGCACCATATAATAATACAAACAACTACACAATAATACCACCTTTTGTAATCCTTATCCTAACTAGTCATCATCTAGTCAGCCCTAAACGCAGTAATGTAATTTGATGTATAATACCCCTATATAAGAAAAGAAGATATAGGTGAGAGGGGGTTCCTTCTTCTTCTCTCCTGCTTCCCCTCTCTCTCGCCGAGCTAGAGTCTAGCTCCTCCTTTTCCTCCATGGATGGATTTTCAAGTCCCTTCAGGACCTCCATTCATGGATCTTTGTGTAACACCGCAAATAATAGTGAAAACAAAGTGGATGTAGGTCTTTTAATGGCCAAACCACTATAAAATCTTTGTGTTAATATTTACTTTCATGCTCTTTACATGCATCTTGTTTATCTTTGAATCTTGAATGTTAGAGTAAGTTTTAGTATTTATCTTCATTTGGATGTAACCATCAGAAAAGATGCAGTTACATTTTGGCGCTAGAAACAGGGATGTATGAATATATAATCTACCTCCCAAATATCAGCTCTATATTGTTTTCATAATCTCCATGAGAGAAGTGGATTTCATTCCACTGTGTAGGATTCTATCGAAGTTCATTAGTAGATCTCGGACTCAGCACGATCGACAAGATCAGTGGAGTTCTGAAGACCCTCATACTCAACAGATCTACACCTTTTTAGTTGATTTCTTTAATTTTTATGTTCTTTTAAGATCTCCTGTATCTTCCTCAAGATGCTCAAGAGAGTTGAAGATCGCGGTGAAAATGAAGTATCAAAACACTTCGGCACTTAAGCGATCTCCTCCATGAAAGGGCTGGGAAGAATTGTTAGTCAAAAGGGCAAAACTGTAATTATCATTTTCCTTTCCGATGTTTCAAGACATTAGGTGATGTTAAGTTTTCAGATTCGCAAGTTTTCAAACAAAAGCTTTCAAAAACGAAGCAAAAAACAAATAATGTTAATGAATGAGGCCCATGTCGCTACCATGATCGGAGAAGTAATTGTATGGATTTCATCACCATCTTTCACTATCATGGTCGAACGAGAAACAAATCCCACTTACAGAGAGATCCAATGGCGTTGAGATGAGCTCCTCTTGTGCTGTCAATGGTGAAATCCCGACGACGTAAAAGAGATCACCCGATCTCGTGCGGGCATAATACTGTAGGTCAAAGAGATAACCCCATGTTATGACGAAAAAACTCCAACGGTGAAAGAGATCATCCGATCTCGTGGAGGAATGAACCTAGGAGAAAAAAAGACTATACGATCTCGAGAAGGTGTAAACGGAGAAACGAGTCATCCGACCTCGTGAAGGAAAAATTCCAATGGAGTAATAGCTCATCCAACCTCGGGAAGGCATTATTTTGGTGGATGGAGAGATAAACCTATCTCGTCGAGGAGAAATTCCATTGGTGAAAGAGATCATCCAATCTCGTAAAGGAATGAACCTAGATGGCCAAAGAGACCATCCGATCTCGTGATGGATGAAGGAAGCATCACGATAAATAAAAAAGATAGAGTTATCCGATCTCGGAAAGGCATGATTATGGAGAAGGAGTCTCCTGAAGATGTAAGCCCTATGAAAAAATGAATAATTACATTCTCCAAAAATACCAATGGCGTAAGAGCTCATACAATCCTGTGAAGGCATTAATTTGCTGGATAGAGAGATTATCCTATCTCGGGAAGGTACAATTCTGATGATGCTATTTGGGATTATCCAATCTCCTAAAGGCGTAAAATCAATGGTGAAACGAGTCATCCGATCCCATGAAGGCGGCACCACGATGAGTAAAGGAGTTAATCTCGTGAAGGCATTATTTTGGTACGTCAAAGAGATTATACGATCTCATGAAGGAAAAATACCTAAGATGACCAAGAAGATCATCTGTTACTATCTTTGATGACAAAACGAGTCATCTCGTAATAAAAAAAACTCTTAAGGAGAAAGAGATCATCCGATCTCGTGAAGGCACAAAACCGATGACGAAACGAGTAACCTCGTGAAAGAAAAACTCTAACGGTGGAAGAGATCATCCGATCTCATGGTGGACTGAACCTAATGGTGAAAGGGATCATCCGATCCCGTGAAAAATAAATCTGGTGATGAGACAGTCATCCAGGTGAAGACGATATCCCGGTGGAAGAAAAAATATATTATCTAGTAATGGAAAAACTCCAACGGAGAAATAGATCATCCTTTCTCGTGCAGGCATGACCCTGTAGGTTACAAAGATGCTCATATCTCGTGAAAATAAACTCGAAAGACGATATACGTGATCACCCGATCTCGTGAAAATCATATCCTGAAGGAAAAAAGAAGTTATTTGATCTCGTGGAGGAAAAATCTTGGCGGACCAAACCGATCTCGTGAAGACGATGTCCCAAACGATGCCAAGATGGGTCTATCTCGTGCTGCCAATGATGACAAACACAGTAACCATTCGATAGAGTAGTTGATTGAGATTTATCACCAATCACTATCATTTCAAACCATAACTTTCCTAAACGATGCATAATATAGGAGAAAAACCAGTCCGATGGATATGCACGGAAATGACAAGTCCGATCCCATTACAATAAAATCTCTGATAAAATAGATGAGTGATGTGTACAACATATAAGATTAAACTAAAAATGTCATACTCTCTTTAAAGGATATCTTTCCTAACTTAATATATACAGCCTAATAATGCTAACAGGATATTTAAAGAATATTATGAATATTTCCTAATAATTTATAGGAGGAAAATATTCCCAGTGGTTGTAATCAATGGCGAACAAGGGAGAATACACCCACCAGACGACCATGGTTCCAGCATTCGCTACCATGACGAGAAAGATAACTGACTTAATCAACCTCATCCAAGGAGCACCAACTCGTGCTGACAATGGAGGAGCTAGAGGCACTCGAACTGCACATTGTGCACGCACTTACGAAGTAACCTAATGATGTATAACGAAGTAAAACTTCACTTCCATGACTAGATAGTTGATTGGAAGCAATCACCAATCTCTATTATCGTGTTCAGTGTTCCCAAGATGAACAGCTGATGCATCACTTCCTAATTAACGAAGCCATGTCAGGAAACATTACTATGATGAACTCAGGTGAACCAATTCGTTATTTCCCATCCGATCATCGGAAAGATAATATACTAACTCAGAGTACTTGCTTGGAGAGGTAATTTATATCCACATCCGGGAAGGACAGCTCAACTCGGACGAATGAGCTCGTGAAAGAACAATTCATTCCCATATCCCACTACG
This sequence comes from Papaver bracteatum, assembly GCA_023529315.1. Taxonomy (NCBI): domain Eukaryota; kingdom Viridiplantae; phylum Streptophyta; class Magnoliopsida; order Ranunculales; family Papaveraceae; genus Papaver; species Papaver bracteatum. The sequence goes on along the minus strand of JAJJWX010001563.1, from coordinate 306,780 downwards.
ATTCCAAAAGATGAGATGTACCTCAAAAGAAGGACGGACAATGATGGCAATACCAAACGATCAAATTGAAGGTATGACTCCACATGATGGAGATTAGTGATACATTCATAAAGACAAAAGGGTGATACTAGTGGTCATGCAACCAAGTGAGTCCTATAGACGCAAATTCACAGCTGAGGAAAAATGGAGAAGTACCATTACAAGGAAAAATAGAGAAGTACCATTACAAGGAGAAATGGATCATTGGAGTTTATCACAAATAACCAGTATTATTGAGTATGAGCTCTAGAAGCTTGTAAAACATGAGATCGGACTTACCATGTTTATTATATGATGGAATGCTCGGCTACCAAAAAATCAACAACAATGAGATGGCATGAAGGCTGACACCCTGTCATATCCGTTAAGGCTCATAATGAGACAAAAAAGATGCTTGAAAGGCCATGGGGCACAGTCCAATGCTGCCCATACAAAACTATCAAGTCGACATATCTCGAAAAAGCAAGACTAATTCACATAATGGCAGTCTTGTATCAATAATCTCTTTTCATTGTTTTTAACATGGAAGGATCCAAAATGACGTTAAATCCAAAAGGTGAACAACCTCGTAGGAGTAAGGCTCCACACCCATGACGAGATGAGTCCATTGGATTTAAACACCAATCACTTTGAATTTGCAACAATAGTAATAACGAGAAGCATGAACACTCTATCTCGTAGAAAAGGAGAAACAGATGATTGGAGTTCATTACCTGTCAATACTATAATAACATGTGAATTAGAAGGAGTCTAATCTCGATCACATGAGCTTTGGACGTCAAAATACAAAGATCGTCTAGTAATACCAGACCGATCCCTGGAGATATGAGATTCCCAACAAAGAGGCACTAAGAACTTAAACAGACCAATGGAACCATCATATTACAACCATGAAGGAGTGATTGAGAAAATAAAATCATTAATCTCCACTGAAGAGAAGAGATGCACTCTCATATTAATTACAAGCATAACAAATGCATACCAAATGAGAAAAATGTGAGAGTAAAATATTGATGTGACACGTGGCGCAAGATCTAGACGGGTGCACCGTATAATACTACAAACAACTACAAAATAATACTACCTTTTGTAATCCTTATACTAACTAGTCATCATCTAGTCATCCCTAAGGGCAGTAATGTAATTTGATGTATAATATCCCCTATATAAGAAAAGAAGATATATGTGAGAGTGGGTTCCTTCTTCTTCTCTCCTTCTTCCCCTCTCTCTCGCCGAGAAAGAGTCTAGATCCTTCTATTCCTCCATGGATGGAGTTTCAAGTCCCTTGAGGACCTCCATTCATGGATCTTTGTGTAACACCGCAAATAATAGTGAAAACAAAGTGGATGTAGGTCTTTTAATGGCCGAACCACTATAAAATCCTTGTGTTAATCTTTACTTTCATGCTCTTTACGTACATCTTGTTTATCTTTGAATCTTGAATGTTAGAGTGAGTTTTAGTATTTATCTTCATTTGGATGTAGCCATCAGAAAAGATGCAGTTACAATAGTCTCTTAAAACAACCTAAAAGAAACTGCATGGTGTGGGACTAATAAGTTTTTTCATTCACAAAATAAAATAATAAATTATAATTTTTATTAAAACTTTGAAAATCATATTTTATTAATCGTTTTCCAACAACAAGTTAGAAAGCCTTTTAATTCTCTTATTGTAAACATCAAAGAGTTGTTTCTTAGGTGCCTCTTATTCTAGCAGAGACTTGGCATACCAACTGCTTCTTTGATTCCGGAAACATCATCTGGAGATTAATTCCAGCAGCAATTGTAAACACTATCTGGAGGGAAAGGAATTGTAGAAGATTTGAGAAAAACTACCTTTTCAAAAATGACGATGATCTCATTCATGAAGCTAAAGCATTAGTTTTAGCGTGGGCTGCGGCTGCAGGCCATCAAGTTCATTTGAACTTCTCCAACACAGTGCTGTCTAATTGGAGTGCAATTTTCATGTCATTTTTAGATTTCTGTTTTTACTTTATTTTATTTGTTTTAATCTATCTCTGGTAGAACCCTTTGTACATTCCTCCAATCTATAATATATCTTCTCTTCCGATCAAAAAAATAAATATATAATCCCTTCCTGAATCATCAACAACATAATTTACATTCAATGAAATGTAAATTAACAGCATTTGCTCATGTTCCTTCAACAAAAATAAAATAAAATAAATATATATATATATATATGTAAATTAACGACTAAATTATTACCCTCGAAATCGTGATACAAGCATATCAATTTGTTATGACCAGTTTTAAGATCAAAACCAAAAGCATATGGAATATGCATCTTAACCACTGGTATAACGATTTGGGTAGTTCCTTAAATTTGTTATTGGACGGATTCCAAAGGATCCCTAATTTGGGGCATACTGAAAATGTTTGGGCCAGGCTGAGTGATGATCCCATCCTATGGAAGCTAATAAGGGATGTTCTAGTGGTAGTGAAGTTACTATTCTGCCCTTGTATAGTAAAATTACACTAATACCATCAACCAAATTATAAAAACCCTTCCCCTAACCATTACACTAATTAACCACCTCTAATTAATTAACTGGTGTTTGAAAGGAAAAGAAAATCAAAATAAATACTCTTTCTTGCAAAAACCCCCACCAAAATCAATTTCAAAATTTAATCAACTTCATCTACAATATGAGACCTCCGTATAAGCAATCTTCCAGAGGCTAGAAACCTGATCCCAGAATTGGATTGTTAACAACTCAACCAAGGTTTTAGGTAAAAGAGGAGTTGAAGAAGAAAGTGGATTGATTGATGTTGGAGAGCGAGAAACAGACCCCGAATCTTTGAAACTATTTATTCGAAAGGTATTCCTACACACCCATGGATTGCTTTTTTGTATTTGATTGTTAGATTGAGATGAATTCAAAAAATCAACATGTTTTCGGTAGTTACAGAGCAGTGCTTGGCTGATAAATTTCAGCTAAAAAGTTGAAAGCTAACATTACAGTATCAGCCAAACTTATATACTTGTGAATATGAAAGTTATCTTTTCTAGGTTTGACTGATAACTATTTTTCTCATTATCAACCGAAGTTATGTCCTTCTATTTTTCTAGTTGAAAACTAACATTACAGTATTCGTCTCAATGTATGAAGTATCGGGTTAGCCGAAATTCTATTTGTGTATGGGTAGTAACTTTCTATTTCTGCCGAAATGCATTTATATAAGCCAAATTTGTTATAGGTGAATTATATATTCTTTTAGTCGAATAATATATTTTTTGGAGAATCAACTAATGTGTGTCATTGGTTTTAGAAACCATTCTTGAAATTCAAAGAGAATCTTAAACGGAGAACAATGGAAGTAACTCATTATAATTATAAAAATCTCAAACCTCGAGGTGGCGGTACCAAGAACTTGCATGTAGGGAAAAGGGGAACTGGCACGAGTGGATGTTTTGTATGTAGAAAAAGAGGATGATAATGATGAAAATAAAGGTATAGTAGGAGGTGATGATGAATATGGTGATCGCGAACCTCTAACTTGATTTTTCTTCTCAAAATTGATGTTTGTCGGTTTAGGGCTTTGGATGTCCTTTTTATGATGTGGAAGATAATATGAATGATAGAATGTGGTGTAAAAAGATGATAAAGATTGAAAGATATCATCTTAGAGATTTTATTATATATGGCACTCAAATTTAGGATTTAGAATCATTTTGAAACCGTATTTCCTTGAGATAGAAGTCAATTTTTCATCCTAACATGTCCCAGAACGGTGCCGGGTTCGGCTAATACCTTGCCAACCTTTCCTGGCCGAACCTGACAAGTGAAATTTACCCCAGGTGGTTGTCAGGTTAGGCTGAATCGATTAGAGTACTTTCAAGCCGAACTTATCTCTGTAAACACTTCGAAAATACTGATTTGTAGGCTCCATGTTTGGCTAACTCGTGATGATGAGTTATCAACCGAACTTATCTCAGTAGACTCATGTTTTGGCCATAACTTCTTCATCCGATGTCGGAATGACCTCATTCTTTTTGAGTTGTTTTCGTCTTTTCATTATATTGAAGATGAGGATAAGATATCCTTGAATTTAATGAGTTTAACTAGGACCTTTCTATTCTTTTGGACGATTCATCCTTACAAAGGCTGCACAATAGAAAACAAACGTAATAAAAAATAATATGCAAGAATAATAGCTAAACAAATGATTGAATTGAAACTATAAACATGTAAATTATTCACCTATCAAAAATACAAAAACATGTTTGTCTAATTAAGAAAGCACATTAATTAGCCGAACTTCAAACTTGTTAGTTGGCGTAAAATATACAAAATTGAAGTTCGGCTAACAAGTATTTTGTTTCGAATGAGCCGAAATGTTCATCTACTAGTTAGGTTCGGCTAGTAACTAATAGCCGAACTGTTCATCATAAGTAGGTTTAGCTTATAATTATAAGACGAACCCCACATTGGATAACCGAACTTCTTGTAAAAACTCTATATTTTGGATTACTCAACCTGCAAATGGATAATATCATAATAAACATTATCTTCCACATTTATCAACAATCACAAAGATCTCAAAAATAAAAAATAATAAAGGGTTTTTCTTCTCCACTTTATATTCTTTTTGTTTTTTGTTCTTCTTCTATAATAACCCAATCAATCTCTCTATAAGAAAGTCACTCTCCTAAATTAGAACTAATACTAAGTCTAATCATTATCAACTAATCATTAAAACTAACACTAATTAAATAATAATCATTTAAGGGTATTTTTTCCTTTATGAAAAATGGATGTATAGGGGGAACTCTAGAAACACTATTTCTAACCCAGGTTCAATATGCCCCAAAATATTCGAGCATGCCCCAAATGAGGGTTCCCAAAGGCCAAAGAACTTTTTCTAGTGGACTCCAAATGCAAACCAAACCGTTATAATAACCCACTAACTGAAAAGCCATACCTAGATATCCCAATGGCCTAACAATTTCCACACCATACAAATGAAATTAATGACAAGATGCCGATGAAGGATCATAGATGTTAGAATACGGGCATCCAACTCAAAACCAATTGGCAATGATTGGAGTGGCCCATAGGATCATAAACCGCAGGATCTTAGATTTCCAAGACAATTTTGGACTAATAATCTCAACACGCCCCTTAACGTGTAGCCTCGTTGGGTCTAACACATGGATAATTAAATCGGGTGATACGGAGTAAAGGCGCGGTCAAATGACTCGTTGCAAATAGCCTTCCCTGATACCATGTTAGAAGTGAAAACTACAGACAGACCCATTTTATAGATTCTTCCCACTGTGAATCCCAATGCTCATAAATTCTCAGGCGCGCACCCATTTTCTGAGAGAAAATTATTCTAGAACCCAAAATTTATAAAATTCTGTTATCAATATGAAATAAATAGTGTGTTGTTAAATCCGAGAGACCGGGTGAAGAAGAATTAGGTCACGGTCTGAAGAGCAAATGGATTGAGGGTTCGCTTCTGATATGATGTAGAAATGGGTGTTGCTGCTAGATAAAATTGATGAACATAGATCGAGATTCAGATGAGTTTAATTAGGTTTTGGTTCGAATTAAAATCACTGAGCAACTGATGAATTTGGGGTTTGTGTTGGTGACGAAGACACAACGAAAAAAAGATGATGGATTGGAGCCTGATTTGGGTGATTAATCATGGGAACAAGACAAGAGAGCAAATGGGTTCTGCTCGATTGAACTGATGATGTTGAGCTGATGGCTTGGTTTTGAAACTGTAGGTATAACTATTATACTTTTGTTAGGTGTTGTGGGAAATTTTGGGATTTCATAATCTCTCATGGTTAGTAGTATCACTTTGTTCTGAATTTATGTAATAAAACTGAGTTAAAACGCAACTGTCATGTAAATTGACAGCAGGGTAGAGGTGGATTAGTAATGGTTGTTCGGTTAAATTGTAATTTTAGAGTTTGCTTGAGATATTTTAATTAATGAGGGTAGAAGAAATGTGATACGAATTACATCCTTTTGAACATTCACCATTAGTTAAGATGGCATAAGCTGACACACGGTTTAGGGTTTCTACAAATCAACCCAGTTACTAGTCGTAAAAACTATACGGGAAAACTGGGGACTCGCTGAAGATGCTACCAGAAATTTGGGGACTTGCTAGAAGTCCTACCTACAAAGCCACTGCTACCAGCGATTGAAGACTTGCTAGCAGTCCTACCTACAAAGCCGCTGCTACCAGCGATTGAAGACTTGCTGGCAACCCTACCAGCAAAACCGCCTGTTACGTGGAAAAGAGGATTGCTCACGACAAAACCTATAAACACACATTTTCATAAAAACAATATTCCCTTCGCAAGGCATGGTCAAAGTTATATATTAAAACATTCATCCCAGAAAATAATCCAACATCTCAAAAACATCAACCAACTACCAAAATCAGTCAGACTTCGAAATCAAGCACCCAAAGTGTTCCTCGAAATAAACAAAAAGGAATCTAAAGGAGAAACATTCAAGGGAAGTTATCCAGTAACGGTTTACTCTTCTTAGCGAGATGGTCCTTCACATATTCTATAGCTTCTCTCTTCATAGGTAACACCTTGGACAACTCCTCAGATTCCGCTTCTTGCCGTGTGATCTCCTCCGCAGAAGGGATTTCGACTACTGTATCCTTCAATTTCCAAATCTCAGCAAGATTTTCGACGAACCATGAAGCATTGAGTTCATTATCCACATACACATCGCGGTGGTGTTCCCAGTTAGCAATGACGTCTTCGGAAACGGTGTGGACAGTCACCCCGCACATGTCCTCAATAGAAGATAAAGCTCCTTCCACACGTTTAACCAACGCAATAAGAATAGTGACCTTCCTGGTCGTAGCCATGTGTCCATACTTCTTCCAGATTTTGGTATACAACGCCTCATCTTTGGCCAGCACACTAAAACCGCCGACCAACACGTGACCTGGGTAAGGAACCAAGTACGGAGGATCGAAAATGGAGCCTGCAACCAGATACGCAATATGCGAAAGGCTCCTTTCCGCACCCGCTCCAGCGACCAGAGAATCATTTCCCGGTCGAGATGCATACATGCTTTTTGATTGATCAACTTCTATCTCCAAGCCATCATCAGCGGTCACAGTCTCTACATGCGGATTTTCAACTTCCATCTCCAGGTCATCACTTACGGTTGTTTTCACCAAGGGCAAACCTTCATGTGCCTCCACCTTAGATCCATCTCCTGAGTCAGATTCCTCCTACAAGATTTGAGTTAGATGTTTTCAAAGGGAGGAGGAAGAAAAAGAGGCGCGAAACCTACCGAGCCACTTTCCGAAAGAGATCCAGCGTTGTTATCGGAAGAATCACCTTCACTTTCCAAACTTTCTTCTTTTTCTGCAAATCTTTCTTATTTCTCCGGCGCATCACCGTTGTGAGAAGTCTCGATACCGGAAAAATTACTTAAAGGAATTACCGTCTCCCAACAACAAGCAAGAGCAGTAAAAGCATTAACATTATCATAGCCCTGGAAGAAATGAGACACATACTTTCAGCAGAAATTTACATATTTGAAAACAGACCAGCAAAGAGGCGATACATACCTGGTTATTGGAAGATCTGAAAGACACAAGGGCTACAGGGGGATCCTTTGAAGCCGTCTGAAACCCACCAGCACGGGTTTTCTTCCTCTTCTCTTTCACTTGGGGACTTTCAGAATTTCCAGACGACTTTCGCTTGAAATCTCTCAACATCGGATACTTCTTCAAGACTTCTGGGGGAGGCTTACCACGAACATTCTCCGCCGCGTCATCCACAAACTTGTGAATCATAAGATGCTCACGGCACCAGAACTCGTTGTAACTAAAGGTCATTAAGGGTGCTCTCTCCTGTTGAAAGAAGGGAAGATGGATACCTGTCCCAAGGGCACTGGCATCGAGGGCATCACGCAATGAATCCTCAGGAAGCTCCATTCGGCAAGCAAGGGGCACCCCCTGATCGAAACCCATGTGACGAGATGCGCAATCAATGTTGTACTCAATAATCTGGAAACTCCCTCTAAAGAAAGACGGCATGTGACCGGGGATGCAACTTTGAATAAACAAGTTTTCACCAACTCTCAAGTCGTCATCTGAAGACAAAATTACATCCGGAGCAGAAGCAAAAGTATTAATTTGAGTCACGGTCCCATGAAATGGCTCCCATAGGCGAAAATTGATCTCGTGTGATTTATCAAGAAGGCTAACCAATCTCACACCAAATCTTGGACGCTTATTCGCCCATCGAAGAATTCGAGAACCACCCCAACTCGTAGGAATCGTAGGCAGCGGCTTTGGAGCATACTTTTAAAAATGCTCCCATATCCACGCTTGAAGAAAAACGACGTGCACATACGAATCAACTTTCATGAAACCGTTCAAAACTCACATATTCGCGACTAAGTGATCCAGATGCGCATACAAGGAGCCAGGGAATAGCTTGCCAAGGGGGAGAACTTCACCTTTCGCCAACTTCACACCAATTGGTAGCAGCTCTGACCTTATCTCCTTCTTGCCGGAACCGTCATCAAGGATATCTCTAGACAACCAGAGGGCCAAAAATGCTACAACGTGAAGATCACTGCTTTTCTATCTAGCCTCCAACTCTTCCGGAAACCACTGATATATCCACCATCTATAAACACACCTTTCGTCCTCTTTCCGGACATAATCCTTCGACTTCGTAGTAGAGTCTTTTCGGGCAAAATCTCCCAACTTAGCAGCAAGGTCATTTCGCATCTTCTTCTTATCTCTTGATAATTGGATATTAAGATCCCCGGTTACCGGAAAATTCAACAAGAGAGCCACGCTCTCCAAGGTGAAAGCTATTTCGCCCCATCTACAGAAAATTGTGTGAGTGTCCAAGCACCACCTAGAGAGAAAGGTAACCAAACCCGGGATATCTTTCCTAATCTGGAGACTTACTGAAGCTCTGACAGCATTAATAATCCTCGCTCGAGTCAAGTTGAAATTTATATGCTCCGTACTCACCATAAATTCGACCCACACATCAAAGGAACGCAAAGGGCTTTGACACATCCTGAAATCAATACTGGAAGAAGCATACACTCCTTTATGAAGACAAAACTGTATGGTATGCTACGGCCGAACTGTGCGGGTCTTCTTTTCATTTTCACTATCCGTTAATAAAGTTGGCTCGAAGTCTGGAAGATTCCTCCGAGAAGTAGCAAAGGGTTTGGTAAAGAACTCATCATCTATGTTTGGTTTTGAACTATCAAAATTTTTTGACGAAACGGAGCCTTGTGCAGGTAACATCTTATCGTTTTTCCTCGCTTAGTAACAAGATATCTGCACAAAAAAAAACAGGGAAATTATGAAATTATCTCCCAAACACATAACCACGCTCGACAAGAGGAAAATCCCTGACACATGGGAGAATAGTATTTTATATGGTTTCGAAATACATATGCATCCTACTTCGGTTCAAAATTATATGCGCAGATATTTTCTAAGGTTCAAGAGCATATACAGTATTCTTCTTCGGGATTCATATACAGTAATTCTTTCGGGTTCATATGAAGCACATATACAGTATTCTTCTTCGGGATTCATATACAGTAATTCTTTCGGGTTCATATGAAGCACATATACGGTATTCTTCTTCTGGATTCATATACAGTAATTCTTTCGGGTTCATATGAAGCACATATATAGTATTCTTCTCTGGGATTCATATACAGTAATTCTTTCGGGTTCATATGAAGCACGTATACAGTATTCTTATTCGGAATTCATGCGCAGTATATTTCTCGGGTTCAAGTGCATAGACAGTATCCTACTTCAGGTTCGAAATTACATGCTCAGTACATTTCTCGGATTCAAATACATATACAAAATCTTTCTTCGGGTTCAAAATTATGCGCGCAGCATTCTCTACGGGTTCGAAATCATATATGCACTATTTTCTAGGGAATCAAATCATATATATACAATATTCTCTACAAGAAGCATGCCAACCAATCGTGTGCGCGATATCAACGCAAGATTTATAAAAGAAAAAGCACATACTACTAGGGTTTACACCTACGAAGGGAAACAAGAGAAGTATTAGAAGACACACCTGGATAGCCTGTTTCTCCTTTATCTATTTACCGCTGGAAAGGAAGAATAAAGGAACAAAAGCGCAAGATAAGATAAAAGACTTCGTGTATATATATACGGGCGGTTTCCATAATAGGGAAGGATTCCTTTTCCCCCAAAGTCGTGCATGTAAAGGAAGTTTGGGCCTACAAGGGCGCCCAACTTCCCAACAGCCGCTCAAGCCCCATCAACGGCGCCAATACATCCCAAGCACGCTCCCTTTGCGCCGGTCTCACCACACCAGCCTCTCAACCTTGCTCTAGTACCGCCCAAGCTAGCACTCTCTTTTTGTCCCGGTCCCACCAATCGCATCGACCTATCAATATCGCCCAAGTCGCACCAGCTATCACGTATATCTCCCATCGGCCCCACCAGCCAGCGCACACTCAGTTTCTCAACTCACGCCAGCAGCTCAATGCTTCCCAACCGTCCATTTCCGCAAAATTGTGATAAACTCCCGCTCCATGCAAAACTGCCAAGGACGAGGATTCCGAATCCAGTCCGCATCTCAGGGAAAAAAAAAGGTCAGATAAATCTCCCGTTTCTCTTTCAGATCTTGTCTTGGCACCATCTTATGCTTACCTCGCAACAATGCTCCTTTTCCGAGCTAAGCAGGGGACTTAATGTCGATGGTGGATTTCAGATAAGGGGTAAAATCGTAAAACGCCATGACCTAGTGTTACCATCAACACATTAACTACGAGCATTTAATTCATGTGTCAATAATTAATGGGGGTATTTTTTCAAAATACCAGATTAGGGTTTTCAACACGGAATCCTTAATTCCAAAACCAAGATGCAAACTGCACACCATGGCAACGACGCCAAAACAAAGCCGCATACTACGCACCATGGCAACGACGCCAAAACCAAGCCGCATACTGCGCACCATGGCAACGACGCCAAAACCAAGCTGTATACTGCGCATAATGGTAACGACGCCAAAACCAAGCCGCATACTGCGAACCATGGCAACGACGCCAAAACCAAGCCGCATACTGCACCCACAGGCAACCATGCCAAACTAAGCCGCTATACCGTTTGGCACATGCCAAAAGTAGTGCCTTAGGCTTGCAAACTGTGCAACTAGGTCAACTTGGTCGTGCGTGCCATTGGCGCATGCCAACACGCACCACTAGCCACTTTTTATTCCAAGCCTCTACCCAATTGTAGCGCCTGTGACTTGGCCAAAGTGGCCGTGCGTGCCATTGGCACATGCTAACACGTTACCACAAGCCACTTTATATCCCAAGCCGCTATCCAATTGTAGCACCCGTGACTTGGCCAAAGTGGCCGTACGTGCCATTGGCACATGCCAACACGTTACCACTAGCCACTTTCTATCCCAAGCCGCTATCCAATTGTAGTGCCCGTGACTTGGCCAAAGTGGCCATACGTGCCATTGGCACATGCCAACACATTACCACTAGCCATTTTCTATCCCAAGCCGCTATCCAATTGTAGCTCCCGCGACTTGGCCAAGGTGGACATCCGTGCCATTGGCACATGCCAACACGTTACCACTTGCCACTTTCTATCCCAAGACGCTATCCAAAAGTAGCGCCCGCAACTTGGCCAAAGCGGTCGTGCGTGCCATTGGCACATGCCAACACGTTACCACTAGACACTTTCTATTCCAAGATGCTACCCAATTGTAGCGCCCGCGACTTGGCCTAGGTGGCCATACGAGCCATTGGCACATGCCAACACGTTACCACTAGCCACTTTCTATGCCAAGTCGCTATCCAAAAGTAGCGCCCGCAACTTGGAAAAAGTGGTCGTGTGTGCCATTGGCACATGCCAACACGTTACCACTAGCCACTTTTTATTCCAAGCCTCTACCCAATTCAAGCGCCCGCGACTTGGCCAAGGTGGCTGTATGTTCCATTGGCACATGCCAACACGTTACCACTAGCCACTTTCTATCCCAAGACGCTATCCAATTGTAGCGCCCGTGACTTGGCCAAAGTGGTCGTGCGTGCCATTGGCACATGCCAACACGTTACCACTAGCCACTTTCTATCCCAAGTCGTTATCCAATTATAGCGCCCATGACTTGGCCTAAGTGGCCGTACGTGCTATTGGCAAAAGCCAACACGTTTCCATTAGCCACTTTCTATCCCAAGCCGCTATCCAATTGTAGCGCCCGCGACTTAGCCAATGTGGCCGTATGTGCCATTGGCACATGCCAACACGTTACCACTAGCCACTTTCTATCCTAAGAAGCTATCCAATTGGAGCGCCCGCGACTTGGCCAAGGTGGCCATACATGCCATTGGCACATGCAAACACATTACCACTAGCTACTTTCTATCTCGAGTCGCTATCCAATTGTAGCGCCCGCGACTTGGTAAAAGTGGCCGTGCGTGCCATTGGCACATGCCAACACGCAACCACTAGCCACTTTTATCCCTAACCTGCTAGCCAATTTCCAAGGAATTCTGCACATGTCATTGGCACATGCCACACATGCTCCACTAGCGACTTTGGCATTGTGATAAACACATTTTTGTGTCTAATTTGTCCTCATTGTCTCTATTGTTAGTACTCGATTATCGCACTTATTATGGTGTTTTTTTGTTTGTGTAGGCGTTATTGGAGAAACACACTTGTGTTGAAAAAGTTGCTCGAAAAGTGCTATTTGGACCCCCAGAAGGATTACTAAAGGCACCCAGAAAATTACTCAGGGCACCCCCGGGGCACCCCAGGAAAAGTTGCTCAAAGCACCCCGGGAAAATTGCTAAAGGCACCCTCATTTTGGATAAGGGCAACTCCTTCATCTTCTTCATTTGAACAGAAAATAGGCGGGAAAAATGGAGTGCCGCCGGCAGATTTAGGGTTAGCAAATTGGGCATGTTTTAGGGAGACTAAAGGGATGAAATTCTTTGGATACGTTCCTATGGACTATACTGGACTGATTCAGGTGTTGTATTCGACCTAATTTGGCTAGATAACCGTGTGTGAAGAAAACATGGATTTGTGGCCGGAACATGTTCGGAAAAGATATTCACGGGTTTTCACGAGCAGCACAGGGTTTTTCACGTGTTTGAGGGGATGTATCAACTACTCAGAGTGTGAAGGATCTTATTATGTCAATTTTACAGCTTCAGAACGCGTGGAGAGATCAAAAATCTAATTGTTTCCTAAAACAGGCCGTGAAGAATAATGGAGAATTTCATGAAGTTATTGCGTGAGATTTTGAGGATGTTGAGTATAAATAGGCTTATGGGGTTGAGGAGAAGGTATACGGGGAGATTGGGAGAGTTACAGAGCTTTACAGAGTGAGAAATCGAAGTTGCAGAAAATATTTTTCTGCTGCTGAAGAACACCAAGATCGCGAAGAACAGACTCTCAAAGACTGTCGTTTATCAACAGTGTTTGAGACGCTTAATTGTGAGTCGCAGGAACCGTAACAGAAGCACTTTTGAAATATCGTATTTGTGTAACATTGTTTGCAACACCTATAAACGTTGCAAACACCCGGTTTACATTATTTTCTCACCTTTTCATCTTTTAAACACCTATTCGAGCAATGAAATCATATTTTGAGTGTTCCAACAACATTATGAGCTAAACCTAATCCTTGGGGCGATGGTGGAATCCGTTGTTTCGATAAAAGTGATATATTTCTATATTTAATTAATTACATCAACTCTATTATGATTATTTTGCATTGAACTAAAAATTGATTATATGATTTTGATTAGTTAGGTGTATTTTCTCTTGATAGAATATGCTTGCTTTAGGGTTTTGATATTCTATGCTTGGATTAACATCTATTCTTTTGAAAATATACAAGTTTAGGCAATACTGTTAGAATCAATTTGAATGTTGAGTTGCATAATTATTATTTTATTAAATCACTAATATCGACCAATGGTGGAATCCTAGCCCCAGCCTCTCCATAATTTTTACAAAACTTTATTTTGAGTTTGTCTTCTTTTTTCTTTAAAAATTAAGTCTAAAAAATCTGCTTTCACAAGTTTCAAAAGAACCTTACTACTACAACATCATTGATAAATACCATCAATTTTTGGCGCCGTCGACACGGAGCTTGTCTTTAGGCTAGAGTTTTTAGATTTTTATTCTTTTTCTTTTTTAGGTTTTTATTTGTTTTTATTGTATTTGTTCTTCTTTACGTTTTTGTTTTTGTCTTTTCATTACAGATTTTGGAATTTGGAGCGAAAGAAAATTTTTCCAAATCTTTTGGTGAATACTTAAAGTTTGGAGTTAAAGACAAAGCGAAAGGAGCGAAAGGAGAAGATTTTTATTTATTATTATAAAAAAAGAGAGAGAGAGTTTTTTTATTTTTTTATTTTTTTAGATTGTATTAGGATTTCTCTATTTTACTTTTTAGATTGTAATTTTCTTTTTATTTTTGAACTTTACTTTTTGGACATTGGACTCGGACATTTGGACATTATTATTTTATTTTTAAACCCTAAAGAAGGGTAAAATTAAATATTAAATTGTTTGCAGAGAAGGACGGTGATTACGATATCACCTCGGCCCCTCGGGTTCGTACATGAAATAGGAGTCGTGGCCCGAGTCGACTTCAACGGTTCATCCCCCGTCTGGTACGGGAGGTAAGTTTGTCGAAACACTCGCGAATCCCCTGTCAGCGAGTTACTGTATTCCTTCATTTGCATATATGTTGAGGAACTGAAAACGGCTGTTTTAAATTCCTAGTAAAGGGCAAGGACTGGCCATACAAGATAAGGGTTCGGATTTCATCACTGTTCTCTTCTTGACCACCTTAGGAAAACAAAACCAAACGCGAACCTAAGCTTAAAATTTGGAATAGAACGAGGCCGATAGGGTAACGAGCTTAATAACAAACTCGTTCGAAAAATATTGGTTACTCTTTTGAGCATTCTTCGAAGTTCATGATGGTTTCTGTGAGTTTAATGCGTGACTGCGCCGCCTTTTAATGCGGTGAGGCCTTGGGTATCAAAGATACAACAGCTTCCCTCGCCTCTATTCAACTTACTTAAACGCGGATTGATTCTAGAGGGGTTTTCTCAGATTGTAACGAATTCCCTTTCGAAGGATTAGAAGCTGGTCTAGAAAACAATCTAAGTGGAGCCATCATGCTTTTTGTTTGCTAGAAATATCTAGGTTTGATTTGGCGGAGTCATCCTGCTTTGTGTTTGCTTAGAACCTCCCTTCCTTTTAGGATTTTTCTTTTTCTTTTTATTTTCTTTTTCTAGTGTATGCCCAAGGTCATTAGAGAACGGGATTGGAAAAGAGACACTCTAGGTCGTTTGATTAGTGAAAAACCTAGTAGTTCTTCTTGTGAAGGCGGGGAGCTCGAAGACTCTTCTTTTGAGAGCCCCGTTTTCGGAAACTTTAGTTTTGAGAATCTGTCTCTTCGTGAGGATAGTACTTCAGTTGTTCCATCAATGGATACTTTGAAAGACTACATGTACCCAACTAGGACCAACCGAGCATCGTGCATTAAATTGCCAGCCTCTACGGCTACTTATGAGTTGAATCCTGGTATTCTTCAGATGATCCCTATATTCTTAGGAAAAGATGATGAAAACCCTTACTTTCACATTAGGGACTTTGACGAAATATGTGGAACAATTAAGATTAAGGACCTTACTGATGAAGTCTTGAAACTTAGGATGTTCCCCTTTTCCTTAAGGGATAAAGCCAAGTCCTAGCTGAATAGCCTACCATCTGGGTCTATAGAAACATGGGACCCACTTACCGCTGCTTTCTACTTAAAGTAGTTTCCTAAGCATAAAACCGCATCTTTTAGGCAAAAAATTAGTTCCAGTATGCAACAAGAAGGAGAATCCCTTTATAGATTTTTAGAGAGATTTAATGATCTTTTGTCGCAATGTCCTCACCATGGGTTCGAAAAAATGAAACTAGTTGAAATTTTGTATGAAGGTTTAGACTATTCGACCAAAGCCATGGTCGAGTGTATGGGTGTTGTTTTATTCACGAGTAAAAGCGCTGATGATGCACTTTCCTTCTTAGAAGATGTAGCTGAAAAATCACAACAATGGGGGTCTTGTGTTGAACCCCCTAAAAGACTCTTGGTCTATAGAAATAACACCAATACGGTCGATACAAGCTTTGGGTCAAATGATAAGTTCGCTTCTTTATCTAGAAGGCTAGAAGCTTTGGAAATGGGTAAATCTAAAAATAGGTCCCTTGTTGAACCTAATGATAGAATTAGATCCTCTCAAGTCTCTAGTTGTGGAATATAACCCAATAGCTCGTTTTGGGAAGGTCACGTTAGTGAAGAACAAGCCCATGCTATTTATAATAATGCTAGGTTTGAGAACCATCAGAAGATTGACCCATACTCAGAGACCTATAATCCTGGTTGGAGAAACCATCCTAATTTTTCTTGGTCTAAAGGCCATAATCAAGGTCAGTCTAGTAATTCTCAGCCTCCCCCAGGTTTTGGTTATGCTAAGGACTCTTCAGGTCAACCCCAATTTCATAACCTTTCGGATAAAAATATCACAAGTTTAGAAGAGACTCTCACCTCGTTCATTAAAAGTTCTGAAAAGATCAACCAAATGGTTGCGCAAGGGATAGAAGAAAGTAATAGTATAGGTTATGCTAACTCTCAGGCTATTTCCGAGTTGAAAACCCAGGTTAGTGAGATAAATGAGTCTTTGAGGGAAAAAGGTAAGTTTCCTAGTCAAACTCAGCCCAATCCTAGAGGAGTTCATCAAGTAGGCGAAAGACCATCAAACCATGTGAATTCGATAACAACCCTTAGGAGCGGTAAAACGGTAGACAATAAGGTAGCCATGCCTAGTGGAAACACTGTAGTTCCACCTTCTACTTCCCAAGAGGAACCCGTAGATGAGGAAACTGAAACAATTCCTAAGGAGTCCTAAGAAATTCCTGTTAGGACTACCTTTGTGCCTAGAGCCCCATATCCATAGTTATTAGCCCCAACAAAGAAGGAGTCGACTTTCAACGAGATAATGGAGACATTTAAGCAGGTGAACATTAACATTCCATTATTAGAAGCAATTAGGCATATGCCTGCTTATGCCAAGTTCCTTAAAGATCTTTGTACACGAAAGCGTAAGCTTAATGTCCAAAAGAAATCCTTTTTAGCTGGTCAAGTAAGTTCCATTATTCTGAACCAAACACCCCCTAAGTATAAGGACCCTGGATGCCCCACCATATCTTGTGCAATTGGTAAGCACATGGTCGATAAGGCATTACTTGACTTAGGAGCTAGTGTTAACTTACTTCCATATCATGTTTACACCCAACTAGGTCTTGGTAGGTTGAAACCGACTAAAATGATACTTCAATTAGCTGATAGGTCTGTTAAAGTACCTCGTGGTGTCATAGAGGATGTTCTGATTGAGGTTGATAAGTTTATTTATCCATTGGATTTTGTTGTTCTAGACACACAGCCTGTTCAGGACCCAAGTGCTCAAATCCAGGTGATTTTAGGTCTCCCATTTTTAGCCACAGCTAACGCTGTCATCAATTGTAGGACCGGGCTTATGAACATATCCTTTGGTAATATGACCACTGAACTAAATGTCTTTAATGTTACTAGACAACCTTCTGAAAATGATGATTTAGAAGAAGTGAATATGATTAGCACTTTAGTTCAGGATTTAGTTCAGGATAATTAGGATGATACTCTACTAGGAGATTCTTTAGATGAATTTGAGGAAACCATTCTCTTAGACCAAATGTGTGATCAATCTTTAGAAGAATCTCTTGAGTATTTTAAAGACTCTACGGACCCAGAAATCCAAGCAATAGTGTTAGGTCTTTCTAAGAGTAATGATGACCCTAAGTTTGGGGGTAGAGAACTAGAAGAAGCTCTTGAGTACTTTAGGGACTCTGAGGATCCATAAATACAAGCAATAGTTAGAGGTTTGTCTGTGAGTAGTGAAAGCGCTAATTGATGGTTCTTGTGATCGTCACATATCCCTAATTGATGTCCCTAAGTTGGGACTCGAGCCTTGTGCATCTGAGATTTTACTTGAGTCTATTCAGACTCCACAGCCCGATCCTCCAGATAATGTCCAGGAAGTGACCCAGGTATTAGAAGCCAATATTTCAGATGAATCTTTTTATCAAGACACACATATGAAGGTTCATATTTTTCCCAGATAAACCCAGTTGTCTTGACAGAAACCTTAGATGAGGATGTACTCCTTTTATTCATTTTTCTGAACCAGTGCAGTTGCCTGATTTTGGTGTTAGCTCTATTTGGTCTTATGGACCCACAACTATTTTGGCTATTAGTGTATGACTTTGGAAGGTGAAGATCCTTTTTGAGGTATTTAATGTCCGTCTAAAGACTTTAAACTTAGCACTTCTTGGGAGGTAACCCAATATTCTTGCAACACAGTAATATCTTTCCTTACTCTTTTCTTCGAGTGGTAATAGTTTCTCCTTGTTCATGCTTTTAATTTCATCTTTAGAACATTGAGGACAATGTTAGATTTAAGTTTGGGGGTGAGGAAGAACTTTTTAGTTGCACTTTTGAAACTTCTAGCGTTGCATGGTATCCGGTTAGCTAAGTTTACATACTGTTTCTCACCGAAAAGATATAAATTGGAATGCTAGGGATAACAACCTATTGAGACATTAGAGAAAAAGACATTGAGATCCTTGAAATTCAGGAGAGAACTTGTTCCTTTTAGAGGGTAACCGTGATGGACCTAACCATCCATGATGGAAAGGCAAGTAGGTCAGGAAATGGCAGAAAGACAAAGCAACCTCACAATGTAGTCTTAACTACTGGATTACAACTCTCTCTCAGTAGAAACTTATCATCATCAACAAATGGAGCGACATCAAAATCTATGAAAAGTTGAAGACGTTTAAGGTCTAGAAGCAACAATAGAAAAGAATAATTCAAAAATCAAAGTTGAAGACTAGTTACAAGAAGTTATAAGAGCAATAAAAATCAAACGATATAAGTTGTTGAAGTTCATGATACTAAGACATTACAAGTTGAAATCCAAGTGTTAAATTCCTTCTGTGATGGACATGTAAATTTTTGTCGTGTTTTTACTCTACATGAAAAAAAAAAAATGAAAAAATGAAAAAATGAAAAATTATAAAGTTTAAATTTTGTTCAATAAGGCCATAAGGAAATAAAAATCTATAAGGAAGTTTCAAGAGAGGAATCGAAGAGGAGAGTTAATTGTCAAGGTTCTATGAGGTTCGAGAATTTATCATCAACAGTTGAAGACCGAAGAAGACGTTGTTTCTACTAAGCACTATGAGAGAGTCGAAGAGAGATGCATTTGGTTGCTTTGTTAGTCCGCTTTCAATCTGGCACAAGATCTTTCTAGCACTGGTTTAACTCATCACACGTAATTAATCCAGCTGTGTAGCAGATGTCCCTCTCATTTTTTATCTCTCTCCTAATCTTATCCAGCTGTAAATCAGCGGACGTATCTTACAATGTTTATCTAGCTGTGTAGCGGATATCTCTTTATCTAGCAGTGTTGCGGATGTGTCTCCCCTTTTCTTTAGTCAGTTGTAGAGCTAGCACCTTTTCTTTGGCATTCTAGATACTTGGAGATAGGTTGAGAATTTGTATGTCCTCATAGCTCTTTGGATACTTGTGACCAATTAGAAGTCATGGTTTTGTGGGTACACCTCTGGTAAACCCTCCCTAGATTAACTCGGTTTTATTTTTTTATTAATTTTGCTCGAGGACTAGCAAATAATAAGTTTGGGGGTATTTGATAAACACATTTTTGTGTCTAATTTGTCCTCAGTGTCTCTATTGCTAGTACTCGATTATCGCACTTATTATGGTGTTTTTGTGTTTGTGTAACGGTTATTGGAGAAACACACTTGTGTGGAAAAAGTTGCTCGAAAAGTGCTATTTGGACCCCCAGAAGGATTACTAAAGGCACCCAGAAAATTACTCAGGGCACCCTCAGGACACCCGAGGAAAAGTTGCTCAAGGCACCCCGGGAAAATTGCTAAAGGCACCCTCATTTTGGATAAGGGCAACTCCTCCATCTTCTTCATTTGAACAGAAAATAGGCGGGAAAAATGGAGTGCCGCCGGCAGAATTAGGGTTAGCAATTTGGGCATGTTTTTAGGGAGACTAAAGGACTGAAATTCTTTGGATACGTTCCTATGGACCCCAGAAGGATTACTAAAGGCACCCAGAAAATTACTCAGGGCACCCCAGGACACCCCAGGAAAAGTTGCTCAAGGCACCCCGGGAAAATTGCTAAAGGAACCCTCATTTTGGATAAGGGCAACTCCTTCATCTTCTTCATTTGAACAGAAAATAGGCGGGAAAAATGGAGTGCCGCCGGCAGAATTAGGGTTAGCAATTTGGGCATGTTTTAGGGAGACTAAAGGGCTGAAATTCTTTGGATACGTTCCTATGGACTAGACAGGACTGATTCAGGTGTTGGATTCGAGCCAATTTGGCTAGATAACCGTGTGTGAAGAAAACAGGGATTTGTGGCCGGAACATGTTCGGAAAAGATATTCACGGGATTTCACGAGCAGCACATGGTTTTGCACGTGTTTGAGGGGATGTATCAACTACTCAGAGCGTGAAGGATCTTATTATGTCAATTTTACAGCTTCAGAACGCGTGGAGAGATCAAAAATCTAATTGTTTCCTAAAACAGGCCGTGAAGAATAATGGAGAATTTCATGAAGTTATTGCGTGAGATTTTGAGGATGTTGAGTATAAATAGGCTTATTTGGTTGAGGAGAAGGGAGACGGGGAGATTGGGAGAGTTACAGAGCTTTACAGAGTGAGAAATCGAAGTTGCAGAAAATATTTTTCTGCTGCTGAAGAACACCAAGATCGCGAAGAACAGACTCTCAAAGACTGTCGTTTATCAACAGTGTTTGAGACGCTTAATTCGAGCAAACACCCGGTTTACATTATTTTCTCACCTTTTCATCTTGTAAACACCTATTCGAGCAATGAAATCATATTTTGAGTGTTCCAACAACATGATGTGCTAAACCTAATCCTTTGGGCGATGGAGGAAGCCGTTGTTTCGGTAAAAGTGATATATTTCTATATTTAATTAATTACATCAACTCTATTATGATTATTTTGCATTGAACTAAAAATTGATTATATGATTTTGATTATTTAGGTGTATTTTCTCTTGATAGAATATGCTTTCTTTAGGGTTTTGATATTCTATGCTTGGATTAACATCTATTCTTTTGAAAATCTACAAGTCTAGGCAATACCGTTAGGATCAATTTGAATGTTGAGTTGCATAATTATTATTTTATTAAATCACTAATATCGACCAATGGTGGAATCCTAGCCCCAGCCTCTCCATAATTTTTACAAAACTTTATTTTGAGTTTGTCTTCTTTTTGATTTAAAAATTAAGTCTAAAAAATCTGCTTTCACAAGTTTCAAAAGAACCTTACTACTACAACATCATTGATAAATACCATCACATTGCCATTCGCACTCAAAGTACAACTTGCGGCCAAGGCATTCTGCACATGCCAAATGCTCCACCAAGCGACTTTGGCATTTCCATCCGCACTCAAAGTACAAATCGCGGCCAAGGCATTCCGCACATGCCAAATGATCCACCAAGCGACTTTGGCATTGCCATCCGCACGCAAAGTACAACTTGCGGTCGAGATATCCCGCACATGCCATTGGCACATGACGCAACGCTTCACTAGCAACTTTGGCATTTCCACTTGCGCCCACTCTCGAGACATCAACACAAACTGGGGGATGATTTTTTGGGGTTTTGGTTTGGGGGTCACAATGTCCAACGTACACTACGCTCGCAATAAAGCAAGCCATGCAAGGAATGAATACGGTCAATTAAATAAGGAAATTTATGGTGAAAACGTTTTCACCATAAAGCCAACGGTTTCCACCTCCTCTGTTTTAATTGGCACATGTACTCAATTCCTTAATGAGGCCAGGGTACGTTCAATCTCACTTGTATAAATAGGTTTCACCTATTCTTCCAAAACACACAAGTCTTGGTCAGGCAAAATACAACACTATCAGATAGCCACTTTGCAAGCTCTCTCAAAAGCTTCCATCACTAGCAAGCTTCTACACTTCTGATACAAGTCGAGATACTACCTAGCCAGAACTCTCTGTCTCATAAGCGTTCTTCGCTATCCTCCCCAAATCAACCCTTCTCCTCCACTTTGTGACCAAAGCAAATCTGGAACGACCATCTTCTTGGTTTAGGCCAAAGTTGTACAGATTGATATCTCGAATCAAAAGTGCTCACGTGCAGCACATTTATTTAAGGGTTTAAACCAGTCTGTCCACCATCGAATTTACCAAATTCGGCAGAGGCGATTTTCTCCCATAAACAGGTGGGTTATGTGGTTAGGATAGAATGATGCAAAATAGAATGATTTGTTTTATTCAAATATTGCGCCAGTGAACTTCCTTCCCTATACTTCAACTTCCCAAGACATTGTCCACAAAGAATATGCTAGTGTTCGAATAGCCACATGATGCAAAATAGAATCATCAATCCATTGAAGAATAAAACAAACTGCTTTGTGTTTAGTAACACGCCAAACTTGTTTTTTTTCCTTCTCAGGCCTTACCCTCTTCTTCCCTATTGCACCATATAGATCTTAACGAATCTCCAAAATCTTTGATACCACTTGTTGGGGGAGACTTACAAATCCGAGCCGCTATTCGCAAGACGGAAACTACACAAGTATCAACCACAATGCGAAAAATAATACTACTATGATTAAATAAAAGCAATCACACAACACCGACAATTACGTGGAATAACCTCTTTGATGTGATCGGTGTAAAACTACGTGCAAATCTTCCACTATGAATAATAATGGGTTACAAAATTTCTCCCAAATTGGGGTGAAAAGTATTTCAAGGTGCATATAACACTTGGCTAACTATTTACCTAACTACACTCACCACTAAGGGTGGATCAAAAAATAAATGACCAACAGGTAAAGTTGTAAAACGTGCCGGCCTAGCACAACACGGAGTACGAAGTCACGTGTTTAGCACATTGTTTGTCATAGATTAAGGCGTACGGTGATTTGTTGTGTTGTGAAGTCGGACACATTTATTTTGTGTTTTTTAACGTTGCATCATTAAGGGCGACCCCAACGGAATTAGAGGCTACACAAAAGACAAAATAGGTTAAAAATACTTATATGCCCCTCCATAATCGGTAGTTTAGGTTGGGGGGCGTAGCCCCTCCCGGCTGTGTTGGATGTGACAACTCTATATTCAGTAGTTATATGTGTTGGATATTTTCAAGATTGTTTTCCGCTATCCGAGGGGGTCCGGGGGGCGTAGCCCCTCCCGGCTGTGTTCGACCTTCTTCAAGAGACATCATTGGTTGGATATTTGCAAAGAGAGACAGGATAATCGGAAGTCATGATAACTCTTCCTTTATTACCGATTATAGGCTCAACCAAAATTCCAAAAAAAAAAAAGGATTCTTACAAAATCTGATTTTGGGGCTACTCTATATTCTGTAGTTATATGAACTATCTTGACTACCGATTATGATAGGATATTTGCAAAGAGAGCCAGGATAATTATAAGTCATGATAACTCTTCCTTTCTTACCGATTATAGGCTCAACAAAATTCAAGAAAAGAGGATTTTTGCAAAATCTCATTTTGGGGCTACTCTATATTTGGTAGTTATATGAACTATCTTGACTACCGATTATGGTAGGATCTTTGCAAAGACAACCATTGCATAATCGGAAGCCATGATAACTCTTCCTTTCTTACCGATTATAGGTTCAACCAAAATTCCAAAAAAAAAAAGAACTTTTGCAAAATCTCATTTTTGGGCTACTCTATATTCGGGAGTTAAATAACCTAAATTCCCTACCGATTATGGTAGCATTTTTGCCAAAGGTCTACTTTAATCGGGAGTCAAGTTAAATTTATTTACTATAGGATAATCAAAATTCAAAAGATAAAGGATTTTATTTTGGGGATACTTTATATTCGGAAGTTATACAAACTAAATTTACTCCCGATTGTTAATTAACTACCGATTGTATATTTATCTACCGATTGTAAAGGGTAGTTTGGCCATTAAAAAATGGGATTTAAAGTAACCTACCGATTATGGATTAACCTACCGATTATGGCAGTTTTGTCATTTTTTAATGTAAATATTTTTCAAAATTTTAGGTATTCTATGAGTTGTTATAAAAACAAGCCCCTAACCCGGTGCATACGCACCGGTTAAACCTGTATACAATTAGCCGGATCTTGTTTTCTTATATTGTAACGTCACCACGGATTTACACATATTATCTAAAATCTTACTAAAATAGAAAAGTTGTTGACCGGTACCTCATTTTGAACCGGTCCTTGTACTTGGTTTTGACCGATATCTGTACTTGTACCTGGTGTTGTACTTGTTCTTCCGGTACTAGTCCGGTATAAGACTGGTATCGGATTTTTTACCTGAAAAACAGTTTAAAATACTAAAAGTCTAAAACAACATGTTCAGCAACTATGCAACATTACAAAATAAGTTCAGTTTGTAACATACATACTTAACTAGCTAAGTTCAACATTACAAAATACACAAAAGTAAAAACAACATTTCCACACCATAAGTCTGTCTACGACAAGAAATGAAATGCGAACATCTCATCAAACAAAAACGGATGGTTCCACTTCGACTTGCACAACCTGCACTTGCAATCCTAGGACACAAATCTTCACATTCCTCCTCAATAAGGTCAGTGATAGCACAACCTCAATATGTGTGTATTACAAGATACAACCATTTCAGAACAAATATCAAGAAAATATGCATATTCATTTGATCATTTCCATACATTACATGACTACTTTGACTTGTAGCAATGAGAATTTGATATAGAAATGAATCCAAAGTCCAAACTATGTTTCAACAAGGAGTCAAGGACAATAAGTTTTCTTAATATGCAAGACAACAAGAGAGAACAAGATAAACAAAGTTACCAACCTTTCATTTCTTGGAAAGGAATGAACTTCAAGCTTTTATGAGAGATTCAATTAAGACAACAACAAAACCCAAATGGTAGCAATTCTGCATATGAAACATAATTTGCTTACAGTCTAAAATACAGAATCGAGCTGAGTATTTCTATTTCAGTATAGTTATTTAGTCTATATAAACCTACTGGAAAAGTGGTAAACACAAAACTTCATGGGTCCAATATGTGACGAAGAGAAACCATAGTTGGATATCTAACAAAAATTCTGATTCGCAAAGAATAGCAATAACACTGTGTTAGTCATACTATTTGGTTAATAACTGTGTGATGGTTAACTCAAAGAGTGCATAAGACATGAATTTTTTTCATCCTATATGACTTCACTCAAGTGGTGTTTTGATTTGGAAAACTCAAACCCCGCAGTGTAGAATATCAGTCCTAATTTTCAAGCCATTACATCCACAAAAACTCCTCAATTTCGAAAACATGCAATCCGAAATTCTGAATAACAAATCACAATTTCTTTTTCCAAGTTGTACAAGTCAGTGAGTCACTAAGCAACAAAAACTATAAAAAATCAATACTGATCTACTAATTCTACTTCTACTATCAAATGAATCAACATAAAAAATTAAAATGAGGATTAGAACACCTAATATCAATCAGATGCATA
The DNA here is from genome assembly GCA_023529315.1 of Papaver bracteatum. Classification (NCBI taxonomy): domain Eukaryota; kingdom Viridiplantae; phylum Streptophyta; class Magnoliopsida; order Ranunculales; family Papaveraceae; genus Papaver; species Papaver bracteatum. The sequence goes on along the minus strand of JAJJWX010001563.1, from coordinate 280,998 downwards.
TTACTGAAATCACGAACACCTAATATCTAAATCAATCAATCTTAAACACTAAATCAGTCTCAAACCCTCAATCAGTCTCAAACCATCAATCAATCTCAAACAAAACTCTAACTAAAAATTTAGGGAAGACCCATCATTAATCTATTAACACAAAGCAATTTCAAGAAAAGAAATCAATCAATTCAGAACCCTAAATAATCTTACACCCTTTTCTGCATCTTTCAAAACTCAATCAATTCAGAACCCTAAATATTCAATTCATAAGATGAAGAATAGTTACCTCCTGAATCATTCAGAGTCTCAGAGATAGTGAAGATCGAACATAGAGAATAGGGAGAAAAACTATCGTCTGTGGCGGCTGTTCTTCGAGATAAAAAAAAAGTAAATGAATGAAGTGAACTGATTCTCGATAGTATATAACTATACCTATCATGGAAGGATAATATTAGACTATATCTAGATCTTAACAGATCATATTAGCCGATAATAATGGTCGGGTTCCAGTTCAGTTTTACCACAGAAACGGTCTCTATACTTGTTCTATCCGGTTCTCAAACTGATTACCAATCCCTGTACCGACTACACCGGTTCCGGTATGGTACCGGTCCGGTTCTTTCGGTTTCAGTCCCGTATAGGGACTCCAAACCGGTTCTTGTGCAGCCTTAACTGCCATGAGCTTATCTTTAATAATTTTCAAATCCACCTTGTAGAACTCAATATAGAATCCATCTGGACCTGGAGATTTATTGTTTCCACATTTCTTGATAGTGTTCCAAATCTCCTCTTCAGTGAAGGGTCTCTCCATCCACTCTTTTTCCTCTGTAGATATTTTAATGTTGTAACGGTCATCCAGTTGAGGCCTCCAAATATGTTGTTCTTTGAAATGATTAAAAAAATGTTCCCAAAATTCATTTCTTATTTTCTCATGGCAAAAGTTATCTTATCCCTGAATCTCAAGTTTTAGTATATTGTTTTTCTTTCTTCTACCATTGGCCATTTGATGCAAGTACTTGGTGTTGTAATCTCCATCTCTCAAAGCTTTGGATTCTGTTCTATCCAGTAGTATTTTTTGTTCATCTTTTCGAATTTGCATTAAGTCAGACTTCCATTGTATCCTGCTTATGAATTCTGCATCATCCAATCTGCTTGCATCCTGTTTTTTTTTTCTTCTCAACAACTTCCAAATTTTGTGGAACACAATGACTTACAATGATGATAGACGCATTTATGTGTCTATATTGATCTCAATTATGTATATTGTTAGTGATTGATTTTGTACTTATTTGGTTATTTTATGTCTTTGTAGGTGTTTTTTGAGAAATAAGCTTTTGCGGAGAAATTGGCTCGAAGAGTGGTATTTGGACCTCCGGCAGAAAAGTATTAAAGGCACCCCAGATTTTGAACCGCCCCGAAAGTATGTTGGAGACATCTTATAGAAGCCTTATTTCACAATGGTTGGTAACTATATTTGATTCCTTATGACTTTTTGCATTGATTTAATTGATTTATGATTTTCACTAATTAGTTGTGATTTCGTTCGATGGTGTATGCTTATACGTAAGAGATTTTGATACATCATGCTTGTGATTTACATCTAATCTTTTAGAAATCTACTTTTGGCAAAGATAAGAGTCTACAAAAGAGATAGAATTGTTTTGAGTCATTATTTGAACCAATTCATTGTGATTAATAGTAGAATCCCGAGTCCCAGTCCTCTCGATATTTGTAACATCTTTTGTATATATATTTGTTATTAAGTCTTAAAATCAACCTCAACGAGTCCGAATGAACGACATTCTTACTACCATTTTCTACAACAATTAAAAATGCATCAATTTTTGGCGCCGCCGACGCGGACTTGTTTTTAGGTTAGGTTAGGTTTTAGATTTTTTTATTTTTTCTTAGGTTTATTGATTTTTTTTATTTTTGTTAGATTTTACTTTGGGTATTTTTGTTTTTTGGTGTGCAGGTTTTGCTCGAAGCTAAAAGTGGAAAGTTGGACTTGCCTAAAATAGTACAGTAAATCCAAGATTTTTATTTATTTTTGTTAGTTTTTATTTTCTTTATTTTTGGACTTGTATATATTGTTGTTTATTTATTTTTATGTTTTAGTATTTTATCTATAAAAAAAAACCCGAAAGCACACGTGCAGTTCATATTGCATCATCTGGCACCGATTAGTAGGAAAACATGTGGTTTAGTACGGTGAACCCTTTGGGCGTTATCATCCGAAACACCACAAGCCTTAGCCTCGTACCTTTGAACCGTCTCTGACTATAGGTATATTTTGCTAAAGGTAACCCAAGCCTACCAAAAATAGTGAACCCAAGCATTTGCATTTGCATGTGCACATAAAAATGTCTAATTGTTATTATAATATCCAGTACAGTGAATGCCCGACTGATTTTCAAAATGGACATTATCCTTATTATGTCCATAGTGTGAATAGTGGTTGGGAACGCCCTTTTGAAGAATATGGGTCATACCATGATGATCCCAATTACTATCCACACACGTACCGATCATACGAGCAAGATTCTTATATTTCTCCTCAACTAGAAGAGGCACGTAGGATACTTGAGTCTACACGTAAGTTACTAGAGTCGACACATAAGTCATCTGAGACAAATAGCTTAGTTATGGAAGAAAGAAATGTAACAATGAGTGAACCTTCTTTAGAAGACACCCTCAAGAGGTTAAAAGAAAACTTATATCCAACATTCACTAGTGGAGAATGGGTACTTAGCAACCCTTATCAGAGACCCTTGTTGACTGTTGTTAGACCGTTGACCAAAGATAGCGGTCTCTGGTTCGGTAAAAACACAGAAAAATTCTGAGAGGCTAATCAGCCATCTCTGAACTAGAAAAGTTAGTTACTATTTTCCCATCAAGGAGCTACCGGTTCGATGACCCTCGACCTCCGCTTCAGATATGGTCGTTTTATTTTGCACGATCAAGATTGAACTTTTGTATTATCGAGCCTATATATATATATCTCGATATCTTTCTCTCACTTCACTTCTCCCAAACCTTATCTGCAGAAGAACACCACCCTCTTTGTTCACCACCACCACGAAAAGAGTTCACCATGAATTTTTTTCACTTGAAAACCTAATAGAAACCTAATGGAAACTCGATAAAGATTCACATCTCTTTATTTTGTGCAGGGTTTGATTTTTCAAACAATATCAGGTAAATTTAGGGTTTGAATTCAAGTTCTCTTATTTTCTTTTCTTATAAATTTATTTTTTGATCTGGTAGATTCTATTTATTGGGTTTTAACCATTTTTAGATTTCAGGTTGATTTCTCAATTTGGCGTGGTTATTAGGGTTCATCAGGTACAAAAATTGAGTTTTAAAAAAAATTCTTTTTTTTTTTGTTGATTTGGTTGATTCTCTTCATTGGGTTTTAACCATATTTCGATTATTGGTTGATTTTGAGGTTGATTTCTCAATTTGGTGTTGTTATTAGGGTTTTATTTAACAAACTTCATTAGGTACAGAATTTAGGTTTTAATTTTTTTTCTTCTTTTCATTCAACTTGATTTTATATTCGGATCTTGGTAATTGGTGGATATGTTTAATTATAATGATTTTGATGTGAAAGTTTTATCTGAATTTGGGGTTTGTTTAGATTCAGTTGTTAAATGATTTAGTTTCTGACTGATTTTGTCTCAATTGATATGGATGGATCCTCTGGTAGATACTTGGAATGTTAGATTTAATATTATGATTTTTACTTAACATATAAAACTTGATTTCTTAATTGTAGTAGTTTGGATTTCATGAATTGAGTAGCATATTCTTATTGAAGGAAAAGTGAGATTTATGAAGTCTATATATCTACAAACTACCAACTTTACTGCTGTCACTTGTGAGTACTAATGATATCATGTGCTATAATATAAGTAATTGATTAGTTCATATATATCATATCAGTCCCACAATTTTTCTTGGTTAGCAGGTCATACCATCTCTATCCGTAATATTACAAATTTTCTTGTACTTGACTCGAAAGGTATATAGGTGCACCACAATTGTCTGGATGGAGTTCACAGCAGAGTTCTAAGAAGGGGTGTTCTGGTAGGGGAGTTCACAGTAGATGTCATTACTCAAAGAGAAGGTAATCTTTTAAAGACTAATTGCTAATTACGTCAATGTATTCTGTTTGCTATGATTTAATATATTAATTATTGTTGACAGGAAACTAAGAGTGAAAAGATCCATCAAGGTTCCTGCGATTAGTAACAAGCTTGTAGATATCCCTCCGGACGAGTTTTCATGGAGAAAGTATGGGCAAAAACCTATCAAGAGTTCACCACACCCTAGGTATGTTTGCATTCCTCTTTCTTATTAAATCTATGTTTTAAGTGATTCATCTATATTAGCCTCAGTTTGTCGACGAGTTTCATTGATCGCATGTTAATACAATGAAATTAATTGTTTGAAGCAGTTATGCTTGTCCTTCAAGTGATCAATTTTTCAGTGAAACTGCATGATGGATGTTTTTGCCACCTTTTTTCTGCCCAAAACATCAGACATTGTGGTGTGTTGTTGCTAATCTTCAAAATATTTTGTACTGAAAAAAACAAGCTAACTTGTCTAATTTTTTTAAATGATTAATGGAGGGCTTATATCCGTTCAGCTTAACCATAGCGGTCATGTTTAAAAGTATCTTAAAGAAATGCAAAAAAGACCACACTTTACATGTATTATTTATCTTCGGTATGTTGTTTTCGATAGAAAGGTCAATAAGTTATTTCTGCTTACAAATACCATTATATATTTGACTTGGAAACTGCTTCATGTTCTCTCTTCGTTTTTTCTTCACATCTCCAAAACATTGAGCTATTTAGATTGTTAAATACCTTCATTTTTGAAAATCACATTTGTTGTTGCGATGTTAATTGGATTGACATTCATGCAGTGCATTATACATTACAAGATCGGTTATGGATAAATACTTCAAATTGATATGTATTGGATACACATTATGCAGGGGATATTATAAATGTAGCAGTATGAGAGGTTGTCCGCCGCATTGCGGTTACTGTGTACCAGATGGTTGTAAGTTTCTGCATTTGGACGAGTACCATGGATATTGCTTGTACTTGCAATTACGACTAGTAGATGTGCAGGAATTCTATTACAGTAAATCATCCTTTTAAGAAAAATAGGGTACTGCTCCGTTTATATATTTTTGACATTTTGAAAAAGTGTTCCATTAATTTGATGCTAAATAACGCAAATAGAAGTCATAAGAAAGAGACACTCCATGGCATGAATGATGAATAGGGAGGTAAAGCATACAGCTCATCTTTGGTTAATAATTTTACGTGAGTGAAGGTTTACTAGTTCTCTGCATCATCTTGACAAAAGTGAATCAGTTTTCTGTATGCTCAAACTGAAAGTAGTTCACTTTAACTAACTCATTTGATGATTTGTCTTATCATTAGTACATACTTAGTGGAGTTGCTTATTTCTTACGCTTATATCTTTCCTATTTGTAGGCGGAAGATTGCCACCTTGTTCAATCTCAAAATATTGAGCTTCCAACAAATAGGTATGTTTGAGATACACATTTCATCTCCCTTGTCTGTTTAATTTCCCCTATATCTAGCTGGTTCTAGTGATTCGTTGTAGTATGGAGCGGTATTCTAAAGATTGTGGTGGTGGTGATTTTTAGTAGTATTGGGGATGGCAATGGATATGTGGGGCTAGAGTACAGGTGAAATGAAATTGCTGCAGCTTTGGCTTATCTCGTAATAGAGATGGCTTTGAAGGTGCTCTTTTTCCCTCTCCCTCTTATATTTATGTTTGTTTCTTTTCTTTTTCTGTTTCATCTTGGTTAAAACAATGATCATCGTCTATGTAGAACTTACTAGCTAGCTAGAACTTGTATTAAGAACTTAACGAAGTCATTGTACTATTGTTGATTTGCTTTTTAGGAACGACGTTTTTTGTCGTATGTGAACAAGGGACACAACACATGGATGCTCTACTTGACTTTATTTATGAAGTATTGCTAAGTTCATCGTCATCGAAGGAGATTATCATTTTGTTGTGTAATCAATTGTTTATCATGTTGTTGTTGGAACATACTAGCTAGCTTGGACATGAATTGTACAGAACTCAAGATTTTTTCATTTTTTTTGTAATTTTAAACCCAATGGATAGAACAAATGAATGGTGAATTCTCAGTTTGAGTTAAATTTGAATTTTAGTTTGGGTTCTATTTGACTTGAATTTGAGTTCCATTTGACTTTGACTTTGACTTGAATTTGAGTTTAATTTAACTTCAATTTGAGTTTCATTTGGTGCAGTCAGATTTCAGATTCAGGCATTTCAGCAAATCTGAATCAATTTTTTTTTATTATATATATTTTATATCTACGACCGATTTAATGAGTCAGTAGCTCGCTACGGTTAAAAACGGTCGTCATACAGAGACTCACGGTTATGGGTCATTCAATTAAAAGGCGCTTTATCAACGACCCCATCAGAGACCGTTAAAGATGGTCATTTAATCCGTATATATGACCTATCCTGATGGTAGTGGAACTTCTGTTTTCCACTAGTGATTAAGAGAACTTTCTTTAGAACAGACCCTTGAGAGGATAGCTGAGTCGACACGTAGACTTGAGTTAGGGGCACAAGAAGGAATTTCTCAAAATAATCTTAATTTCCAATATAGTGTTTCCAATAATACCCTTGAAAGTAAAAAATTTTATTCACGTAATCAATATAATGAGGTTATATTTGGTAATACTACTTATTTAGATGAGGTTCAGCCATTTTCATGTTATGATGATTATGCTGAGGATAGTGCTGATGAAGAATTTGAAATATGTAGGCAAAGTTCAAAACCAAATAATTTTATACTCCAATTGAGCTTTATAATGATGTTACTTCTAGTTCAAAACAAAATAATTTTAATGATTATTCACCTATTCAAAAGGATGGGGATTTGATTAAAGATAACACTTCCTTAGATGATGTAGTATTTCCTTTGGATTACGAAGCCAATGATGGTTTATAGGAACAAGTATATTTTGACTCTAGCGATTTGGAAACAATAGACTTAAAAAAAGAAAATGAACTCGTCGAGATGAGTGAGGATGTACCTGACTTAGAAGAATCAATTGACCATTTTCAGGAATCTGATAACCTTGAAATTAGGGAAGTTGTGACTAGTCTTTCTAGAGATACTGAAAACTCTAAGTTTGGTGGTGATTATCATTATCCATGTGCTTCAACCCTTAGAAATATCCCTCACTTGGGACTTGACATATGTGCCTCAACCATATTGCAAGATTATCTTCATACACATTTTCCTGAACCTAGTGATGTCCATAAGGAAGTTCAGTTATTAGAAACCCATCCCTTGGTTGATATGGTTTACCAAGGCTATGATACCCAGATTGATTTTGTTTTCCCACCAAATATTTTTCAACCAATTGTGGGAACGTATGAATTTCAAATGTGTCAGTTATTAAGTTCTAAGACTAAACCTAATTATTTTAGGAAAATATAATTGACATATTTGCTTAAGAATGACCACTACTCTAATTATGGTTAATTGTGTGAGTCAAAACTGATTGACTTAGAAGATCCTCAATTATCCAGGTTATTATTATGTGCTTCCAAATTTTTCCAGACCTTGGAACCTGATATTTCTGAGCTTACTTATGAGGAGGGGCAACCCATGAAAATATTTTATTTAGACCCCTTTATTGGACCTAAACCTGAAGCACAACTAGATGTAGTTGTCTTAAATAGGAAACTAGGAAAGGGTGTTCTATGTTTATTCTTGGTTTGATGCAGTTTCCTTTTATCTGTGTTAAGACTTTTTGATGCAGATGATCCACAGTTGTTTCGGTTATTGTTGTATGATAATATGAGGTGATTAATTCTTTCATATATCTGGTTGAAGACGTTAAACTTAGCACTTCTTGGTAGGTAACCCAATATTCATGCAACGCGTTAATATCTTTCCTTAACTCTTTTTCTTAAAATGGTAACAGATTATCCTTGTTCATGCTTTTAATTTTATCTTTTTAACATTAAGGACAATGTTAGATTTAAGTTTGGGGGTATGGGAGAAACGTTTTGTTAGTTGCAATAAATAAACTCCAGATCCTAGAAATTTATGCTTATTAAGGATGCACTAACCAATCTAAGTGGATGGAAGCATTTTGGTTGTAGGAGTTGAGGAACAAATCTGATTATATGGAGACATCTAAAGAGTCTATTCATAAAAGCACAGTGCTCAGGTGTTAGAATTAACATGGTAGTTTCACCATATCTCGTTGAGTCCTTTTCACTTCTGTTTTTATTTTGTTTTCTTTTTAAAATATGTTTCTCTAAGTAATTAGGTGGGGCTCACGAATCAAGTTGTTACCACTTCTAGGGTGAAATAGAGTGATTAAGTTACTAAAAAAAAAAAAAAAAAACAGACCAATTAGAACAAACGTAATAATTCTCAAAAATAAAAGTCAACACTTGGATAGAAATATGTGTGTGTTCTCCCTGTCTCTGTCACCTAAACAAGCGTGGAACGCAGGATCCATGTGAATTACCATGTAATATGCTGACAAGAAGCATGCGCTTGGATCCGCAAGATCTAATCATGTTGTTAAAAAAATTAAAATATTCATATATATATATATAAATAAATAATAATAATGTTCAGTGAATAAATCAACCGATGGTTCCCTTGTATATGCCAGTTGTGTTGATATTAGTCAGACCAGTATCTCAGTCCATTAGGATAGGTTCACTTTGGCAGTGGCCTTCACACAGATATGAGAAACACCGTTCACCTAGTCAATATCAAAACCATCTATGTTTTTCTCTATATCCATCTCTTAATCTATCCATGAGATCTGTTGACTACGGATATTGATGTCCATGGTGCGACTATCTGAGTAAAGCTCTATCACTTATATATGAATTTTAGTATGCTTGAGTGCAAACTCGTTTACAACAATTGGAATTTCGCATCAGGGTACTTCCTCATATAGTCAATATGTATGCCAACCAAGGAGATTCTTTAGTGCCTTCCAAGGTTCTTGTGAGGGTAAAATACCTGATTTCCACGTGTCAACATCTCAAGGCTTGACTTCATGATGAGATGATAAGGTAGGAGCACCGAATCATTCTCCATAAATATGATCTCGTCTGAATCAAGGAACCCACCACCAACATCGCATGAACGACGCGTGCGAAGGAGTGGTCTAATCGATTCAGTCGGTCAAGTCTAAAAAGAAGCACTGCATTTAATGAAGAATCGGAAGGAGTGAGAGAGCTAGTCTATGTCATAGCAGAGAACTTGGGAAACCTATACTATAACTCGTGAGTAGAGAAGCCAAATACTGTTATGACATGCATGGACATCACAATGAGAAAATATCCAAGAGCAATACTAACCAGGCCAATGATAGCGCCTACGCCATGGTGATAATCAAAACACTAGGAAATTCCAACCCTTCGCCAAGGTCCTTGTGGAATCCACAATACCTCCCCACAGGTGAAAGGAAGGATTCAACCGACTAGCTTCTATTACCGTCTCAATTAGACGGACGCTCGGTCTACGCTCAGATCTACCCCACAAAAGGAGATAATGGAAATAACCCCAGTTTAACACCCTGGCCACGAATCAAACAGGGCCTGAACACAGGTGATCCCCCTCGGTCAAGCACGAAATACCCTGAATTCGTATTCGGAACCAAAAACCACTTCACAAAATGGTTGGAGAGACCTTCATTAACACCCAAGAAACAACCGCTTGACGACAAACCAGAGAACAATTGAGATCTCATAATAAAGAATCTCCGACGTACACCCAAGAAGGAAAAAACATCCCAAAGAAAAAATTCACAGGCATAAATGCTCGGAGCAAGGAAGTTACCCAGCACGGTAACTCCTAAATGGGGAGAAACACAACCCCATAACGATAACATTAAGGAATTCATGAAGGACAACCTTCCAATCCCTGACGTTGGTCAGCTAGTAGGAGTCGCACCCAGACTAGAACTACAGTCCTTAAGAGACATATACACGGGAAATAACCAGGACCCGGAAGCTCTCTTCACCTCTGAAATGTTACAGAAGTATCCCAACGAGGCCATCGCCAACTCGGGCGACCAATACTATAACTCGTGAGTGGAGAAGCATGAGGACCTTTGGAGAAGATCTCCACGAGGACGAACAGGGCGAGATAACTCGGAGGAGAACCCGAAGTACCACCACAAGGGATAGTATAGAACCAGTCCGAAGAAGCGAAGACAATGCATGATGACTCTGAGAGCTCGACGAGACCTGACCTTCACGAGTATTTTTTGTATATAAATACCAACATATGTAGCAGGAAATGGGCAAGTTAAGTCATGTATTATTTATATGGTATTTATACAAAGAATTCCTGAGAGATATCTAGAGAGAGAAAGAGTGAGATATCTAAGTGAGATTTGTAACTCATTCAAGGGTGAGACCTTATAATCAATAAAGAAACTATCTTCTTTCCCGTGGATGTAGATCTTCATGGCTGAACCACATTATGTGTTTGTGTTAATCTTTACTTTCATACTCTGAACATCTTGTTTATCTTTGAATCTTGAATGTTAGAGTAAGTTTTAGTATTTATCTTCATTTGGATGTAACCATCTGAAAAGATGCAGTTACAGTTCTGCGTAGATATATAGCGTCTGAAGTATAAAGGTTTTGTGGGTATATCTCTGGTAATCCCTCCCGAGACTATAACTCGGCCACTAGGGTCACCTAGGGGTTTAAAGGCTTGTTTCATACGGTAAATACAACTGACGATGCCTGCGACATGCAGTGAGTTAGTATTTTATTTTTATTAGATTCGCTCGAGGACTAGCAAATAATAAGTTTGGGGGTATTTGATATACGCATTTATGTGTCTATATTGATCTCAATTAAGTATATTATTAGTGCTCGATTTTGTACTTATTTGGTTATTTTATGTCTTTGTAGGTGTTTTTGGGGAAATAAGCTTTTGCGAAGAAATTGGATCGAAGAGTTGTATTTGGACCTCCGGCAGAAAAGTATTAAAGGCACCCCAGAAGATGTACCGCAGGCACCCCGAAAGTATGTTGGAGACGTCCCATAGAAGCCTTATTTCACAATTGTTGGTAACTATATTTGATTTCTTATGACTTTTTGCATTGATTTAATTGATTTATGATTTTCACTAATTACTTGTGATTTCATTTGATGGTGTATGCTTAGACGTAATATCCTTTGATACACCATGCTTGGGATTTACATCTAATCTTTTAGAAATCTACTTTTGTAAAAGATAAGAGTCTACAAAAGAGCTAGAATTGTTTTGAGTCATTATTGGAACCAATTGATTGTGATTAATGTTAGAATCACGAGTCCCAGTCCTCTAGATATTTGTGACATCTTTTGTATATATTTTTGTTATTAAGTCTTAAAATCAACCTCAACGAGTCCGAGTGAACGACATTCTTACTACCATTTTCTACAACAATTAAAATCACATCAAATGACATACCAAGTTTTATTTGGGATAAAAAGATGCAGAATCTCAAATTCTTCTTAGAAATATGGACTAGGGAACAATATGGGCAACTTGCTGCACAAAAAGAAAATTTGGTACAAAAGATAGATGATTTAAGCACCAAAATACTCGGCAAGTTTTGATGGCAAATTGGAATCATGTTTTTGGAGCCGTCAAATATTTCCCCTCTTTTAGGACCATCAAGTGATTTCTTATTCTTCCTTTCAGTGAGCACTTGAGCTATATGGATATGATTTCAGTTTCTGCTAGTCCTTTCTGTTCCTTGAGCCATTTTCTTTATTGCTCAAGTGAGGAAATCATCGCTTCCTTTAAGGAAACTTTTTCCTCAAGAGCTTGTTTCTCGGCAAATAATTTTGGACTAATTCCAGGTAAACTATACCAGAAATGCAAATTAGGTTCTTCATGCGACCAAGTACCTGTCTTACTCGCAGCATTTCAGTTGATCAAAGAACCTCGAGAGTTTATAAATTTAACAGTCCTCCTAGACGTAGGAAAGATATCTTTGAAAACGGGTGAAAGTGGAGGAGTGGTCATATTTGTTTCGATAGTGATTTCAACTATGTCAGGTCAGAGAATGAATGGAATAGAGGAAATCGAGATAACAAAAATGTAGTTGCTGGAAGTCCCACAACCACACCCTAATGATAATCTATAAAACAAACTAAGAAACCATGATGAAATACTAAAGATCTTTTATTAAAACTTAGAACAATTAGCTTTATCCACTAGTGGAAAATAGAAGTTCCGCGACCGCCAGGACAGGTCTTATATCCGATTTAAATGACCTGTTTTAACCGTCTCTGAAGGGGTCGCTGATAAAGCGTCTTTTTTTGTATGACCATAGGCCGTGGGTCTCTGAATAACGACCGATTTGAACCATCTCTAGATGCTGACACATTATATCGGTCGTAGATTTAAAATATAATATAAAAAAAAAGATTCAGATTGTCTGGAATGGCTGAATCAGATTGGATGGAATGGCTGAATCAGAAATAATCCGACTGCATCAAATGAAACTCAAATTAAAGTCAAATGTAACCCAAACTCAAATTCAAATGAAACTTCAAAATTAACTCAAATTTAAAATCAAACGAGAATTCATTCATTTATCCATTGGGTTTAAAATTACACAAAAAAGGATGAACCTCTGAGTTCAGAAAATTACATATCCAAGCTAGTTAACAACAGAACAATACTTCATAAAATGATATTAAGTAGAGCATCCATGTGTTGTGTCCATGGTTCAAATACCACAAAGAGCATTGTTCCTACAAAGCAAATCAACATCAGTGCAATGACTTTGTTCAGTTCTTAATACACGGTAGAACAAAATAAGTCACAAACAAAGTGAAAAAAGCAGTATGAAGATAAGGTGAAGTCAGTACAATTGCTAGTGGTTGAATTGTTTGCTTCCTCAGTATTGGACTATTTTACTAAAGAAAATATAGATCTTTCAAAGGCAAGTAACAGATAAAACTCAGAATCAAATCATTGGAATTTTGGTGTGCACAAAATAGAACTGTTAAACTAAGACAAAATCAGCTCACAGTTTCCCTAGCCTGGCAAACTTGGTAGTTAACAAAAACAAATGCACATTACCAAATCAGAATATAGAGTACATTATCTAGCATAATAATCTAACTACATATAATCTCTTTATCTTGCAGCCTTAAATTAGAGAAAAACTTCATAAAAGATATACATATCTCCTCTCCACCTTTACTACCTAATTAAGGATCAATGAATGAATATGCTCCTATCCTATCCTATCCTAACATCCTGCTAAATATATCGAGTTAAAACTCAAAATCAAATCACAAAAGGAGGTTTAAGTTTTGTTGTCAACTCACATGTGCACAGTGGGAGCTACATGATTTCCACCAGTGGAATTATAAGATGTTAGGCAAGTTCATTCACGTGTATCCCCATTTCTCATGCCCTTGGAAAAATAACCAATTGTAGAAAATGAAATTAAAACGAAAGTAGAAGAGCTAACATAACAAATATGGAATCTACTAGAAGAGATATGTAAGAAGAAATAGAACGAAACCTTACATGATCTTCTCCATTCTAATACTCATCATCTCCAACAGTTGTCAACAATGCGTGGAACTTTCATCATCTCCAGAAAGAACTATTAATCAACAATAAACATGAAACATCTTGCGTTACTAATGTCACCTAAACGTAAAAAAAAAAGGAACAACGAAGCAGGTGCGGAAGTACTATAAACAACAAGAAACTCATACACAGTAAATGGAAAATCGAATTGCAAGTAGATCAAATTTTACCAGAAAATATATGTTGTAGCAGTTGTGCATAATAAATTTTCACTCCAACTCTATGAGAAAAAAATAACATTAGGAAGGCAAATTAACACATAGATTTTCCGCATTACCGAATAAACAATAAAGGCTTTCCGTTTTACCAGTTCTAGCGTTGGTATACTCAGCCTAAATAGCGAGCAGCAGCCTACTTCCACTTTAAATCGTTAGGTCTATAAACTTATCTTTCTCTGACCATTTTTCTTTATGTTAGAGGTCAAACACCAAGTTACCAAATCTTTTGATATGGCCATATTTGGCCACAGGCATCAGTTGGACAAATATATTAACCTGTCTTATGTCATGATAATTTGGTGTTTGTTGTCCAAAGGTACAATTTGAGCATCATATCCATAAACCAAACCCATCAATATATCCAAGGAAGCACAACAGTAGGGTACAAACCTGTTCGCATTTCCCCAATTATTCTTTGTCACCACCATAATTCTAAATAAACAAAGATACAAATTGCAATTAGTAAAACAATATGCACAAAAGCATATATAAGAAACAACACCTGTCTTAAGTACTTGCTATGGATTAAAAAAGTCCACCTTAAGTTGTTCCATTTCCTCTTTCGTCGGACAGAACTTTATAAGATTTTCAACCTGATCAACATCTAAAACTTATTCTTCCATTGCTAGTGCTGCAGCCTGTGATGTGTCAGACATATAAGTGACCAGGAAAAGAAGCAAAACTAATATTTATTGTAGTAGAGGCATAAATGAGGTACGCAATGTAATTAATTAATTTTTACGTTCGTGCGTTTATGGAAAATAGGCAGGAGGACTGGACGAGCTCCATATTATGCTTCCTGGTCACCTAATATTTCCAAGTGTTTAGAAAGAACAAAAATGTCAGGTACTTGATTAAAAGATTCATACATGGTCAAATATGACGGAAACGACCTAACCATAAAAATGTCACCATTAAACTTAAGATTTCAATTACAACCTAACCATAAAAATAAGTAAGTCAAGTTGTCTCTTTAACAGCTCTATCCAGCCTTAGTTGCTGAGCTATAAAATCTAAAGTAATGAACCAAATCATACACTTATTCCCATTCTTTAAATATCTTACAATCATCCACAACTTCCTATTTCAGGTCAAAGGATAACCCATATTCCAATTTGTTCAAATACATAGAGAGAAATTGGAGAAAACCCCCAACGGAACTCCCTTCCCAGGATTCCCAGCACTGACGTGCTATGTTTGAGAAGCCATAATCTCTAAATTAGAGAACGAAATCAAACATATTATAACATTTTGGAATGGACAAAAAACACTTTACTGATTTATAGAAGAAACCCATACCAAATTCAGGGTTTAAAGGGTCTAAAATGAAACGACAAAACCGGCACAGGAGAGAAAATTTCGGCCTTGACTGCATGTACATTCCAAGCTCTATCTTCCAAACTACAAGCCCAAACAACGTGCCCCTTTCAACATGACGTATAGAATACTACAGCAATTATTTTTCGAGAAGAAAATATTAGCTAAAATCTCGTTTATATGCCCCGAAACTAGCCTACAGAAAGGCTGTCCGTGCAGTCATATAAATGTTTGTTGTGACATTCTATCAAACATGATGTCTCCATGAAAAGTACAGAAGTTTCAATTGAGAGTATATTCAATTCTAAACCATTTTCATGTACATAAGAGAAAGGCATATATTTAAAACACAAATCAACATACGCAACCCTGGAATTGACATAACCCCCCAACATACCCATTTTCCATAAACCCTGTAAAAACAATTGAATTTCATCTAAAATAAAAAAAATGTAAGAACAGAAAAATAGTACCCGATTTAGACTCCTTTCCTTGGAACTTGAGTAAAATAGATCTGTACTTAGAAGCACTCAAGTTCTGCACTGCTGGGGAAAAGATCGGAAAAGTAGAATATGAATTAGGGATTATAACCAAAAATACAAAACTTATTGTCTTGAAGAAACCAATGCATTGATAGTCACATTACTGATATCTTGAATGAGCTTGTTTTTTTCAGTACAAAATCAGAATATATAATCTACCATTCCAAGTATCTACCAGAGGATCCATTCATATCAATTGAGACAAAATCAGTCAGCAACTAAATCAGTTAACAACTGAATCTAAATAAACCCCAAATTCAGATAAAACTTTCACATCAAAATCAGTTACAATTAAACATATCCACCAATTACCTAGACCCGAATATAAAATCAAGTTGAAACAAAAGAAAAAAAATTAAAACCCAAATTCTGTACCTGATGAAGTTTGTAAAATCAAACCCTAATAACAGCACCAATTTGAGAAATCAACCTGAAATCAACCAATAATCGAAATATGGTTAAAACCCAATGAAGAGAATCAACCAAATCAACAAAAAAAAATTAAAAAAAATTAAAACTCAATTTTCGTACCTGATGAACCCTAATAACCACACCAAATTGAGAAATCAACCTGAAATCGAAAAATGGTTAAAACCCAATAAATAGAATCTACCAGATCAAAAAATAAAGTTATAAGAAAAGAAAATAAGAGTACTTGAATTCAAACCCTAACTTTACCTGATGTTGTTTGAAAAATAAAACCCTGCACAAAATAAAGAGATGTGAAGCTTTATCGAGTTTCCATTAGGTTTCTATTAGGTTTTCAAGTGAAAAAATTCATGGTGAACTCTGGTTCGTGGTATTGGTGAACGAAGAGGGTGGTGTGTTCTTATGCGGATAAGGTTTGGGAGAAGTGAAGTGAGAGAAAGATATCGAGATTTATATATAGGCTCGATAATACATAAGTTCAATCTTGACCTTGCAAAATGAAACCACCATATCTGAAGCGGAGGTCGAGGGTCGTCGAACCGGTAGCTCCTTGGTGGGAAAATAGTAACTAACTTTTCTAGTTCAGAGACGGCTGATTAGCCTCTCATAATTTTTCCGTGTTTTTACCAAACCAGAGACCGCTATCTTTGGTCAACGGTCTAACTACAGTCAACAAGGGTCTCTGATAAGGGTTGCTAAGTACCCATTGTCCACTAGTGATCTTACCTAAATATCTATCCTTAACGCACCAAAAAGATCTCCCCCTCACACGAGGGTCACTCGCTCCTTTTATAGGAGTTTACATAGTGGAGGACAACTAATAAAGCCCCTAATTTCGGATCTGACGGGCGTCAACGTCGCTCAGACATTTACATTACCGCACGATTTATTCACTGCTGTATAAATCTTCACATTGTTATCGTGACTAGGTGATGTCATCTGTCTCTTCATCCTAGATATGTTGTACGCGTTCGTATTTGGTTCCTATTAAAGGAATTGTTTCGCATACAAAGTAAGTATGCGGTATTTTGTACCAACATATTTCCTCTTCTCATATCGTTCTTTTGGAAGGAAGTGTTGTATGGGAAACTCTAGTTTACTGTTTTGTCGCATCAGTTCATCTTTTCGTATTCTTTTCGACATACATATTTCTGTGATTTATCCTTAACCGTATACACATGTTAAGTTTTTTCCCTTTCAACCCGCACGTCCTGATTTAACCGGTTTTATCTTTTACCTATTTATTGACTAGGGTAAGGAGAGATAGTTTTTTATTTTCTTTACTTTCCTTCTTCTTCTCTGTAAAATTTTCTTCATCTTCATCCTCATCCTATCTAAGTATTCATTCTTCATTCAGAGATTTTGCATGTGCTGTTCTTCTTTGAGCCTCATGGGTTCTCATTCAAGGGTAGTATTTTCTGTTATCATTGTTGTGTTGTTTTTATTTCTTTTCAATTTCCAACTTCCATTGTTGATCTTTTATTGTTCTTTATATTCCCATACTGTCTTTGCTGCAACAAAAGTTCCTTCTTTGGTAATCTTCGTATTACAGTTTCAAACCCAAAATTTTCTTCGATCCCTAAAGATGATGAATCTAGCAAGAGGAAACATTCGCATAAAAAGGTAGTAAGAAATACCTTCTTATGTTTTAAACAATATTGTTGCCTCTTTTTCTTATCTGCGTTATTCTTCGAAGGATACTAAGTGCGAAGTTGATTGCGAGAAGAAGAAGGTCAAGAGAGTTCGTCGCGCTCCTAAAATTAATACTTCCTTTGTCATTCTGGATCTCACCTATGAATCTCCTTCTCAGCAGCAGGTATCTTCTAATGATGTTATTAAAATTCCTTTGAAGGACGCAGTTTCCTATGCTTCTTTGAATGTCTCTGCGTCTCTTAAGGAAGTAATTGATTCTGAGGAAGCCACTTTGATAAAGCGCACCACCACTTCTACTTCCGAAGGTGTTACCATGCCAAATGAAGTTACTAATGTTTCCTCTTTTGTGAATATTTTCGCATCAGTGAAAGATATAACTGCTCCCGTTTCAAAGGATATCGTTTATTCTTTGATTACTCATCCTTCCCCTATGGTAAATTATTCTTCTCTGAGGGCTACTTCTGTTGATAAAGGGGTCTTTGAAGGAGCCTATGTTGTTACCCAGTCCTAAGTGGATCTTATTAATGTCGCTCATTCATTTATTAGTGATCTTGTCAAACTTCGCATTTGCGATGCTCTTTCCAAGATGTTTTGTGATTCTCCACTGGATAAATCCACTAGGAGGGAAATCTTCTCCCAGCTTGGTCCAAGCGTTAATATTTCCTTTGATCTTATGGTAAGCGTCCTTTTATTTTCACTTTTCAATTTGTATTATTTTACCGTGTTTGTGTCTTTATACATGTGTTGTTTTTTCCTTAGGAATCTCGTCGCCGCATTTCCCATACTGAGGGATTCTCTGGGTCTAGCAGTACCATTCTAGAGCTTTATCATCAAAATGCTAAGCTAAAAGGTGATTTTAAAGCTGAATCTCTTGCGTCTGAGGATCTTCTTAAGAAGAATCAAGATCTCAAAGGTGTGTTTTTGTCTCTCTTATTTAATCGCTCCTGAGTTTTATTGCGTTCGCGTCCATATTTGGAATTTCTTCGCACATATGTAAATACTTAAACCAGAAGCGCATCATGGAGAGATATAACTATCAACACTCTGCAGAGGATGCTCGTGCAGATAATGAGAGATTGCAGAGTCGACTAGACCAATTAACTAATAACTATTCATACTTTCTTGATCAAACTGATAATTTTAAGAATACAAACCTTCATTTATGTAATCAAAATGATCTTCTAGGCTCCCGAGTATCTAACCTCTCGAGGTCATTGCTAAGTGCTGATTTAAGAAATCAAACTTTATCAGATGAAAATCGTGTCTGTGCTGAAGAGAAACGTTCTTTTAAAAATGAGATAAAGACATTTACGCGCCAGTATCTTCCTCTTCAAAAGAAATGCGATGATCAAAAGGAATCCCTTCGCGCTCTAAGAATCCAACACGATGAGGCTATGAAAAGCGTGAAGAATTTAACCTTGGAGAATGAGAAGATCATCCAAAGCAAGATAAACGTGACTGTGGACATGAATAAACTCCGAGAACAACATGCACAGTTAAAGGGGTCTTATGATATCCTAGTAAACAAAAATGCCTCTCTCTCTCCCAAGATGAAAAGAAGATTCGATCTCGTCTCCAAGGTTTAATCGGTGATGATTTTCATAAGTGTATGGAGGATATGAAAAGTATGGCCTCGCTTTATCTCAATACCTTATTTCTCAGAGGGAAGGTCACATTGAGCTGGCTGCTTCAGTTTACTTGTATTATTCAATTACTCATATTTTGTATCTGTGAAATTGTCACCCTGGTATTAATTAGATTTTTATTTTTATTTTTTTTATTTTGCTGCCTCTGAGAGGTCATATCTATCTACCATATCGAAGTTGAGGTCTGATATGGCTAAGGCTCATAAAGATCGTGGGAAAATTTCCATAGCACTTTCCTCTTCCTGTGATAGAGCGAACATAGGGTGTTTATATCTTGAAAAATTGATGGATGTTTCCATGGAGAATACTAAGAAGAGTGTCGTATGAGAAGTTCATGTCAAGGCTAAAGCTCTCGCAGATCGTGTTTTCCTCACTAACTTACTCCCTTTATTAGATGTGGAACCTCTTGATGTAGATGAAGATGAGAAGCTTCATGAGCCTAATAGTGACTATTATTATGAGAGCAATGATGATGAAGGTGGAGAAACTCTTCTTCAGGAGGATTAACCCGAAAATGATAGATTTGGTGGTGATCCTCCCAAGGATCCAAATTCTAATGTTCACTCAAATATTGAGGTTGGTATTAAAGAATCCGCACCAAGTCAAAACGTGTATCCAAATGATGGCTAGCTTATTTTTTTCCTTCAATCTTTTGTTCGTATGGATGTATTCCAACTTTGAATGAGGATTTTTGGCTATGTATTAAAGATGCGCACTTCTATTTTCGCTAATTTTGTATAAGATTTTTCTAAAAAGGAGAATAATATCTCCCTTATGTTATTCCCATACTTTCCTCTATTATTCCCCTTGTTAGAAATACTTTTGATCCTCTCTATCGTGCAGTTATATCTGCGAGTCATTTAATCTTGAAGTATTTTCTTCCCTTTCCTGTTTCTTTGTGCTCTACTTGCGAGTTCCTCCCCTGCAAAATAAGAATTGTTATATTTTAAAATAATCTTAGGGTTTTTATATTGAGGTTTTATTGATCCCCCTAGTTAGAGGTCTTATGATCCTCCCCTTATTTTTGTCTTAGGATATTATTATGCGGCAAAATCGCAGGCGGTCATTACCCTTTCAAGTAATGACCCATTGATATTTCCTTATCATTTCTTGTATTTTTTTTCCTCTGTAGGATGTATTGATGCGTCAATACGACATGTCTTATTACTCATGTGAGTAAAAGTTTCTTAATATTGACGTCTTTGACACAATTCAGCTCTATAATGGAGGATGATGTCCCTATATTCCCCTGACTGCCCCTTCAAGGAAGCGTACCCCTACCGGGTTATGGTGGGCTCTTCCCTTCCAGTGATGCAACAATCAAGTGTGTTCGCGACCCCTCATCCCTCTGCTGATATGGCTTATGGTTACGAGAGAGTGGGGTTTCTTAAGGACCGAGTGTATCATAGTCAGGAATTTCCAAGAGCGTCTCGGTACTCTCCAGACGCCTCAGGCACTCTTGACTCAACCGTGTACCCCGGCGCCCTGATCGAGTTTCTATGCTCCTTAGGAGATAACTTCTTACCTTAGTCTTTCGACTAAGGCGTTCTGCTGGATGGGATTTTATTTTACCCTAAATCTCCATGACTCAGGCTACAGAGTCGATGTAGCTTTCACCTGAGTCCTTCTAACTAGGTTTTCTCCAATTATGACGCGTGTTAGGTCTTATTATTGCCTCTTGCTGTTATGCGAAATAGGGTGCACGCCACAATTGGATGCCTAGTCTCCCTAGTTATAGGTTTTAACTTTTGTTGCCTTCTATTAAGGTCTTATTGTTGCCTTTTTCTTATTATGAAGAAGAAGAATTTTTCATTTTCGTTCATACGCTTGATTAGTACAACTCTGTTGTCTTCCTTCTTCATTTATTCGCCTACGTAATAACTACTTGTTTTAAAGAACCATGCGAATTTCTCACTTACTTCAACCCTTATGTTTCATTAGGTTCGTATATGAATTGTTTTCTTCATATGTATGATAATTTCCGCATGACCTACGGATAGTACTTATTTAGATATAATCTGTTCCACGGGTGTTCAAGCCTGTGCCCCGTGTTTCTTCTTTCACTATCCATTAATTCATACGCTCCATTTCCAACAACCCTTTCGATTATGTAAGGTCCATCCCATCTCTTTTCTAGTTTTCCATCTCCTCCTTTCTGGTAGGGCGATATTTCTCTCAATACTAATTCTCCTGGTTGAAATTCTCTTTCTTTGACGTGCTTGTTATATTCTCGGGCTAATCTTTTAGGGTAATTCTCCATATGTTGTAGTACAATTTCTCTATATCTTCCAGATCATCAAGTTTTGTTAGGATCAAATCCGTGTTTAGGTTCTTTTCCCAAGCTTCCTTCTTAGTGGTTGGAATGGTTTTTGGTACCATCCAAGTTATCTCTCTTTGATTAGACTCGCGAATCATATTTGCTTGAGTAAATCAAATTGAGAGATTGAGATAATAAATCCTTGAGTATTTTCTATTGATTGGGTCTTGTTGATTCTCTAGAAAATAACTCGGAGTTGTCCATACAGGTTATTGTTAATCGAAATATTGGGTTGTGTTGTTAGACCCCCGCTTTTTTATATGGCATGTCACGAACCGCTTGCACCTTCTATGGATCTTTTTTAATTCCTTCTTTTGATACAATGTAACCTAAATATTTCTCCGCTGCCTCTCCAAAGATGTACTTTGCTGGGTTTATCTTCATTTCGATTGCCGCATATGTTCAAATATTTCCTTCAAGTCTTCAACATGATATACTTCATTTTTTCTCTTCACTAGCCTATCATCCACGTAGACTTCTAATGTTATATGCACCCCACGTAGACTTCTAATGTTATTTGTTTACCATTCTTTGATATGTCACACCTGCATTTTTTAAACCAAAAGGCATTATCGTATAACAATATAATCCTCTTGGCATGTAGAAATCCGTGTGTTTTTGATCTTCTTCAGCCAAAGGGATTTGATTGTATCCTGAATATCCGTCCATAAGTGATAACCTCCCGTTACCTGATGCTGCTTCCACCATTTGAAGTATATCTGGAAAGGGGAAACTTTCCTTTGGACATGCCTTGTTTAAGTCACTAAAGTCAATGCAAATCCGTATTCCTTTATTTTTCTTTGGCACCACCACCATGTTTGCTATCCATTCTGGTACTTTGATAGCCTTATTATTCCTGCGCTTAGCGTCTTTTGTAACTCTGCTTCTATTTGAGGATGATATGTTGTTGATATCTTCCTTATCCTCTGCTTGAATGGCCGTGCGTTTTTCTTGACTTCCAATTTATGACATGTGATAAAAGAGTCTATGCCTGGCATTTCGTCCATACTCCATGCGAATATGTCTTTTTATTCTCGGAGGAGGTTGACCGTCCTTTTTTCTTCTTCTTCTTTGTCCATTTTAGTTCCTATTTTCAACATCTTTGGTTTTTCTTCCGTTCCAACATTTATGTCTTTGATAGGCTCTGCTGCAGTGAAATTCGCTTTTGGTTCTCCTAGTGGTGATGGTTCTTTTATTTTATGTATTGGTTCACCCTCCTTTTCTGGGATCTCGCTGGGTATTCCATTTCTTTCATGTGTATTCTTAGTTCTTCTTCTTTCTTCAATTCTTTTTCCTTCTTCCACCTAAGATTTCGCTTCTTTGCGCTTCCTTCATAGTTCTTTACATCTATTTTACATCATACTTTCGCACTCCTAGCATCTCCTTTGATTTCCCCTATTCAACTTGCTATTGGGAAATGCACGCATTGATGAAGAGTTGACTCTATGCCTTTTATCGCATGTACCCATGGTCTTCCTAATAGCATGTTGTATGGTGACTCTACGTCAACTACGCATAAGGTTACCTGAGTTTCTATTTGTCCCAATAGTATTCGCATGGTTATCTCACCTTTTGGTTTTGTTATCGTTTTATTAAAACCATGAATGTTATTTGTAGAGCGCGTCATATCCGCATCCTTGTATCCCATACTCATGAATGCGTAGTAGAATAAAATATCTACCGAACTTCCCGTATCTACCAAGGTTCTATCTACTTCCCATTCTTCCGATGTTTTCATGCCTTCACTTTTTTCTTTTCGCTCTGCAGTTATTGTAATCACTAGGGGATCTGTTCGCCTTAAATTTTCTTCCGGTATTTCATCAGTTGCAAACGTTATCTTTTTCTTTTCTCATTCCTTTAAGGGAGATATTTTTCTACCGTCATGATTTTCCTTCCTTCGTAATCGCATTTGTGTATTTTTCTTATGATTCCTGCATGAAAATCCGCATCAATGTTGGTCATTTTGGTTATTGAATTACATTGTATACTCCTGCCTCCTTCTTTTGCTATGATGATCCTTATTGCTTCCGCTCGTCCATCTTGTGTTTTGACACCTGCTTGGCTCCTGTAAGTGTTATTCTGTTGGATCTGCTCTTGTATTTGCCTAAAATTATTGTTTCTTTCACCCATCTATGCGGATTCGACAGTTTCACCTCTCCTTGTTCCTGTTATTCTTCTTAAAACAATATTTTCTCTTTGAAAAATGCAGAAAGTACTCTTCAAAGAACCAAAAATGTTTAACAGGTTTAAGTTTCTGAAAGATTGATAACAAGACGATGAAAAACTATGAATATTTTTAAGCTTATTTTAAAGGATTTCACCAACATGGTATATCATCCGAGCTGTTTTCTAATGATTCATAAAACAAACTAAGAAAAAATAAACTAAGAAACCCACAACCACATCCTAATGATAATCCATAAAACAAACTAAGAAACCATGATGAAATACTCAAGATCTTCTATTAAAACTTAGAAAAAATACAAAGATGATAAGAGAGAACCCTAACTTGGAAAACAATTAACTTTATCTTACTTAAATATCTATCCTTAGCTCATCAAAAAATCTCTCCCTCACACGAGGGTCACTTGCTCCTTTTATAGGAGTTTACATAGTGGAGGACAACTAAAAATTTCAGATCTGACGCGCGTCAACGTCGCTCGGACATTTACATTACCGAACGATTTATTCACTGCCGCATAGATCTTCACACTATTATCGTGACTAGGTGACGTCATCTAGCTCGTCATCCTAGATATGTTGTACGCGTTCGTATTCGCTTGCTATTAAACGAATTATCTCGCATACAAAGTAAGTGTGCGGTATTTTGTACCCACAAGAAATAACTCTTTTCTCAACAACTTTCTTCAGTAGGAGTTGGTGATTAACATTAAAATAAACAAACCACTCAATTTCTTGTTGTTTATCCTCCAAAGTCACAGTCTATCACCTACCGTATATGTGATACACAGATCCAACTCAATCAAGGTAAGGTCTTAATCAAGTCTGAGTGTGCTTAACATTAAAACAAACAAAAAACTCAAACCAGTGTTCTTTCTCCTCCAGAGTCACAGTCTATCACCTACCTTCACCATCCTTTATACGAACCATCCACCCAAAATAAAAAATGAAAAAAATGTCATGGCTGGTCAGTCCTACATAAAAAGTTCAACTGCCCTATTAACATTTCCGGATTCTTTCCGATGAATTGATTTTAAGGATGTGTTTGATAAGAGTTAATTCCATGGAATTAGCCATCTTTCCATGGAAATAACGTGTTTTTCGTCGTTTGGTCAAAAATATGTTTCCATGGAATTGAATAAAAGTGTGGCCTAAAGTATGTTTAAACTCAATTCTGTGGAATTCCATGGAAATTATTTCCTTGCCTCCCCTAGGAAACTGATTCCATGGAAACACTTTCCATGGAGTTGTTTCCTTTCTATGTTATCAAACACAACCTAATAGATAAAGACTATATATTCTTAAGGTCATGATATTATAAGATTATACACATTATGATTGTATCACTAGTCCAGAAAGGGATATTAATCACGCTTTTAAATGACAGATTAATTATGTGAATAAATTATTACAAATAAATTCCGTCATATAACATGAAAATAGTTGGGCCCACCATTTAACACAAACAAACTGTCATTTTTAAACGTGGTAAATTACTTGGTACGTGATTTAGCGATGAACCATTACATGACAAAATAAATCCGACAAATATTTAAGGTTTTCAGAGGCCCACTAATAATATTTTGCTGGGCGTCCAAAAACGGCTAGCCATATTAATGCTATGTAATGTAAAAGTTTTAAAACGGCTAGCCAGCCTTGGTTACAATCCCTAGAACCTTGAATCGCCCGGGACCTTAACTAAATTTTTATTACCTAACCCTAATGTGAGGGTAAAATACCCGATGGCCACGTGTCAACATCTCAAGGGATGGCCTCATGATGTGATGATAAGGCAGGAGCACCGAATCATTCTCCATAAAGATGATCTCGTATGAATCGAGACGCCTGCCACCAACATTACATGAACAATGCGTGTGAAGGAGTGGTCTAATCGATTCAGTCGGTCAAGTCTAAAAAGAAACACTGTATTTAATGAAGGATTAGAAGAAGTGAGAGCGAGTCTATGTCACAACAGAGAACTCGTACGACCTATACTATAACTCGTAGATTAAGCATCACGAGGATCTTCGGAGAAGAACTTCACAATGACGAACAGGGCGAGATGACTCGGAGGGGAACCTGGCATACCATCACGAGGAATAGTATAAAACCAATCCGAAGCAGGGAAGACGACGCACGATGACTCAGAGAGCTCGACGAGGGCTGACCTTAACGAGTTTTATTTTTCTATAAATACCAACCCATGTAGCAGGAGATGGGAAGGTTAGCTAATATATTATTAGATGGTCTTTCTATAGGGAATACCTGAGAGAGATTTAGACAGAGACATGGTGAGATATCTAAGTGAGATTTGTATCTCTTTCAAGGGTAAGGCGATGGTGACAAGACGATCCGCTCGCATGAGCCAAGGTGAAAATGGTGGAGCCCCGCCAGACGGCCTAGACGAGATGGAACTCAGCGAAACCACGCACAACAGTGCACTCCTAGGAGAGGGATAACCCGATGACCAATGCCGGGAAGAGTTAACAGGAAACTTTAGCTCAGAGGGATGTGAAAACCCCTTCGAAAGCCAAGATGATATTCATCTAACTCAACCAGGAGGGTTGAATCATTTTCCAAGGTAGATAGTAAACAATGAGCCCAAGGAAACTGGTAATTCCAGCTCGGACGATACCAATGCCGCACTCGCAGCCATCCTGAAAGCTCAAGAAGCACGAGATGAGAGGATGAGAAAGTTAGAAAAATGCAACAGGAGGATAGAACAGAGGAACTGTAGGTTAAAACGAAAAACCAAGAAGAAGGCACCAAACGTCGTGGAGAAATAAACCCCCGAGGAGGAAAATCCTTTTGAAAATTTTCAGGATGACGAGATATTCAATATCCCCGATACATCAAACAAGGAGACGGCATATCGCTTTCCCAAGGGAAGCAGAGGAGTATTAAAGATGGAGGAAAGACCATCCGAAGGATCATCCGATGTCGATCCCAAGCATCGACGAGAGAAGAATAAATGGCATGGAGGAAAAATCAATTGCGAGTCCAAGAAACTCGTAATCGCTAACCCTAGGAAAGCAGAGGCTTCAAAGTCTATACCCTCCAAGGTAGTCTCCCGAATGGAACTATCAGACGAGGACTCAGGGCGATCACGATATTGTCAACCAGAAATCTCCTTCTTGCCCGAGAGAGCACAATGGAGAAAGAAAAAGGCCGAAGGAAAGCACTTAGATGATAAATTGCAGGCTCGAATATGCCAACTCGAAGAAATATGCCGATAAGTGACCGGAAGGATGGACAACAATAAACTCGCGGAGGTAATGCAAGAGGTGTAGTTGCAGGAATTCCCACACTACACCCTATTCAAGAATTTATCAATATTTATGACATAATTTGAAGATTAACGACACTTTTCATTAATTTGATCTCAAGGAATTACATAAATAAAGAACACAGAACACTTGATAAAAGATTTTCTCTCTCTTAAAAACTTTCCTAGCACTCAAAAGTTCATCCCCCTCTATGGAACCATTCATCTCCTTTATATAGGTATTTACATAGTGGATTACATCTCATGACAGATCATTTACAGCTAAGATTCCCTTCAATTTTGGATCTGATTTCTTGCGATAAATCGCAGTTAGCACCGCCTTTATCTTTCGCATGTTTTATTGATATATCGCAGATATGTCACACTTTCTTCGTGTTTCTGTCGTTTTCAGTCATTACGTTATTGTTTAAGTCATCTTTGAATATCTCGCAGAATATCATTGATGTATCGCAGAACAGTCGTTTATTATCGATGTATCACAGTACTGTAGTTTATTTTGCATGAATATTGTTGTGACAATATTCTGATTCTACATCTTGCCTCTTCTCATATCTTTTCTGCGAAGAAGATAAAGATCATGAGAATTTAAGCTTCTTGATTAATCGCAACTCCTTGTCTTTTCATATTCCCTGCATTCTGACACATCTCTGCATCCATCGCTAGATATTCGACGTGTGTTTTTTCTCCCATTTATCTCTTGACACGTCTTTTTTCAACCGTTGAATTCCGACCATTCATATCCTTTCTTCATTAAATGCATTGATGTTCTCGAGAATCTTCTTTTCTTATAAATATCTTCTTCGCTAATTCCCCCCTCTTCTTTTTACTCTCTCTTTTCCTCTTTCTTTATTTCTTCTCTGCAACTCTTCCATTCTTCATCTTCTTCCGCAAATTCCAGATCTATTACTGTTTCAATTTTATTTCTTTATTCTTCTTCATCCAAATCATCGTTCCCATACTAAAAAATGGCTCCTGCTAAAAAATTAGGTCAATCCACTTTTAAAAAACACCAGCAGAAACTTCAATCCTTAGGTTTCACACTTTCTGAGATTCCTGATCAATCTTCGACTCGATCTCTCCATTGATCTAGCTTCAGTAGTTTCCTTCTTCTAACGATAAGATCCTTGTTTCGCTAGGTCAATTAGAAGTTGGCCTTCCTATTCCTCTTTATAACCCAGATCTCCCTCTTTTTTATGAGATTATTTCTCATGTTAAATTTTCGCGAGCAATCTGCCAATTAAGTGGAGATTGTATTCGTCTCATTCTTGAATATGCCTCCCGTGGAGATGGTAAAGGATCCCTTTATCCTGATACTGCGAAACATCCTGATTTTGAAAATATCCCAATTATTCCAGCGAAATATACCGTGGAGAATTTCTTTGCGAATTATCAAGTGATTGCAATGAAGAAAGAAAGCACGTGTTGGGCTGTTCGTTTGAATAGGGATAAAAAAGTTGCGAAGGATAAACTTCTTATGCAAGATATAGACTATCATTCCACAAGAAACAATGGTCCACGCTTCTCCAAGGATGATAAATGGTGCAGATTTCCTCTCCTCCTTGAAGGTCCATATATTTCTGGTACTCTTAACCTTCCTGCGAATCCTGCATATCTTGCGGCTTATCATCCTTGGGTTTTTAATTGCCCTGAAAAGGATTCTAAGGTATATCTTGCGAAGTTAATTATTATTCGCAGATTTAGATAAGTATATTATTCTTATTAGTTATTTAATTATCTTTTATCAGATTGGAAAAATGAAGGCTAGCTACGCCAATACTGGGAATCCCAATCTCCTAAATTTTTTGAAAACCTTCACAAATGAAGTAAGAAACATTCTTTTATAATTTTTAACAATATATTGTTGCCTCTGTTTCTTATCTTTATGTGTGATTGTTTTTCAAGGAAATTCCTTTTGTCGCGGTTGTTGAAGCCAAAGATAAAGGAAAAAGAGTATTAACTTCAAATGAAATCTCTGGTACTTCTCCTCGCCATAACAAAGATCAAACCACAGATGATCCTCCAGAGAAGAGAAGAAAAACTCAACCACTTCTTCCACTTAGAGAGACTCCTATTATCGCTGAAAAAGATAAAGAATTTGAAGAAAATGATGGGGTAAACCATGATGTCACTATGGGTACTTCAACACATTTTTCTTCCAGAAGAATTAGATCTGAGATGGGTATCTCTCGACCTGAGACTCCAATGGATCAATTATCAAATATTTTTAGGAATCTGATGCAAGGTGTTGGTGAGGATGACATCGCTCGTACTTGCGATTATCTCTCGAAAATCTGCGATGCTTCGATCTTAACTAATAATAAAGATCTCAAAGGAGTTTCCAGATTTATCGACTCAAGTTTTCTTCACGCGCTCACTTCACTGGTATTCCCCTTTCCGTTGTTTTTCTTGTAGTAAATTTTACATTTATCATAAGTATCAAAGATCTTTTACTTATCTTCACTCATTTTCTCTTTTATGTCGCAGACTGCTAGAGCTTCTTTTTCTGTTGCTTCAGAACTAGAAAACAGATTATCAACATCGCAGAAAAGGATTACTGATTCACAATCTGAATCTGCGACACTTCGCGAGAAAAATAAACAATATGAAGCTGAAATAGCCCTTCTCCGCGAAAAATGTAAACAATTGGAAGTATCTGGGAACACTGAGCTCCTTAACAAAAATAAATCTCTTGAAGTAGAAATTGAAGTTCTTCAACAGAAATTAGTTGACAAGGAGAAGTTCTTCAAACAAGTTATTGGTATAAATCTTTTTTCTCTTTAAAAAAAAATTATTATTATTTTTTTTTTTTTTACTCTTCTTTATTCTCACTATTTTAGCTTATTTGAGCAACCATTTTGCAGATGCCTATAATCTTACTGATGAAGATCTTATTCTCAATTCTTTTGATGAACCCATAGATGAAACCACTCTTCTTCAGCGTCTTAATGACGCTTTAAATAATTATTCTGACGATAAAATTCATACTTTGTCTCTTGATGAGCTTAAACATCATGTTTCCCTTATGAGAATGGACTATAGATCTACCTTGAGTATGTCCAATAGTTTAAAAACTTGCAGAGATGAATTTAGAGAAAAAAATCAAAGTCTTAAAAGCCAAGAAGAGTGAACTTGAGAAGGATAAAGAACACATTACTCTTCAAGGCGCTGAAGCTCTATCAAAATATCGCAATACCCTTGTTGATACTGAGCTTGATAGAGATAGACTTAAGGATGAAAATATTAAACTTCTTAAGAGATACAAAAAAATCCGTTCCCATCTTCTCATTCAAAATGATGATGAATTCAGATGGGCTGCGACAATTCTCGATAATGCTAGAAAAAACTTAGCAATAGATGTCAGTCTTCATAACGAGCAAGCAACCTTGATACAAGAAATGATTCATGAAAGAGAAGGTTATTTATTGCTCCTCTAACATATTTATATTTTTTGTAGATTCTTGATAAATTTCTAACTTGTTATTGTATCATCGCAGAATCTGAAGAAAAATATTCTACAAGAATAGCAGAACTTGAAGAAGAAAAAAGTAGTCTTGCGAATAATCTGGCTTCCCGCAATGATAAAATCACTAGACTGCGAGAGAAAATAAAGATATCCAACTCCAATTTGCGTAGTAACCTTCTCACCGTTCATAATAATGCTATTGAGAAAGTCTGCAAAGATAATGATCTTCCTCTTAGTCTATATCCTTGCCTCTTGGAAAATATCCCATCCAGTTCTGAAGTACCAGTTATTTATGACAGTGAGGCTGATATAAATGAGAATGAAAGCAAATATGAAGAAGAAACTGATGATGAAGATAATGAAGATGAAGATAATGGTAAAGATAAATCTCAATAGTTTTGCTTCTTATTTTTGATCTTCTCCTGTATTTTTCTCTTTCTTTCTTGCGATAATTATCTGCGAATTGTATCATTCTTTCTGCAAGATACTTGTAACTCCTGATGTTCTTCAATATATATAAATTCCTTTTTTGCCTCTATCTGTTTGTTTTTTATATGAATTTATCATATAATGATGAATAACAATATTTATTGTTCTTATACATCGTTCCCATATTTGCCTCTTGTTATTAATCTGCAATATGATAAATGAATCACCGCAAATTTTTTTGCGATATATGTTTCGCAGACATAATTTCTCTTGTGGTCTTATTTCGCATTCCTAGTTAAAGGTCTTATTATGCCACTTTTATGCGACAAGATCGCAGGACATTCTTACTTTACACGTAATAATCCATTGATCTTATCTTATAATTATTTTAATTTCTGCGACAATATGATAAATCTAAGCCATCTTGTGAGATTAATCTCTCTTTGCTTTTTAAGACTTATGACATTGCCGTCTTTGCGAGTTATTTCCTCTTATTATTGATTTCATTTATCTCATATTTTGATCTTATCGCAAAAACCCATTGATCTCATCTTAACATTTCTCTTTAGGCTTTTTGTCCAGTCATGCGGCAATATGACGGGCCTAAATACTCTTGCGAATATAAATTCCCATGACATTGCTGTCTCTGTCACGCGACAATATGACGGGCCTAAATATTCTTACAAATATAAAGCCCCATGACATTGCCGTCTTTTTTGATACACATCTCCCTAATGGAGGGTATCGCCCTTATCTCTCCCCCCCGGTTGCCCCTTCAAGGATTATACATCGGCCATACAAGACTAGCACTTTCCCATCCGGTTCTGCCAACAACCAGTTGTTTTCGCAGCCTTGTCCTTTATTCCTTATATGGCTTATAGTTACAAGACTGCACCCTAAGTGGGGTTTTCTTCGGGCCGAACACATCGTAAGCCAAGACTTTCCATGGATGGCCAGGGTAGGTTCATCCATCCCGATCACCCATAGCTCAACCGTGTACCTCGGCGCCTTGATCATACGTTGCATTCCTTAGGAGAAACTCTCGGGCGCCCAACCAGGGTATAACCTTATATAATTGGGAATCCAAGTTATCTCTCCCGGATGGATTTTCTATAATCCCAAATCTCCATGACTAGGTTCCAGCAGCGGTATAGCCTTTCCCATATCCATGCAAAGAGATACCCCCCTTATGACGCACTTTAAGGACATTGCCTCTTACGGAATAGAATCCGCGAACTAAGGTGTACGCCATAAAATTTCGTCCCGTTCTTATATATTTTTAGGCGATTTGCGCCCTTCTTATGCATTTGCATTAAAAATTCTTATATGATTAGAAATCGTCATCTTTTTCTTTTTAATAGAAAAATTCTCATTTTTGAGCAGAGTTTTTCTTTTAATTCTCACAACAGAGTTTTTCATTTGTTCGCAATATGATATTGTTTCACTTCTTTTCTTCTGTGTCGAATGATTATTCGCAATTTATTTTTACTTATTTATCTTATACTTGTTTGTTCTCCTGCGAAGAATGAAGGTTTCTACTTTTCCCCATCTTCGTATGATTAATCGCCATTGAATCTTTTGGGACAAAACTATTCTTGAAGTATATCCTTTCCCCGCAACTCTATATTGTCCACCATCAATTTCTCATTCTCTGATTTTTCCTCCTGTTATGTTGCCAATTACGATTTCGGGCATTCCTTTCTTCCCAAGTATTAATGTCAACTTCATAACACTTTTTTCCTTCAAACCAATCACCTTTAATTATCCCAATATCATGAGGATGTGGAAACTTTATGCATTGATGATATGTTGATGATATACCCAAGATCCCATGGATCCATGGTCTTCCAATTAAGGCATTGTAAGGAGATTCTATATCTACTACACAAAACTTGATTTTTGAAGATATCTTGTTCAACGGAATTTCCATAGTAATTTCTCCTTTTGGCTTGTTTGCAGTGCCATTAAAACCATAGATCTTGTAAGTTGAAGGGATTAACTCATCATCTCTTCCACCCATTGTGCGATATGTATGATAAAATAAAATGTCTACTGAGCTACCAGTATCAATTAAAATTTTATCTATTGCCCAAGAATCATTTGTTGCGTCATCATCATCTTCTTCTCCTTATTCTCTATATTTTGGATTTATCTCTAGCTTCACCACCAATGGGTTGTCATGCATCTTCCCAGGTTCTGGTATTTCTTCCGCAGTAAAAGAAATACCTTGTTTCTGCCATTCTTCTAACGGAGAAATCTTTGCAATATTCATCACCTCTCTTCCCTCTATATCCATTGCAAATACCCTGCTTAGCACATTGTCATGGAAATCTTCTATCGTTTTCTGCGAATGTACAATTGAATTGCAAAATAGATTTTTTGCTGTAGATCTACTTCAATGACAAATGTTTCAGCTTCTTTTGCAACATTAACTCTGCGATTTAAATGTGCTTGCGGCAATTCTTTGCGGTTGTAAATATCTTGCTAGAAAATGGTTTAATTTCCCCTGTTCAATCATTCGCAAAATAATTCTTTTTACATTTCTACAATTATGCACAGAGTGGCCATGAAAATGATGATAAGGACAGAAATCTTGATTTTGGTTGTTAGGATGTGGTTCTTTCCCCATGTTCCAGGGTGAGGGTATGTTCTCCATCAGAATAATCGCTTCCCAAATCTTGTGTATTCCGGTGTTTAAAGGTGGCAATTTGATGTCCTCCCACATATTCCTCTAACCTCTTTGATCTCTTGAATAATTCTGCCTCTGTCCACCATAAGTCTCCTGCGGTTGATCAAACCTTGGGACCTTATTATTGTTATTGCGATTATAAAAATTTCTCTCCTTTTCCAATTCCTCCTGATCTCTACTCCCCATTGCTACTATATTATGTTGATTATCATTCTCCATTTTCTCTCGTGGGTTTTGAGAAGTACTTCCTACTGTATTAATCATCCTTGGTAATAAACTTCCATTTGTTGCGGCTAAATTTGTGCCTGTGTGAATTGGATAAGACTCCATCTCATTTTGTTTTTCCTCCAAAGCAATATATTCTTCCTGCAATTCTCGCAGTTCTGTCATGGTAATTGTGTTTTTAACTCTGAAGACTTGGATATATAATAGATTCGTCGCAAACATAGCATTTATGAAGGATAAGATAAGATATCTTTCATCCACTCTTCCTGCCATTTCACTACACATTGTCCTCCATCTTATCGTTAGGTGCTTTAAACTCTCTCCAACTCTCTGTTTCAATCCAAACACATCATCAATTCCAGGTCGCGTAAAGTTATTGCTGATGTATGCTCCTAAGAAAGTAGTTTGCAAATGCATGAACGAATTTATTGTATTCTTTGGAAGACTTTCGAACCACTTCAATGCTTCGCCAGTTAAACTTGACGCAAAATATTTGCACAAAACGACATCATGGTTCTCCCATTGTAGCATACATCGAATATAAGCTTTGATATGTTGGACATCACACGTAGTCCCATCAAATATGCTGGTCAACACCGGTAAATTACATTTTGGAGGTATCCCTCCTAATTGTACCTCTTGAGTAAATGGAGTTTTTGCAGCTTCCTCGATTGCCTCATCAAGTTGTCTTCTTCCTCCTTCTCTTCTGTTATTTATCATTCCCCTCATTTCTGCTAATTCTTGCAAGATTTGTTCATTTATATCATAATTTTGCTCCATTGGCCTTTTCAATGCAGCCTCTCTTCGTCTGCGTTCATGTCTTGCGATGTTTCGCGCTTCTTATCCAACATCATGGTTTTGCCTTCTTCTGCGATTTTCTTCTTCTTGCAAGTTAATTTGTCTTTCATTCTCCTCTCCGCGAATTTCCTCATCTCTTGCTATTTCTCTTCGTTGCCTTTCTATGTCTCTGCAAATTCTCTCATACTCCTTATTGAGATTATCATTATTACGATTTTGCAAACATCGTCTTTCTCGATTATCGTGATTATTCTGACGCAATGCTGTTTGAATTTCTTGTTCTTCTACTTCTGCTTGCAACCTCTCTCTTTCTCCCGCTAAATTTACTTGCTCAATATAATGCCTCTCAATATCATCTTCAATTATTCTGCGATTTCTTCGAATTTCTTCATCACGTAACATTCTTCTTCTCTCTTCTTGATTTTCTCCCTCATCCTGATTATGTCTAATGTCTAAAGTTTCACCGCGTGGAATATAACGATCATTTATCAAATTCTCGCCAATATTTTGTATATTTTGTCTTGTTTCTTCTCTATATGATCTCGAATTTGATCTCATGATGCTTCTCGATCTTCTGTTTTGCAACCTCAAATTTTCCATTCTTAATTCATGATTTTTTATTGTAAGATTGGCACGTTCTTCTGCCTCTAATCTTCTTTCTTCCTGTATCCTTTGTCTCAAATCATCTTCTACTTCATGTCCTTCATGAATTAATCCTCCATCCATTTCTTGATTTCTTTCCTCTTCTTGATTTTCCGCTTCTTCTACCGAATCCGACCTCCAAGTATGCACACTTATTCTATCATAATCCACATTTCTATTTTGCGCTCGTATTTGTTGATTCGGTGGTTGGATTGAATTTTCTGCTCCATTTCTCATTCTACTTCTTCCTGATCTAATCCTTAAAGATCCTTCCAATTCACCTGTTCCTTCCCCAGCAATTCTTTTACTTCTTCTCACTGTTGTTGGTGGTTCTGATGTATTTCTTCTTCTCCTAGCCATTTCTTCAGTTCTTATTTATTTCTTCAAATCTTCAAGCTGTAATTTGAAATTTCTCAAATTGATTCGTCCCTATTTCTGGGCGCCAAAATGTAGTTGCAGGAATTCCCACACTACACCCTATTTAAGAATTTATCAATATTTATGACATAATTTGAAGATTAAAGACACTTTTCATTAATTTGATCTCAAGGAATTACAGAAATCAAGAACATAAAACACTTGATAAAAGATTTTCTCTCTCTTAAAAACTTTCCTAGCACTCAAAAGTTCATCCCCCTCTCTGGAACCATTCATCTCCTTTATATAGGTATTTACATAGTGGATTACAGCTCATGATAGCTCATTTAAATCTAAGATTCCCTTCAATTTCGGATCTGAGTTCTTGCGATAAATCGCAGTTAGCACCGCCTTTATCTTTCGCATGTTTTATTGATATATCGCAGATATGTCACACTTTCTTCATGTTTCCGTCGTTTTCAGTCATTACATAATTGTTTAAGTCATCTTTGAATATCTCAGAGAATATCATTGATGTATCGCAGAACAGTCATTTATTATCGATGTATCACAGTACTGTTGTTTATTTCGCAGGAATATTGTTGTGACAATATTCTGATCCTACAAGAGGTAAGGAAATCACCCCTAGCAATGCACTTATTAGCTCAGCCCTTCCTAAAGAAATGCTCGCTCCCAGCATTCATAACTCCCTTTAACGGGACAGGTGATACTATAGAGCATCTCATATCGTATCGAATAACGTTAACCCAGTGGATCCATTATGACGTAGTAATGTGTAGATTCTTTCCCGCGAGTCTGAAAGACGAAGATTTATTATGGTTCAATAACATTCCGAAGAAGTCGGTCAGGTCCTTTTCCCACCTATCCAAGTTATTCTTGGAAGCATACATAGATAACAGTAGGGTCAAACCAGAGATTTATACACTATTTCAATTACCCCGAGGACCAAATAAGCAACTCTGATCGCTAGTAACACGATGGAGGAAACTATGTGCTGAAATCGGAAGGGTCCCAGAGGCCTACGTGATCTTAGGCTTCAAAAACAGCCTGAGAAAGACGGACCCAATGTTTGTCCGCATTTATGAAACCTCGCCGAATAACTTAGGAAAATTAAGGGAGATCCAGTAGGATTACATAGACCTAGAGGAGCTAGAAAATGGTACTTATGACAAACTAGTCAAAGGATCCACCAGAGGCGCAAATATGGTGGGACCACAAAACTCTCAGGTACCTACCTGAGGTGAAGGACGATCTAACAATGGCGTTACCCAGTTCAATAAGCATCAAAGTGGAGGATGGAAAGGAAGGGACCAAGCCCGAAGTAAGAAGGAATAGTTCGTGGACCCTGTCTACACAAAGATGAATATACCTATACTAGAGATCTTAAAAAAGATCGGGGGAAATATAAGATAACCTATTCATGGAACCGAGGACAACATCCAGAGCGAGCCAAAAATCGCACTGACTTTTGCGAGTTCCATCAATTTCACAGCCATATCACAAATTTTTGTAGAGATTCATGGATCCAAGTGATTTGTTATGCGATATAGATGGAATAATTGGAGAATTTCAAGAGCTTGTGTAGGAGAGCGACCAAATTAGAGTTGCAAGGTGACAACAGTTTGAATTCAGTTTTCATTTTAATATCTAGAATTTATTTTTAAATTGTATTCATGGATTATATAGTTATGGATGTTATTTTGGTAGTTAATAAAAAGTTCAATTCAACCATTTTGTTAGCATTCTATTTCATTTTCAGATTTCTTTAGATTTGGTCGAAGTCAAAATTTTATTTCCACATTCAATTGAACCAAAATAAGATTTAGATAAATGAAATATAAATACGAATGAATTTCAGATTCAAAAAATGACGGAAGGTTCTCGTTTGATTTTGTATCTACATTTTTTATGAAATGCCTCTGTTAGGGCATACATTAACTGTTATTTTATTTTACATACAATAACTATGATATAGAATAATAGATTTTATATATGGCTTTAAATCATATAGTTTATCTGTCATATTTAATAATGTTCTATGTTTGTCATTTATAAAGAGTCACACCAAATAAATAACGGTTTGAATTACAGATGAAAACCGTGATAAATTATGTTTTATAACAGACTTTATTCGCCATTTATACCCCCTTCTAGAAGGATTCATGGTTCTTTTATATTAACGTTATAAGTTTGTAGATTTCATGCACAATTTGGGTTTTTTTAAAAGGTAACTGAGAACTTGTAAGATGGAGAAGGAGTTAGTGATCCATGGTTGTACTCCTTTTAAACTGTTTTCATCTCTCCATGTTTGGATATGTGTTTGTTGTGGAAATCTCGAACGTGGCGAAAAGGACGGGACGGTTGCGAAGTTTTCTTCCCATCATGCCCTTGTCAAATTGCAAAGAAAATGAGAAAAATGTGAGGGTAAAATACCCGATGGCCACATTTCAACATCTGAAGGGATGTCCTCATGATGAGATGATAAGGTTGGAGCACCGAATCAGTCTCCATAAAGCTGATCTCGTATGAATCGAGATGCCTGCCACCAACATTACATGAATGACACGTGTGAAGGAGTGTTCTAATCGATTCAGTCGGTCAAGTCTAAAAAGCAACACTGTATTTAATGAAGTATCAGAAGAAATGAGAGCGAGTCTATGTAACAACAGAGAACTTGGATGACCTATACTATAACTCGTAGATGAAGCAGCACGAGGACCTTCAGAGAAGAACTTCACGATGACGAATAGGGCGAGATGACTCGGAGGGGAACCTGTCATACTATCATGAGGAATAGTATAGAATGAATCCGAAGCAGGGAAGACGACGTACGATGACTCCGAGAGCTCGACGAGGCCTCACCTTCACGAGTTTTATTTTTCTATAAATACCAACCCATGTAGAAGGAGATGGGCATGTTAGCTAATGTATTATTAGGTGGTCTTTCTACAGAGAATACCTGAGATATATTTAGACATATATAGAAAGAGTGAGAGATCTAAGTGAGATTTGTAGCTCTTTCAAGGGTAAGACCTTATAATCAATAAAGAAACTATCTTCTTTCCGTGGATTTTGGTCTTCATGGCCGAACCATTTTGTTTATCTTTGAATCTTATATGTTAGAGTAAGGATTAGTCTTTATTTTCATTTGGATGTAGTCATCATAAAATATGCAACTATACCTAAACTATAAGTCGTCCTCTACATCTCTACTCGGAAGCTACTCCCCTTTCTCTTCCACCATGGAGTCTGACTTTGATCGCCGCTAACCACCATCAGTCAAACACCTTTCTGATCTTACTATTCTTCTCTGTTGTTTGAGTCAAATTGAAATATGAATCAGTAAAGAACCATCTCAAGTTCCCAAATAAACTATTCATTTGAAATTACAAGTAAGGCGACTTATCTTTATTTAATTCTTATTTGGTATGTAATTTGTGAATCAATGTCTGATTTCGTTATACCTTTGTGGGTTTTTCATGAAAAAGGGAACCCTAGAATTTATGATTTGGTATTTTTCGATTTGGTGTTGTTTTGATTAGGGTTTGTATAGGTACGTACTTGTAATTGTGTACTATAACGTTCTATAATGGATGAATCTTCTCAATCATATGCGATAGTTTGTTAATTTTTTCAATCATAATTCTTTATACATGGTTGATTTTAGATGATATTGTGTAGAAGTGTTTAGTTCTTGTAGTTTGGGATAAAATAATAAAAATCCAGACATTCTAGGATTGGTTTGTGTTTATTATTGGTATTGGTTCATTTTGGTCTGTGCTTTGCAATCGCTAGTAATAGTAGTAGACATGCTAGGATCTAACATGCTATGAGTGTGGAATCATGTATTAGCCCATAAGATGATTTCCGTCTCGTATCTTTTTTTTGTGAATGTAACATACAATGAATTATATACACACAGTCACACATACTAGCAAATACTGTAAGATATGTTTCAAGTTCAAATTTGTTTTCATAAGTCAATTGCTACGTGGTTGATACTCATTGTGACTTCTACATTTTTTTCGTTGTCCCAACTCAATTTATGCCAATCCATGACTGCATTATCACTAGGATTCGACTAAGTAATTGCACCAATTAGTATATTGTTTTTATGTAGAAAAATGATAGATTTGTTAATTTATTTCTTGTTACAAAGAATTTGGGTCCTCTGCATACCTATATGAACCTCGAAGAAAGATAATAAAAGAGTCTTGAAGGGTCAAGGGATATCGAAGGTTATGATTGCAATTGAAACTTGGTCTGATTTTTGGTTATTTGTTATTTATTTTTCTATGTTTCAGGCGTTGGTGGTGGCATATGTTTAATCCTTATATCCTCTTTGATAATCACGTGAATAATTTTTCCAGGTATACTTAATTAATTGTAGATTGGGTGGTGGTAGTGATACTTGAATGGTTGCGGTGGATGAAATGTTGTTGGTAGAAGTTGGCTTTAGGTGTTGCTGGTTGGTGTTATTTTTCTTTTAGTTGTTGGTGATATGGTAATTTGATGAAGACGCTGGTGCTTCTGAAACTGTTGGTGTTGTGGGCGGTTGTTGGTGTTTCAGATCTTGACCGTGCACAAAGATTTAGCTATAGTGGTGATAGTTTTGATCCATGGAAAAAATACAAGCGAAGGCTAAGAAAGGTGAATGTTTATAAATATTGTTATATGATTTTAGTTTTATTAAAGCATACATCATGTTTTTTCTTTTTAAGTATTTTGGAAATAACAAGTTCAAGTCTTGAAGTTGAAGTTCCCACAATTTCCATCCATAAACTGTATAATAGACACTTTCTGTTGAAGACCCCTTTAGCTTTATAACGTTTGAGTAGAAATGGAAGAGCGTATTTTTGTTTTTAGCCAATGCCAGCACTGGTACATGCCTTAGATCCGCCAGTGCGCACTTTTTTCCTGTATCATGTAAATATTCACTTTATTGTGTAACTTGTAGTGTGCATAAAATTTTTAGTGTAAAGTAAGTACTGTTTTTTGAAAAATAAATCCAGATTGCGAGACTATGGTACTATTATTTGTTTAATTGCTTTATGTACATTTTTATCCTAAGCTATGTTGTATACACCGTGTTTTAGTGATCCGGTGAGTACAAAATAAGAGCGAATATACCTGAATTTTTTTAGAAACATAACCATGGTCGTTATGGAGCTCGTTTTAACTTTGTTCTGTCATGTTTTCCTATCTTCGCAGGTTACTGTTGTTGGTACAATTGGAAGCCCAAAAAATGATTTCCAGGTTATGGTTGTTATGATGACGATTATGACTGCAAGATTCATGGATCCAAGTGATTTGTTATGCGATATAGATGGAATAATTGGATAATTTCAAGAGCTTGTGTAGGAGAGCGACCAAATTAGAGTTGCAAGGTGACAACAGTTTGGATTCAGTTTTCATGTTAATATCTAGAATTTATTTTTAAATTGTATTCATGGATTATATAGTTATGGATAATAGCATAGATAGTTGTACTGCTGTAGGGGTCTGTAATGAGAGATGGTCAGGTTGTGTATAATAGCATA
Source organism: Papaver bracteatum (assembly GCA_023529315.1). NCBI lineage: Eukaryota > Viridiplantae > Streptophyta > Magnoliopsida > Ranunculales > Papaveraceae > Papaver > Papaver bracteatum. The sequence goes on along the minus strand of JAJJWX010001563.1, from coordinate 239,555 downwards.
GATAGCTGTACTGCTGTAGGGGTCTGTAATGAGAGATGGTCAGGTTGTGTATGTGTCTTATACACGTGAGAGTGTTGGAGAGTCGAGAGAAGAATTCAGATGAGTATAAAACTCAAGACTTTCCTGTAACCCAAATCATATTTTCTAATAATCATTCATTGATTCAAATCGTTCACAGTACCAACGTAGACATTCGATTTATCGAATGTTATCATGGTATCAGACCTGAGAAATCAATTTCTCAATGTTGGAAATAATATATAATTTGTAATTTGTAATCTAGAATTATCTAGGTTAGTCAAAATAGACATGTGAAGGATAAGTATTAGACTAGATAAGTATTAGTCAAATTAGACATGTGAAGGATAAACTTCTCCATACTTATCCTTGGTATTATACTCTAGAATATTCTCTTTAGATAAGAGTGTAATGAGAGTGTAAAGAAAACTCTAGATAGAACTAGAGTAGTCTTGTAAGCCTATAAATAGGCATTTGTAGTATCATTTGTAAGTTGTAAGAAGCAAGAAGTTATTAATAAGATTAAGAGTTTGTGAGAGTTTAAGAGTTAGTCTTGCTTCCTAGGAGCTCTATACGAGCAACACAACTATGCTCGTATATCTCCGAAAATTCCAACATGGTATCAGAGCGGAGGTTCGATCCATATGGGGCGTCAAAGTCATCTGCGCATACTGAAATCGTTTATGGAGTCCTAAAGGAGATGAGAGGATGAAAGGTACGACTCTCAACCATGTGCAGTTTGAGTTTTTTGAGTTTTGGATGTTTGTTTTATACCCCATATTATCACCCATGACTACGTAAAAGAGAATTAACAAGAGTTGAGAAAAAAAAAAAAAAAAAGATGTTGCTCGTGAGATAAAATATCGTTGAAGATGTAAAAGTGTCTCCATGATGGAAGCTCAAAGGAAAAAGAGAAATTGTAGGGAGTGCATGTGGAAAAGAGTGCACTTTCGGACATGGCACGAGAAAAGCCATGTTGTCACGAGATGCTAATCCTCTACTCGTGACGAGAGTAGCCTAGTGAAGGCTATAGGAAAGCCGAATGAAGGCTTGGAAGGCCGTAAAAGGCCGAGACGGTGGGAACGCACCCACTGGGAGGCTAGCATGGTGATAAGCTAGCCGGAAGAAAAGAGGATGGAAAACAGGAGCTTTGGAGACTACGAGACGGCAAGGCGATGTCGGCGCAAAGAATGTCACTGACATAAAAAAAAAGAAATTACAGCACGAGCATGAGAAGTGAAAAATCGGGTGATGATCGAAACCAAGGAGATTACAAATTAGGAGGGGATGTTGGAAATAATATATAATTTGTAATTTGTAATCTAGAATTATCTAGGTTAGTCATAATGGACATGTGAAGGATAAGTATTAGACTAGATAAGTATTAGTCAAATTAGACATGTGAAGGATAAACTTCTCCATACTTATCCTTGGTATTATACTCTAGAATATTCTCTTTAGATAAGAGTGTAATGAGAGTGTAAAGAAAACTCTAGATAGAACTAGAGTAGTCTTGTAAGCCTATAAATAGGCATTTGTAGTATCATTTGTAAGTTGTAAGAAGCAAGAAGTTATTAATAAGATTAAGAGTTTGTGAGAGTTTAAGAGTTAGTCTTGCTTCCTAGGAGCTCTATACGAGCAACACAACTATGCTCGTATCTCTCCGAAAATTCCAACACTCAAGGGTATCGATCCAATTTTTCCACTAATTCAACCTTAATTTTTCTTTAATCCATCTTCTTCTGCTGCTGTTCATCATCAACTCGATTGTTCTTCATCTGAATCTACAGATTGTTCTCCATTTTACACTGAATTACAACACAGATCTAGATTTCTACCCACAACATCTTCCAATTTCATCTTCAAACAGAGATTTCCATCATAATTAGGTTGCTTTTGTAGCTAATTTCTTCATCAAGATTTGCTGATCTTGATTCCTGATGCCAAGATAGTCTGAGCGTGTTCTAGCTCGCTACACCAAGGTCTAGTTATGGCGAAAACTTAAAGGCGTTCCACCGATTGGATTCAGCAGAAGATTTAGAAGTTTTTGATCTCATATCTTACTTCAAGGAATTCCTCACCTATGTGTTGAAAATCTTGTGTTTCATATGATGTTTCTGAGTTTGAATTTCGTAATTGGAGTTGGAGTGGACGAATTAACAGGTTTGAGTTCTTCTAATTTCATCTCTGTTGTTATCGAGTTTGTTTTTCATGGAACCAGTATGGAACTTGTGATTGCTGATGGTTAATAAGTGTAAAGTTGTATTTGATCCTGATGCTAGTATTGCAATGTCGTCAAGAGGATTAAGCATGTTTTTCAAACTAAAATTCAATGTTAGGGTTTGAGATCTTGGTCAATTCAATTTCCTATTGGTGGATGGATTGAAATTTCTTACCTCATCAGCTAGCATTTGAGTCTCTGCTGGTAATCTCCATTGATATCTTTAGATTACTTTAGTTTTAACCTCATGTGTTCAGTCTCTACATCATTAACTCAACAATAGACAATTCTGTCTTCAAAATATTTTTCATCATAACTAGTTTGTGGCAACTAGTTTTTTCTTCAAGTCCTACTTGTGCTGATACCTAGAGATTTTGGGTCTGAACATGCCTATCTCTGCTACACATTATCTAGATTAGAGAGAAGCTTAAAGTTGTTCCACTTGAAAGTGAGGAAAATCTCCTCTTAAATCACAGATGTGTATTGATGTGTGTCTGGAATGTGAGTTTGCTGCACTATATGTGCTTAATTTTCTTGTTTGTAGTTCATCCCATTGGTACTGGCTTTGGTACAGTCCTCTTTTAATGAGTGAGTTGGCTTGCGAGTTCAAATGATGAAATTGAAGATGATGTTATAGGATTGAAATTAGGGAGTTATATAGGTACAAGCTGATGTTCTCCTTGATGAGTCTACATTCAATTATGATGTAGCCTGGTTTAGTTATCTTTTCCGTGCTCTTCTTATTCATTTGGTGCATAATATTGGGTCCTTTCTTTAGTACTGCAATAAGTTGTTTCAACTGAAATAATGGGTACTATCCTAGAGTATTGAAATAAGTTACTTCTCCTTTGATTGTTGAATTCGGTTGCAGTATTGGTTACATATGAATAATTCAAGAGTGCATACTTATAATGACTTATAGAAATAAGTTACTTCTCCTTTGATTGCTGAATTCGGTTGCAGTATTGGTTACATATGAGACATCATACTTCATATGGTTGTTATTTTCTAATGACTGATGGTTCTTGGAAATGCATACATACAAGCTTTATTGCTCAGCTAAGTGGGAACTGTCTATGTCGGTGTGATGCTTTCGCAATTTTGTTGATGCTGCTCTTCTAGCATAGTGATTACTTCTGCGCAACAATGGACCTCAGGTTTGCTTAAGCTGATGTACTGTGACAATCAGATATTTTGCATACGCCTTCATTCCCTTCTTTCTATTGGTGATAAGATAATAATTTTGTCAAAGCTTGCGACTAGAATGCACACTTGCAATATCTCCAATTCAGGCCTTGGTTTGTCGCTACTACACCACTTACTTTCATGTTGCCTGAATGTTACTGGTTTGCTTTTGCTATTGACCCAACAACTGTTGTTGCGGCTTCTTCATGTCTATTTCTACACCAACAACTATGTCACCTTTTTATATTTCTTGTACTACTGGGGATATGATTACTGCGTATGACGTGCTTCCATTCTTATACAATCACCATCTACTACAACAAATGATCACTTACCAGCATCAACTATGTCACCAACTACTCATGATGTTGTCTCTTTCTCTCAACAACTACTTTTGATGTTTCCTGATCACTGCAAGACCAATTGTTACTCCTCCTTAAGTGCAGTGCAAAAACCCAATCTTCATTGCAATTTGCAAATCACTAATTTTCTCTCTTTAATGTCAAGTCTTTCTTTCTCATACTACACTTACGGCGACGACTACGACAACTTGGTATTATCTTTTCATTCCATGACTGCATCTCTTCCTCAACATCCGCTTCCAGCCTGCAACATCAACTGCTTTTCTTATTTAACACAACACCTACTATTGATGTTGTTGTTATATCATGTACCTATGCTACTGTAATTTATTTTTGTAGTCATTGTTTTATCTTCTGGCATAGATAGTTCATGTCAGGTCTGCAAGTTCAAGGCTTCTTTGCCATCCCCCTTGACCTTGAGGGGGGATAATAGCATAGATAGTTGTACTGTTGTAGGGGTCTATAATGAGAGATGGTCAGGTAGTGTATGTGTGTTATACACGTGAAAGTGTTGGAGAGTCGAGAGAAGAATTCAGATGAGTATAAAACTCAAGTTTGTCCTGTAACCCAAATCATATTTTCTAATAATCATTCATTGATTCAAATCGTTCACAATACCAATGTAGACATTCGATTTATCGAATGTTATCAATGGATGTTATTTTGGTAGTTAATAAAAAGTTCAATTCAACCATTTTGTTAGCATTCTATTTCATATTCAGATTTCTTTAGATTTGGGCGAAATCAAAATTTTATTTCCACATTCAATTGAACCAAAATAATATTTAGATAAATTAAATATAAATACGAATGAATTTCAGATTCAAAAAATGACGGAACGTTCTCGTTTGATTTTGTATCTTCATTTTTATGAAATGCCTCTGTTATGGCATACATTAACTATTATTTTATTTTACATACAATAACTGTGATACTAAATAACAGATTTTATACGTGACTTTAAATCATATAGTTTATCCGTCATATATAATAATATTCTCTATATGTCATTTATAAAGAGTCACACCAAATAAATAACGATTCGAATAACAGATGAAAACCGTGATAAATTATGTTTTATAACATACTTTATTCGTCATTTATACCCATTCTGGAAGGATTCATGTTTCTTTTATATTAACGTTATAAGTTTGTAGATTTCATGCACAATTTGGGGGTTTTTAAAAGGTAACTGAGAACTTGTAAGAGGGAGAAGGAGTTAGTGATCCATGGTTGTACTCCTTTTAAACTGTTTTCATCTCTCCATGTTTGGATAGGTGTTTGTTGCGTCTTTTGGAAAATAAAATAAAAATGACTGTATGTCCCATATGATGTCATTTTCATGGAACACTATTGTGTTGGAATGTGCATCTAAATGCTCCATGACAAGTTCATTTGTCTTAGAAAACAATGATACAAATATAGGTTCCAATAATTTTGATGTGGAATTATCAATTAAGTAGCATAAATCAACTCATCTAATACCATTATCATATGGAGAAATTTATGATAAAGTAAAGTCCATAAAGATAAGATATATTGGTCGTGAATGAAAGGGACAATTAATACTAGTTAAAAAACATTCGTAGGATAACAAATACGAGAATTATAAGTAAATGCCACAGTCTTAAGGCACAATCCTAAACGTACTTTTAACAGAGAGAACTAGATACTATAATTTAAGTATTACACTCACGATAGTTGTTACAAGCATCTAATAACCACTGATCACTGATCCGTGGTTCCTTGATGGACGATCCACCTCAAGAAGTACCACAATATTGTACAAGTTTTGATCTCAAATCCGAAACTTGTTTTTCTAGAGCATCTAGATTGGTAAGTATCTCTCTTTTAGAACCAGCAAGATCTTTCTTATTCTTCACTTCCGCAATCACTTCATTTTTTAGGATGAAGTTATGTGTATCCATAGCTTTTATCTGTACCTTGCTTCTTTTACTTTCATCTTCAAGTGAGGAAACTTTTTCCTCCAAGTAGGAAACTCTTTCCACAAGAGCTTGTTCCGTTGCTGATAATGGTTTAGTAATACCAGGTAGACTATCCCAGAAAGGAGAATTTGGCTCCTCGTGTGACCAGGTAGCTGTCTTTCCGGCAACATGCCAGTGTATCACAACACCCTTGCAGTTTATAAACTTAACAGCCTCGTCACATGTAGGAAAGGTAGCTTTGAAATCTTTGTAAGCGTCGGATTCCTCCTGTTTATTTTTGACGTCCAAAGCGAGATGGCTCAAGGGTTTTAAACTTTTTGGCTTTTTAAAAAGATCATTTTCCACAATAGGGCTACCAAATACTTTGGTAACTGTATCTACCTTAAACTTCAAATCAGGACCATGAGTACGATATATAAACAGCTGAGAATTTGTAAACCACGACATAGTTACTAGCGGAAAATTGAGAGCAATAATAGAGAGAAAGCCTTGAAAAGGAGGAACCCAGTTAGGTTGTGAATGAAATGAATAACTGAGGATATGAAAATGTTATCATCTCCTATTTAAGATTAAACACAAAATACTATGATATGTATCAGCAAACCACGAGGTCTATATATAGGCCCGAAACAAAGTGGAGCACTAACTAATTTTTTAATGTATTTTTACATCATGAGAACCTTCATGTATACAAAGTCAGTCAAGTATATATATTATAGTTTTATTAAGGGCACTGTTACATCATGGATTAGAACAAAACAGCTTTCTTCGGGAGTCCCTGTAATGACGCATGATCCAACTCAACTAAGGTAATATCTTAATCAAGTGCTGAGTCATGTGATTAACATATTAAAACAAGCAAACCCTCAATTTCTTGTTCTTTCTCTTCCAAAGTCACATTCCATCACCTACCTTCACCTATGCATATGCTTTATACGAACCGTTCACCCAATTAACTTATGGTATATTTGTTGTTATGGCTTCATGCCCAGAGGTGTAAATCGGGTCGTGCAAATTTGAGCTTAGCTCAGCTCGACACTTCACTTAATCCAGCACGTCACAGCATGGTAGCTTCATGTGTTGTGCTAGGCTAGACTAATCAACACGTGGCAAGGAAAAGTACGTGGTACATCACAACCCATCACGCTAAGAAAGTACGTCACAACATGCATGCAAAAACTACAAAACACAATCCAACACATTTTGTGTATATTTTTATATTTTTCAAAAGAGTGTCTGTTTCAGCCAATTTTTAACATTTTATCTTCGTTTTTTGGAGTTATATACATAACAACACATAATATCCACATATATGCAAAATTTGTACTTCGAAAAATTTAAAGTAACACATCACAACATGACACAAAATACTGATATAAATACTATGTATTTTTGATAAAATTCCACTATATATTCTCCAACAAAATGTGGTGTTTAAAGAAAGAGTAATTTGACTTACATTTTAGGTAAAGTCTTGAACGACGCTTTAAGGAATGTTCCTTGGAGACTCATTGATCGTATGGATTCATCAGAGGTGGATAATATCTACCCACTATTGCTTGCATCTCCTTCATGCACCTCTATGAAAGAAGTTCAAGTCTCAAGCTACATTCTAGTTAGTTCCTTTTTGTAGTTGCTGTAGGAGTTAAATATCACACACAATGATAAGAATGCGAAATAAAAGTAATCTGACGTGCGCGAGAACCATCGCACATAGCAAACTCAAGATGAAGAATTGGATGATCTCAACAAAGTCACGGGTAAAGTGTGATGTTCTATGCTAAGTATAACCGGTGCGAGAATGAGTGAATATACATGAGCGACTATAACGCATAGTGATTCCGAAAATAGTGGATCTCTTCGCTGTCATCCACTATGAGGAATCCTATTGTCGATGGTGGATTTTAGACAAGGGGTAAAATCGTAAAACCCCATGACCTAGTGTTACCAGCAACATATTAACTACGAGCATTTAATTCAGATGTTAATAATTAATGGGGGGTATTCTTTCAAAAATACCAGATTAGGATTTTCGACGCAGAACCCTAATTCCTAAACCAAGCCGCATACTGCGCACCATGGCAACCATGCCAAACTAAGCCGCTATACCATTTGGCACGTGCCAAAAATAGCGCCCTAGGCTTGCAAACCGTGCAACTAGGTCAACTTGGCCAAAGTGGTCGTGCGTGCCATTGGCACATGCCAACACGTTACCACTAGCCACTTTCTATTCCAAGCTGCTAGCCAGTTATAGCGCCCGCAACTTGGCCAAAGTGGCCGTGCGTGCCATTGGCACATACCAACACGTTACCACTAGCCAATTTCTATTCCAAGCCGCTACCCAGTTGTAGCTCCCGCAACTTGACCAAAGTGGCCGTGCGTGCCATTGGCACATGCCAACACGTTACCACTAGCCACTTTTTATTCCAAGACGCTACCCAGTTGTAGCACCCGCAACTTGGCCAAAGTGGTCGTGCGTGCCATTGGCACATGCCAACACGTTACCACTATCCAATTTCTATTCCAAGCCGCCACCCAGTTGTAGCGCCCGCAACTTGGCCAAAGTGGTCGTGCATGCCATTGGCACATGCCAACACGTTACCACTAGCCACTTTCTATTCCAAGCCGCTACCCCGTTGTAGCGCCCACGACTTGGCCTATCTGGCCGTGCGTGCCATTGGCACATGCCAACGCGTTACCACTAGCCACTTTCTATTCTAAGCCGCTACCCAGTTGTAGCGCCCGAAACTTGGCCTAGGTGGCCGTGCGTGCCATTGGCACATGCCAACACGTTACCACTAGCCACTTTCTATTCTAAGCCGCTACCCGGTTGTAGCGCCCGCAACTTGGCCTAGGTGGTCGTGCCTTCCATTGGCACATGCCAACACGTTACCACTAGCCACTTTCTATTCTAAGCCGCTAGCCGGTCGTAGCGCCCGCAACTTGGCCTAGGTGGCCGTGCATGCCATTGGCACATGCCAACACGTTACCACTAGCCACTTTCTATTCTAAGCCGCTACCCGGTTGTAGCGCCCGCAACTTGGCCTAGGTGGCCGTGCGTGCCATTGGCACATGCCAACACGTTACCACTAGCCACTTTCTATTCTAAGCCGCTACCCAGTTGTAGCGCCCACAACTTGGATTAGGTGGCCGTGCGTGCCATTGGCATATGCCAACACGTTACTACTAGCCAATTTCTAATCCAAGACGCTACCCAATTGTAGCGCCCGAGACTTGGCCAAGGTGGACGTGCGTGACGTTGGCACATGCCAACACGTTACCACTAGCCACTTTCTATACCAAGATGCTACCCAATTGTAGCGCCCACGACTTGGCCAAGGTGGCCGTGCGTGCCATTGGAACATGCCAACACGTTACCACTAGCCACTTTTTATTCCAAGCCGCTACCCAATTGTGGCGCCCGCGACTTGGCCAAGGTGGGCGTGCGTGCCATTGGCACATACCAACACGTTGCCACTAGCCACTTTTATCCCCAACCTCCTAGCAAATTTCCAAGAAATTCCGCACATGCCACGCATGCTCCACTAGCGACTTTGGCATTTCCATTCACACTCAAAGTGTAACTTGCGGCCAAGGAATTCCGCACATGCCATTGGGACATGCAAAATCCTCCACCAAGAGACTTTGGCATTGCCATCCGCTCTCAAAGTACAACTTGCGGTCGAGATATCCCGCACATGCCATTGGCACATGCCGCAACACTTCACTAGCAACTTTTGCATTGCCACTTGCGCCCACTCTCGAGACATCAACACAAACTCGGGGATGCTTTCTTGGGGTTTTGGTTTGGCGGTCACAGCGTGCAGCGTACACTACGCTTGCAATAAAGCAAGGCATCCAAGGAATGAATATGGTCAATTAAATAAGGAAATTTATGGTGAAAACGTTTTCACCATAAAGCCAACGGTTTCCACCTCCTCTGTTTTAACTGGCACATTTACTCAATTCCTTAATGAGGCCAGGGTACGTTCAATCTCACTTGTATAAATAGGTTTCACCTATTCTGCCAAAAGACACAAGTCTCGGTCAGGTAAAATACAGCATATTATCATATAAAAACTTTGAAAGATCTCTCTATCAAAGCTTCCATTGCTAGCAAGATTCTACACTTCTGATACAAGTCCATATACTTCCTAGACAAAACTCTCTGGTCTCATCACCCTTCTTCGCTATCCTCCCCAAATCAACCCTTCTCCTCCACTTTGTGACCGAAGCAAATCTGGAACGGCCATCTTCTTGGTTTAGGCCAGAGTTGTACAGATTGATATATCGAATCAAAATTGCTCACGTGCAGCACCTTTGTTTAAGGGTTTAAGCCGGTCTCTCCACCATCGAATTTACCAAATTCGGCAGAGGCGATTTTCTCCCATAAACACCTATATAAAGGAAAGAAATCTTCACATGTATGGGAGATCTTTGAGTGAGTGCTAGATGAGGAACTAGGAGAGAGAAAGTTATTTTGGAGAGCAAGTAAACCATTATAATCCTTTGTAAACAGTATTAATCTTGATATTCAATAAAGAAACTTCCATTATGATTACTTGATTTGTCTTACATACTTTTGTATGTGGTTGTAAGATTTCTTGCAACTACATTTTTGGCGCTAGAAACAGCTTTTGGGTGATAAATCCTTGTGGTAAATTAATAAAATCTTGGAGAAGTTGAGATCTAGCAATTCAAGATGGTCAGACTTGAACCTACTGATGAAGAAGGAATACCAGCAAGAAGGAGTAATAAAATTGATGCAAGAAGGAGAAATACAAATCAAAATGAACAGGAGGTAAGAATAAGAGAAAATAAAAAAAACGTTATTCCAATTGAACCTCAACAACAACAAGAAATGAATGAAGACACTGATAGAATGAGCGTTCATACTTTGCGAACAAATTCAACCGAAGAAGGACCACAGAGAACTGAGAATGTTGGAGGAAATGATGGAATTAATGAGAACATGACAATTGCGGAATTCAGACAAAGAATAATAGCAGAACGATAAAGACAAGAGGAAGAGCGTGTGAATTTGATGCGTCAGAATGATGGTTTAAGAAAGGAGAATCTTAGATTGAGAGAATGGATATCAAGAAGTAGAACGCGGTCAAGATCAAGGTCCAATGGGAGTTCATCAAGATAAATCCGATCTAATCAAAGAGATGTTAGACGAAGAGATCGCATGGAAACTATTGAAGAATACCTTCAGGAATATGGCAATTTATTAGACCAAAATGAGGGAAGAAACGTAGATCAAGATTTGGGAAATAACAGATATGCACATCTGCGTGAACTTCTTCGTCGCACAAAAAATAATTTTGAAGTAGAAGAAGAGGATCCAAGGATGGGACAGATGATATTACGTGATAGAGAAATGCTGAGAGAAAGAGATAGACAAAGAAGAGAAGAATGCGAAGAGAGAGAGTTGGAGGATACTTTGCGTCAAAATGATAATCGAATAATACAACACGATTATTATCGCATAGATGATACATATTAGGGAAGGATGGTACAACAAGAAAGAGGAAGGACAAGGCATAAGCATAATCGTATAGATGCGGAGGAAAAATATGATGGGGCACAGATTGATACGAATGTTGATTGGCGTAGGATATGGAGAGAAGAAGATGAAGAATATGAAATACAAGAGGCAATACGTCAAAATAATCATGAGAATAGATTGAGGCAAGATAGGTTAAAAGTGCCTATGCAAGATGATCTAGAACAACCTTCAAACGCAGAACTTCTTAAAGAAACGGCGGAGTTAAGAGAAATGATGACCATGCGAAGTAATGGTGGTTGGAAACAATTAGAAGAAGCAGCGGAGGAAGCTGGGAAAACTCCATTTACAAGGAGAATTCAAATGACGGTAATACCACCAAAGTGCAATTTACCATCATTCTCTAGCATATTTGATGGGAGTGCTTGTGCGATACAACATGTGAAAGCTGACACTCGTTCCTTATTACAGCGGGAAAAGAATAATGCAGTAATGTGTAAATACTTTTCCGCTAGTTTGGCAGGAGAAGATCTGAAATGGTTTGAATGGTTACCAGTAGAGTCCATTGATTCATTTCCCTAATTGCAAAATATCTTCTTAGGACAATATATAAGCAATAATATGTCAAGACCCGGAATTGAAACAATATTTGGACTTCGCAGAAGGATAAATTAAAGCTTGCGTCATCTAACAACGCATTGGAGAACCATGCGTAGTTAAATTGAAAGACAAGTAGATGAACGACACCTGATTCTAGCCTTTATTAATGCTCTTTTTCCTACAGATTTTTTACAAGCACAAATTTTCAGAATAAAGGACAACAATGACGGAGTTGCGTGAGTTTAAAGAAGAGTATATAACACTTGAAGAGAAGCAAAGATCTATAGAGTCTTATTCAATGGCGGTTCCAGATGAAAAAGTTGTAAGTACCAGTTTACTACCAAGAATGCAAAATGCTGCTGCGAGTGTTTCAGAAGGGAATCAGGGACGGAACAATGCAGAGGTGGAACACAAAAAAGTAACAATGGGTAGTGCAGATCAAGCAAAATTTGAATAGGAATATAAAGAAAACCAGTTCAGAAATCGGGAAGATAATGGTAAAGTTCAAAGAATGGACAACTAATATGGAGGTCCTGGAGGACAACAACCGAACTATAATAAGAAACGGGAAGAATAGTTTGGAAACAGATAAATTTACCAAAGTTGAATACTACAATAGATAAAGTATGGGAATCTGTCGTTCTAATAGAGGAGATCCCCGAGACACACAATGCAGGAGATGACCCACCACCAGGGAGGAGGAGCAAAGAATTCTGTGTCCATCATTGTTTTCATGGACATACAACAAGTAATTGCAGAAATGTGAGAAAAATCATATTGCGAATGATTGAACAAGGAAAGTTGGATTATTTATTAGTACAACATCCAAAGAATCCACTACCACCACCACCACCAGCAAGAAAGGCACATGATAAAGAAGTGGGAAAGAATACATATGTGATTGAAGTGGGTGCGAAAGCAAAAAACTTATATTGTAATTCAATTATACATTCTTCCAAGGATATAAAGGATTTCCATGATAACATTTTAAGTCGCGTATATGCGAGGGATGTCAATGTAAGGGAAATCTTAAACCTTGCAAAAGTTTCCCAATTAAAAGACTGGCAAAATCAAGTTATCTCATTCAGTGCAGAAGAAATACCAGGTGGAAGAGAATCGCATGAATGTCCATTAGTGGTGAAACTTGGAATTAATCTGAAACCGAAAATAGAGGATGAGGAAGCGAATGCTTTTGCAATAAATAGAATACTCATATATCTAGGGAGTTCAGTGGATATTCTTTTCTATCCTACATACAAAATTATGGGTGGAAGAGATGATGAATTAATTCCTTTGACATATAAGATCTATGGCTTCAATGGAACTGCGAACAAACTAAAAGGAGAAGTGACAATGAGGATTCTTCTTCAGAACTTGCCTACGGAAATTGTATTTTGTGTCGTGGATGTCGACTCACCCTATAATGCTTTAGTTGGGAGGCCTTGATTACATAATATTTTGGGTGTGGCATCGACATTTCACCAATGCATAAAATTTCCCTTACCTCAAGGAATTGGTATAATAAGAGGAAATACAATTTAAAGTAGAAACTGTCAGGAAATTTACGTTGATAGATGTGAAGAAAGAGAAGATAAACGAAGGCATTGGAAGAAGCATGTTGTAGAAAATAAAAGAGCTGAAAGATTAATGGTGGATGAAGTGTACAAGGTTTACAAAAAAGGTATGCAGCATCCTGAAGCCAGATCATATGCGAATGATAGATCTAAGAGGGTTAGTGATGACAATTTTATAGAAGTTGAAGAAATACAGAGGAAGAAATTGTGCACGCGAGATACAAAAGAGGAGTACAGTGGTTATCCCACAGAGGAGAATAAATGTTGCATGCGAGATAATATCCTGAGAAGCATTTGCGAACTTAAGGAGATACAAAAGATAAAATTAGTAAAAGAGTAGTATGTCGGAAACTTAGTAGCACTTATAAAAGGGGAAAACTGTAGGATCGCATGATTAACGTTTTTCTTGTCTAAAACTTTCTTTGCATGGAAAAATTAGTAAGAGTACTTTGTAAAAGAGTTGCATAAACTCAGATATTAAAAACAAAATGAATATTCAGATTTCATGTGTGATAAAGATTGCATAATTTATAATAAGACCTTAATGCAAGGCAACAAAAATAATATTTATTATCAGATTGGCTAGGAATCCGAATGTGGCGTGAAACCTAGTTCACATAAATGCAAAAGGCAAGATAGTAAGACCTATCGCACGCCATACTCGGAGAAACCTAGAAGGCATGACTCAAGGGAAAGCAACACCAACCATGGAACTTGAGTTATGGAGATTTTGGGTGAGAATAAACGAAAATTCCCATCCGAGAGAGGTACCTTAAATTTTCATTATAAGATATTAGATTGAGAGACTAAGGTGAGAAAGTCTCTCTTAAGGAGTGCAGAAACTCGATCAGGGTGTCGAGGTACACGATTTAGTTTAGAGTGCAGGGGGCGTTGTAGCCTCTTTACCACTCTTGACAAGTCCTGACTATGATACACTCGGTCCGAAGATACCCCACTTAGGGTGCGATCTCGCATACCTAAACCATATCGGTAATGGAATGTGAGATTCCGAAATAAACTGGTTGTTGAAATGATGTATGGGAAGAACCATAATCTTAACCCGATAGAGGTAAACTTCCTTGAAAGGGCAACCAGGGGGAAGATAAGGACGACATCCTCCATTAGGGAGATGAATTGTGTCAAAAGATGTAAATGTCATAAGACTTTTTACTCATGGGAGTATTAAGACTTATAATATTTATGCGAAAAAATCTGAAGAGGAAATAATACAAGTAAAGGATAAGGTGAGATCAATGGGTCAATACATTACGGTGTAAATACGACGTGCCATCTCATCACAAAAAAATAAGGCAAGATAAGAAGGCAAAATAATACCTCATGAGAAATACATATATATAAACTAACTGTTATTTTGCAGGATATTTAAAGTCAGTTAGGTCGCACACATGCTCTACACAAGGAATATAATAAGAAGAGAAAATTAAAGATGAAAAGTCTATCAAAATGTGTCAATTAACATAGGAAAAAATGGGAATGCAAACAGAATGTTATTCTCCTCATTTGATAGCCCGATTCACATGCGAAAAAGAATGACATCTTGGGCATAGGTGCAAATAAAGGAAACTTTCATTTAAGAAGGTGAAAATAGTTACACGAAAATATACAGAAGTCAAAGAAAAATTCACAACAAGGAAGATCACTAATCTTCATGTTCTTCATCTCGCTCAACCACAGAATCACTTGACTCTTCCTCAGAATCTTTATCTTCTTTTTCACTATCCAAAATCTATGGAATGGGTTCATTGTTAGGAATTTCTGGAAACTTATACCTTGAAGGAGGGATATTATTCTCAAGGAATACTTTCTTAACAGCAACCTCACGATCCCGATTATCATCATTACTATTATTCTGAACCATCACAGTAAAATTCTTCTTCAATTGATGATATTTCGAATTACGGGCAGATAATTCTTCTTCTTTTAAGGTCGAGCGATTTTTTAATTCTTTGATTTCTTTAAGGTAATCCTTATCGTTCTCTGCGAAGTTCGAGTAAACAAGTTAAAATAAAATAAAATGTTATTCCTAAAAAAGAGATGAGTACTAAAAGAGCAATATATGACCTTCATAATTAGAAATAATATCTTTGACCACTGTGGAATATTCAGCTTGAAGACTCACGTTTACAGCTAAACCATTCCTAGCATCATCCAAGACTTTAGCAGCCCAACTAAATTCAGCTTCGCTCTCTATAAGAAATCGAGAGAGAATCATGTTTCTTTCTTTGAAAAGAGTACTCTATTCGTTCAGAGCTAAATCACTCTCTTTCTGAACATCAAGAATGGATTCTTGGAATTTTTATAGTGCCTTCGCACCCTTAAGAATAATGTCGTCTATTTCAGAGATAAGTTTATTCTTCTTCACTTCTAAAAGCTGAACTGTCTCTTGGCTTTCACGAAGGCGTTGCTTAAAGCTATTAAATGAAGGTATCAGAGATCTATGACTTTTTGAAAGAGCAATATATTTTGGTCCTAATTCTTCCAAACTAAGATTTTCGGATCCATGGCCAGGGTAATTATTTAAAGAGGAATTGAGATGCTCTAAAAGGATTTCATCGGCAGGGAGATTGGCAGCTTCATTAGAGAGATTATACAAGTCTGCGAATATACCAAAATAAGAAATGTGAATTATCGCATGCAAATATAAGAATGAGAAAGATAAAGAATACATCCCAATAAGTTCATTATTTCTTTCTCGAGCTTTGCGAATCATTTCAGAATTCCTCGAATTTTCACTTTTAAGCTTAGAAATTTCATCTTTGAGATTGGTGCTTTCTCGATTGAGTTTAGAAATTTTCCTTTGATAATCTGAGGAAGTTACATAAGCTAAGCGAGCGCCCTATGAAAATGAAATATTATAATTAGAAGTAAAGTTAAATTAAAGGAAAATAAAATAAAAATAAGGATGAAAGTATTACCAAAGAAGAAGCTCCACGAAGAGATAAATCATCCAAAGTAGGGGCATCACATATCTGGGAAAACTTTTTAAAGGAACCCTCCAAGTTGTCATTGCCAACAACAATCATAAAATCTCCAGCAAAAAGATTGGATAAATCTTTTAGATTAGAATCGATTGATGAATTCTCGGAAGCAGAAATATCCTCCTCACTAGACTCTGAGCTTGAAGAAGAATCGTATCTTCTACACTTTTTTGAAAGTTCATCCATCGCAGAAACCTTTTTAGAGGACATTTTGGATGTAATCCTCTTACACTTACTCGAATCCTTGGCTCCCAAAGTTTTCACCTGCTCGAATAGTACAGATAAGAAACAGAGGAAACAATATTGTTAAAACTGAAGGAGTGTTTCTTACATTCTTATTCTGCGAAGGAGATGCATTGTGTACAACATTATTCTTCTTAACAACCTGAAAGTATATATGTTTGAAATAAGAAATGTATGTTTCTCGGAAAGGATTCATGCGAAATTTAAAAAAATATATATGCGAAACTCTCATACTGCCTTTTTCGCCTCAGCCTCAGATAATATGAACTTCCAAGGTTGATAAGAGGAAATTTCCTCAAGAAGAAGAACATCAGAACCATCTCTAGAGATGTAAGGACCTTCCAAAATAATAGGGCAATTAAGCCAACTTGAATCATTAGATCTGCGAGCACTATTATTGGACTTATCGTTCCAATCAACATCTCGCATAATCCTTTCATCTTCAGCAATACCGTCTTTTCTTCTAAGCGAACATCCCACTTTGTCCGAGTACTTTTCATAATCGCAACATAGTAATTTTTGAAGAAATTATCAAGGGTGTATTCGTCATAATCAATGACTTTATCATGGTACAATGCATTTCGCACGTCACAAAAGTAGGAGGTCTCCAATCCAGTTGCACGACGAGAAAATTCTAATACTATTCTGATCGCGTCACCACTTAATTGGAAGATTCCCCGTGCGAACCTATCATCAGCAAGAATTTTATTAAACAAATAAATTTCTGCATTATACAAAGGGATTGAAAGAATTTTAAGCTAGCCTAATGAAACTATAACTCTGTGATCGTTCCATTGTTAAGAATTGATCAAATCTAAATTGAGTTTAGATGAGTAGGAAGATGATGAAGGTAGAGATATCGAGCAACCTCTCAGCTGAAGTTCATTCTTTAACCTGTTAAACTATGTCTCCATCTTTTTGTTGATAGGAGCCATTAAAGAACAAGAATGAAGATAAGTAAGATAAAATTGGTTGTTTTTTGAAAATCAAGATGAGTAGCAGACAAGGTAAAAGCAGAAGGTAAAATAAGAAAGGAAGAATAAGAAAGAAGATATAAGAAGAAGATAAGAAGATAGTCCTATTTTTTGAGATTTAATTTCATTAATGCGAAGAATGGACGAATAAGAATAAGCGGTTAAAAGGACGTGTCAAGAAATAAGTGGTTAAGAATATACGTGAATCAAGGAAAACAGAAATTCCGGGAAAGTGTCGGCAAGTTAGAATATGAAAAGATACATATGCGCGATATTATAGGATGGGATCTCATCATATCCACTGATCAAAAGATAAATTTATGCGATATTAACGGATAGTGGTTTCTCGTATCGCTCACTCTATAGAATAAGCGAAATGGGAAGAGGCAAAATGTAGGAGTTAAATAATATCGCACACAATGATAAGAATGCGAAATTAAGGTAATCTGACGTGCGCGAGAACCATCACACATAGAAAACTCAAGATGACGGAATGGATGACCTTAGCAAAGTCACGGGTAAAGTGTGATGTTCTATGCGAAGTATAACGGGTGCGAGAATGAGTGAATGTACATGAGCGAATATAACGCACAGTGATTCCGAAAATAGTGGATCTCTTAGCTATCATCCACTATGAGGAATCCTACATAAAGGAAAGAAATCTTCACATGTAGGGGAGATCTTTGAGTGAGTGCTAGACGAGGAACTAGGAGGGAGAAAGTTATTTTGGAGAGCAAGTAAACCATTGTAATCCTTCGTAAACAGTATTAATCTTGATATTCAATAAAGAAACTTCCATTATGATTACTTGATTTGTCTTACATACTTTGGGATGTGGTTGTAAGATTTCTTGCAACTACAGTTGTAATTGTTGTTTTCAGTTTGTTTCCTTGTTTTTTTCTGGTTGTCCAATGTAAACCATTTGTCATAGGGGAAATGTCTCATTGTTCCATGTTTGTAATCTTCTGTACTTGTTTGCTGTTTCCTTTAACCAATAAGATTTTTTCGCAACAGGGAAAAAACAGGCTTGTTTATTTAGTTTGGAGACAGTTGATGAATCCTTTAAACAGTTTAAGTTTGTGGATTTTATGCATGGTTGGGAGGTTCTTAAACAATAAGAAATAGGGGAGTACAAATAAGTACAGAGGAGTACAAACATGGAACAATGAAACATTTCCTTGTTGTGGAAAATTGTCCTCCCAGATTTGCTGCCACATAGCGGAAGGCAAACAAAACCTAAGAAATATAGTTAGCTCAGTCCTAATTTTCAACTGCCAAGACACAATAAAATCCATACATGAATCCGGAGGCCTCCATCTTATTTCCAACAAGTTAAATGATCCCACACCTCCCGTATTATTTATGAAGAGTGTTGCGTCATAGGTTAAAATACAGAACAATCTTCTTCGGGATGACGTCCATGTAATGTAACGACGCATGATCCAACTTGATTAAGGTAAGGTCTTAATCAAGTGCGGTGCGATTAACATTAAAACAAACAAACAACTAACTCAATTTCTTGTTCATGTCCTCCAAAGTCACAGTCCAGCACCTCAGTCACCATCAGCAACGCATTGCTTTATATACGTCCACCCAATTTCTTGTCATGACTGCACTACTTAAAAAGCACAACTGCCCTATTCTTGCTTCTTTCTTATGAATTGGTATTCTAATGTATAGATTAAGACTATTTTTTTAAGTTCGTGATGATAATTAAAGATTACACATAATGACTATCCGCTAACTTATTGAAATATGCTTAAAAAAGTTCCATGAGAAGTCCATTCCGGAAGTAATTCTTCTCTGCACTGGAATTTGGTTTTTTTTTTTTTTTAAATCCTGGCTCACAGCCTCACACCTACTCTTCCCTAGATAAATTATGTTTCGCAACATCTTAATAGAGATTAGAGATTAGGGTCCATAATTATGGAGATAAGGTAACTAATTATTGAGATCTCCCTACCAGACTTTCTCGTGGTATGTATATATCCATCACCAATTCAGAATGTTTAATTCAAGCTGAACATGTTTTTCATTAACATGCAGAGTCTTCGTTTCAAAATGAAACATATACATACGAAAATTCAGACGGTAAGATTTTTATGCAGGGATTGATTTAAGAGAAGCAAATTGATTAAAACGAAACATAAAACCCAATTTAAAGTTGAACATTGAACATAAACTTGTCATAGATTAATAAAATCAAATGAGCCTAGAGCCTAGAGATGATACACAAGAACGCGTCCAACTAGACTTTACAAACTCTGACCATACCAGATGCAAACACAAACACAAACAAAAGCAAAAACTAGACTTTACAAACTCTGACCATACCAGATGCAAACACAAACAAAAGCAAAAACAAGAACATGACACAACCTTAGGCATAATGCTAAGCATAGTCCTAACGGATAGAAATAGAGTGTAAGTATTACACTTTTACACTTACACATCACTCACACTAAAGATAACATCAACAAGTATAACTTGTTGTTACATCTAATTATCATTGATCCGTGGTTCCTTAATGGACGATCCACCTCAAGAAACACTACAATACTGAACAACTTTTGATGTCAAATCCGAAAGTTTTGATGTCAAATCGGAAACTTGTTTTTCTAGAGATTTTAAATCGGAAAATATTTCCTCAATTTTTGGATCCTCAAGTTTTTTCTTATTCTTCTCCATGTTGAGAACATTTTTCTCAAGAACTTGTTTGTCAGATACTAATACACGAATAATACCAGGTAGACTACCCCAGAAAGGCGAATGCGGCGCCTCAAGTGACCAGGTACCCGTCTTCCTCTCATCATTCCAGTTGATCACAAATCCCTTAGAGTTTATATACTTAACACTTGGCCCAGCATCTGTAGGAAAGGTAGTTTTGAAAATACTGTAAGCTTCTCCATCGCTGTTATTTTTGGTATCCAAAGAGAGATGTACCCAGGAATCTAAATCTTTTTGCTTTTTAGAAAGATCAGTTCCCACAATAGGGCTATTAAATTTTTTCGTAACTTTAATTACGTAAAACTTGAATGTTGAACCATAAGTACGATATATAAATAACTCAGGATCTGTATACCACGACATAGTTTCTCGCTGAAAAATGATAGTGATAATGAGAGAATCAAAATAAGAGAAGAAGCTAAGTTGTGAAAGTAATGAGTGGATTTTTTTTTTCATCTCCTAGCACAATATATATATAGGACAGAAACAAACTAAATATTAGAAATTTGTATGTGGTTTTAGGAGAGAGAATGAGAGAGAGGAGAGAGAATGTCGGAGAGATTCGAGAAAAATTGAATCAAAAACTTTTGAAGAAGCTAAGTTGTGAAAGTAATGAGTGGATTTTTTTTTTCATCTCCTAGCACAATATATATATATATATAGGACAGAAACAAACTAAATATTAGAAATTTGTATGTATTTTCACATGGAGTACTGTTAGCATCATCCGAGTAAGTTCATATAACAAAGTCAGTCAAGTACTATAGTTTATGAAGAATACTGTTACACATCATGGATTGGCTAGTCATCCACCGACTAACCGTGTGTTAATTCGATCAAGCAACTTGGGTAGGCGAAAACATTCCATAAAATGGTTTCTGAAGCATTACATAATTGACAATTTTCTACGGGTTGGGGTGATGTCCATGTAATGACGCATATGATCCAACTTGATTAAGGTAAGGTCTTAATCAAGTGTGAGTGCGATTAACATTAAAACAAACAAACAACTCAACTTTTTGTTCTTTCTCCTCCAAAGTCATCACAGTCCACCACCTACCTTCACTTACGGATACTTTATTATACGCATCGTCTGCCCTACTTAAAAAGTTCAACTGGAACCTTTTTATAAAGACTACATATTCCTAAAGGTATCATCATGATAAGATTACACACTATGATTATATGTCACTTTCTTAAGGTCACGACTCGCGACGATAAGATTATTGATTACACATAATTAATGACTATTAGATTCGTCCCGTACTACTACGCACTGGATATTTTTTTCTTTTTTAATCATATTTTGGAATTGGTGTGCGACCGGGCGAATGCAAAATAGGTGGTGAAAAGATTTGAATTTTTCTTTTTTTTTCGGCAAAAAATATGTGGGTTTTCTTTTTTCCTTTATGTATTAATTTGGAAAAAAAAAATCCTAATATATTAGGTACTCGACTTCCAAGTTGAGTTTAGACTTCCATAAAATTCTAAACACGGTAAGTTAAGTTTCTATGTTCCATGAAATTAAGTTAAGATTTTTTAAGAAAAATTTTGTATCAGAAAAATTTTGGTCATAGCAAAGTTTTCCAGAAAAGTATCTTTGTGTTATTCTACCTCCAGGGAGAGTTACTACGGCTGTGGTGCAGCCTATAGTGGAAATGCTTGAAGGAAAACTCTCTTCATGGAAGGGTAAGTTACTTTCATTATAAGATATGTTGGTTTTGATTAAGTCTGTCTTGTGTAGTATATCTTTATATAATATGCAGTATATTAATGGCCCGCTTCAGTTATCAAATTTTGTAAGAAAATCATTAGAAATCTTTTCTTGTCTGGAGATAGTGAAGGAGGGCTTGGTATAACAGCGCATTGTTGATGAAGATGATGTGGAGAATTACGTCTAAGGAAAAGTGGCCATTATTTTTTGCACGAAATTTAAATATACAAGAGGGCAATGGATTACAAATTGGAAGCAATCATCTTTCTAATCAGGATTAAGATGAGAATGGAATTCCTTGAAAGATGATGTTAGATGGTGTAAATGAAATAGATGCAAGATATCAGGGTGGTTTGACAAATGTTCGGAGAGCATCCCTTAATAAATGATGTTGGTTTAACTGAGTTTGTCAAGAATAACATGCATATGAAAGTAATGGATTTGTTTAAGTGGCAAGATTTGGTGCATTCTAGAAGAGCTTCAGCCATATTTAACTCATAGTCATTTACCTGAAATTACTGATGAAGAAGGCCAGTTGATTTAGGGTGGGTTATATATGGCCAATTTTCAGTTTCTGCGGCTATTGGTAAAGTGAGACTAAGGAAACCCAAATTGATATGGACTTGTTTTATTTGGAAACCTTTTCTACATCCCAGTATATCTTGCAATATTTGGAAACAGCAACATGGTATTTACGTAGATGATGAAGTTATGAGAACCAGGGTTTTTAAATGGTGTCTAGGTGTTGTGTCTGTGCCTGTGTGTGTTTGTCTGAACAGGATCTTATGCAAAATACTCTATGGTAGTGTGCTTTCGGTTTGAAGATACGGGCAGTGGTCCATTTGGAGATATGGGAATTAATAGTTATGTACAATTTTTCATTTTCTAATACCAGAGTCATGATGTGGGTAAATCAGCTAAACATAAAAGTCCTTCGATTAAAGAAATTTGAATGACAACTTCATGTGCCATCGTAAAGGAGTTCTGGATTCAAAGAAACAAATTTTTAGTTTAATGCGGTGCATCTAATTGCAATAGTTTCAAAATCAAAATATGCAAGGTTTTTCATAAAGGGGATCATAAATGACGGGAAATAGACGGGGTAAAGCTTATGATCTTTTCTTAATTTCATATTTCAATCTAGGTACCAGAAATATCTAGTTTAGTAATATTAAAATGTTTCGGTTCCCTCCTGATCATGATATACATTATTTTGTTGTGATGGGACTTTTTTTTGGTAATCTTGGAAATGCATGATTTGGTATTGTGGTCAAAGATAGTATATGTGAGGTACTTGACACAATGGCTGGTGGAATTGAAATTGTCGCCAACTTTAGTGCAGAAGTATATGTGCAGTAATAAATGCTTTGGAATGATCAGTGGTTCTAGAAGTGAAGAAGATGATAGTTGGATCAGACTATAAGACTGTAATAAATTAGTTTAAAAAGGGGAAAGTGCTTTGGTATATTGAACCAGATGGTTGAATGTGATTCAGTATCTAGATGAAGTGATTTATTATTATTGTTTTGGAGAAATAAACTTCTCTAGTGATCTTCTAGTTAAGAGAGGAGCTATTCTGAACGCTGGTGAAAGACAAATTTGGAAGACTTCACTTTTTGAAGTGTATAGGAATGCTTGAGGTAATTTATTAACAAAATTCTTAACGGACTAAGAAAAAAATCCAGAGAAAAAACTGCCCCTCACAGCCCACCCTCTGCATGTTTTCCGAGGGGTAAGGCCCATTGGGACCCGAAAAAGAAATTAAAAAAAAAAGAATTATTTTTTAGGGACTACCCAAAAAAAATGGGGGACTACCCAGTGATACAAATGTCCACCCTACAATGATAAAGGGTGTTCTAAAATGTGGAAATGACTAACCTACCCTTAACCTATATATATATATATATATATATATATATATTACCACCTCCTCTCTTCACCACCACCTATATATATATAACCCCCTCCTCCCATCACCCCTGCCGCTCACCACCACTGACCACCACCACCACCGACCACCTTGAACCACCACCGACCACAATATATAGCTTAATTTAAATCATTAACAAAACAAAATCAAAATTATAACAAACCCATTACTTGTCATTCGTTTTTGGTTGCAAAAATGAGAAGTAATCATTAAAATGAGTTGAAAATGTAAGTTGCAGAGAGAAGTTCGGTTGGAAATTATGTGAAAAACTTTGTCG
The DNA here is from genome assembly GCA_023529315.1 of Papaver bracteatum. Lineage (NCBI taxonomy): Eukaryota > Viridiplantae > Streptophyta > Magnoliopsida > Ranunculales > Papaveraceae > Papaver > Papaver bracteatum. Next base: position 215,276 of record JAJJWX010001563.1, on the reverse strand, counting down.
AACTAGCCGAACTCAACTTTTAATGGAGGTTTTTCTTTCAGAGAAAAGTTCGGTTATGTCGCAATTTTTTTTTCCTAACCAAACTTACATCGCAATTTTTTTCTCCTTACCGAACTTTTCTCTGAAAACCTATATTTTGAGTTCGGTTACGTCGCAACTTTTTTCATATTTTTTTTCCCAGCCGAACTTTTTGTTCGGTTATGTCTTTAAAAAAAATTCCTAACCGAACTTTTCTCTGAAACAAAAAACTCCATTAAAGCTGAGTTTGGCTACTTGTGTTTTTAGAAACATTAACCGAACTACACTTGCAGATGATTTCGGCAACCTGTCCTTCAAATGTTGTAGCCGAACTTTGTAAACCAAACGGAAATCAATTTGTAAATTGTTCATTTTTAGGAATGTTTTGGCCAATTCAAGCACCATTAACTAAATTTGAAGTATCCATGAGTACCCAAAACATCATACTCTTGTTGTGGCTCTTAAAGAAAAAGATCTAACGTATCATCATATGAATCATTCGTATCATAATTACTAAACTCAAAAAAAGATTTTTGGGTTCACCCATCTTCTTCTTCCTATTTCCTTCTTCTTATTATCTCTCAAAAAAAATGTTCAAAACAAAAAAATCCAACTTATAAAACACTAATCACTAATCAGTTTTTAACTAATTACTAACTAAGTTTATCATCAAGGGTAAAGTGGGTATAAAAAAATTTTATAAGGGGTGACCAAATATTACTTCTAATATCCTCCCCAAAAACTGATGGGTAGTCTCCACTTTTTTTGGGTAGTCCCCAAAAGATCATTAAAAAAAAACTTGAGAGGCGGTTTTAAAAGGGTTTTTTTTTTCGGCCCGTTAAGAACTATTGATTTATTAAAGATTCTATATATAGCTTTTTCTCCTGTGTGGAGTAATAATTCTAGTCTTTAAGTTTAGGGTACTTATTTAGATTCCATTTAAGGTTCTTGTTGTAGTAAATTTTAGTTTTTGAATAATGAAAATTGTGTGATTCTGGGGGAAAAAAAAATCTTCTCTTCTAACTTGGAGCTTTGCATTAGAAGAAAAACACTTTAGCATATAGGCAGATATTGACCTATATTCTCCTGGGAATGCATAATGTTTCAGTAGAAAATACTTAAATGCTTGCATCTTTATTACATCCCTCAAAAGGGACCTTCGACCTCCCCACTTGCAAACATATATAAACAAAAAACAAACACAAATTACAAGAGAATTAGCAACATAATTCAGCGTGCAAATGCCTTTAGTAAGCCGGTAAGTTCCCTCAAATTAACGGTATGTTCGACCGGCTGATTTTAAGACATGTTAACATTTCTTGTATGCATCGACATCTCTGAGGCAAATGGCTTACGAGCTGCATAAATAATCCCAGCATTGTCATACAAACCCCAAACGCAAGGATCGAATCTTGCCTTTTCTCTGTTGGGAGTCAACTCTGCAACGTCCACAACCACTACGGGAAATAATCCTCTGTAGAAACAGTTAGCTTGAACGTTGGTCGTTTTATCGTCTACGAATTCTGAGCCATCTGTTGCTTTGGTGATTGTCAAGGTGGTATTATCTGAAAACGCTAGAACATCGAGTTCCCCGAAAGTGACCCAGTTTCTAGGAACGGTTTGATCACTGATATGTTGTACCTCAATGGTCGATCTACCTCCACAAACACCACAACAGTGAACAAGTTTTGATGTTAATTCTAAAACCTGTTTTTCGAGTAAACCAACTTGTTTTTCGAGTGAACGGGAAAGTCTTTCCTCTCTTTTAAGATTACTGTTAAAAGCATTTTTCTTATCCTTCTCTCTTCCGACTTCGGCTTCTAAATCCAAAACAAGTTTATCTATAGCTTGTTTCTCTACCTTCTTGCTGTTAACTTCATCTTCAAGGATGGAGCTTTCTTCTTTTAAGTCCCAAATTCTTTTATCTAAAGCTTCTTTCACGACCTTGTTGCTGTCGACTTGATTTTGAAGAGAGGATATTCTTGTTTCCAAATCGGATACTTTTTTCTCAAGAGCTTGTTCTGTTAATGATTTTTGTTTAGTGATACCAGGTAGACTCCAAAAAGAAGTGTCTTGTTCCTCACGGGACCAGGCACCTGTTTGTTTGGTATGATCCCAGTTGATCACCAAACCTTCACAGTTTATAGCCTTAAACATCCCAGATTTAGGAAAGGAAGCTTTGAAAGTTTTAAAATCGCTCTCTTTATTATTTTCCAAAGACAGATGTTTTGAGAAGGAGAATTCTTTTCCTTCTTTAAGATCGCTTAATGCAATAGGGTTGATACCAATTTTTTTCGTAACTTTATATACATGAGTGTATGAGTATATAAACAACTGAGGATTTGTATACCACGACATAGTTATTCGCGGAAAAATGAGAGATGATGAGAGAAAGTTCTAAGATTTAAAGGACCTAGCAAGGTTGTGAAAGAAATGAGTGAATTTTTTTTATCTTCTAATTAAGATCAAACACGCTATATAAAACACTAGGAGTATATGTAACATAGGTGAGAAGCAAAAAGTAATTTCGCTTAATACAATTTCTCTCTTCTTATCAAAAAAAAAAAAAAAAAAAAAAAAAAAAAAGCAAAAACTAATGAATTAATATTCACATAATTAAGTGTTGTTCACATCATGAAATTCATGATCAACTTCACATATCTAAAGTCAGTCAAGTATTTATATAGTATAATTTATGGAAAGTACTGTGGATTACCTAGCCTTAGATGATGACATTTCATCCACTACCTTATCTGCAATGACGCGGGATCCAACTTAATTAAGGTCTTAATTAGTCAAGAGTGAGTTTGATTAACATTAAAGCAAACAACTCAATTCCTTTCTGTTTCTCCTCCAAAGTCACAGTCCATCACCTACCTTCACCTACGCGTACTTTATACGCACCATCCACCCAATTTCGTGTCATGACTACCCTACTTAAAAAGTTGAACTACACTATTATCATTTCCCCATTCTTTCATATGCATTGATTTTATTGATAAAGTTTCACTACATATTTGATATATCATTTTCATGGTAGGCTAATGTTTTGGAATATGCTTCTAAATGCCCCGAGATAAGTTATAATATCTGTTCCCACTGGAATTTGCTTACAAAAAGTTGTCCTAGAAAAAAATAAATCAAATATGGGTGCTAATAATTTTGACGTGGAAAAATTAATTAGCATAAAGCAACTCAAAAAAAGGGATCTTTTACAGCTAACAATGTTCATGGAGGTGATGCATGCCAATGATGTTATTTGCTTATCTTATTAGAAGAGTTGAGAGCTCTCCCACCTACTATCCCCTAAATTATGTTTCTCAATATCATGCCAACTTCATCACTTACTTTTTGCGCTTTTTATATGTAGTTCGTGCTAATTAGGGTCCATGTGTTTGGAGGTTATCTGTTACCAACCTAATGTAAACTGATTCAAATGTCTACGTTCTTTATTTGTGCACCTGTGAGACGAGAAGAAGAGTCTTTAATTCAAGCTGAATATATATGCTCTTCATTTTACATGCCTAGAAGATGAGTCTTCGTCTCCGAAGAAAACATTTACAAACCAAATTTCAAATGGCAGGGTTTGTCCAGGGCCAGATTCAAGAGAAAACAAAGTGATTAAAAAGAAGAATAAAACTTAATTAAATTGGAACAATAAACATAGAATCAGCACAGATGACACGAGACTTCTACAAATAGACTTTACAAAATCTGACCATACCAATTGCAAACACAAAGAAAAGCAAACACAATAGGTAAATAAGCAGGAAAAGCCTTTCTTTGTGTTCAGGGTTTAGTTGATTTCTGTTCTTTGGCATCTTTTATTTGTTTCTCGAGTTCTGCAACGGTTACATAATGCTTATCGAGATCTTTGTTCAACTTCTGTTTGTCATCTTCAAGGATAGTAACTGTTTGATCTAGAGCTTCGTTTTCTTTCTTGAGCATTAGGTTTTCTTCATCAAGTTTCGAAATATTTGATCGCGAACGAAGCTGTTCTTTCTCAACAGCTTTATGCTGAGCAGTCTTCACCTCTTCAAGATTTAGACCGGGTAGGTAATAAAATGGCGTTCTTGGTACCTCAAGCGACCATGTACCTGTCTTATTGTCGTAATCCCAGTTGATCACCAAACCTTGAGAGTTTTTAAACTTAAAATCTCCAGCTATCATCGGAGCCACGGTATGTTTGAAATCTTCGAAATCGCTCTCTTTAATTTTCTTTGAAACCTTGAGATGTTTAGTGAAATTTAAAGATTCTTCCTCAGTAAAATCATCTGGCAGAATGGTGATACCAAATTTTTTCTCAACTCTACATACACAGAAGTTCCCATACTGACCATATATAAACAATTGAGGATCAGTATACCACGACATAACTACTCGCTTTGTTAATTGAAAATTGAGAGTGTTAATAAAACAAGATCTTAGATTGGGAAGAACCTAGCAAGAATGTTAAAGTTGTCTTATCTCCTAATTAAGATCGAACACTATGAGCAAATCAATAGGTGTATATATAGGTAAAAAACAAAGTAAAGTATTACAATTTGTACGTATGTTCACATGGAGTTTTCGTTCACACTTCGCATAATGAGCAACTTCATCAATCAGAATTAGGTTTATTTAGACAGTAGTCAAGCAACTTTATATTATAGTTTATACAGTCTTGCATCATGGATTAGTTAACCTTTGACGTTTAAAATAAAATAAAATTGTTAACCTCTGATGATGTCATTTTAGTGGTACGCTAATGTCTAGGAACATGCTTTTAAATGTTCCATGATAAGATCATTTTGGAATTAATTTTCATGTGAAATTGATTATTAACTAATTAGCATAAACCAGCTCAAAAGAGGGATACTAAACAATTAAGAATATTCATGGAGTTGGTGCATGCCAATGGTGCCATTTGCTAGCTTATCTTGTTTAGAAGAGTTAAAGAGCCCTCACACCTACTCTCCACTGAATCTGTCTATGCGCTTTATCATTTTATTTTTATTTATTTTTTCTATGCGGTCTATCATGATTCGTCAGTGGCGATTGGTTTTGGCAATTATGCTCGATTATGGTAATGGTTTGGACATTCTTTATATAAACTCATCAGAACATTTGGACACGGTTTCTAATGCACTTTTTTGAACATCATCACATCCACTTCCAAAGATTCGTTTAGTGGTGATGAATTGCATCGAGACGTGGGAGATTTAATGATATCTTGAAGTCTTTCAATCTCTGCATCATCATTAGTATAAAACATGGTTTGGACAAGTTAGTCTTTGTTAGTGGTGGTTAGGATTTGTCCTTACTTCAAAAATTATAACGGGGAGGTTCGAACACATGACCTATTGTGTCATCAGAGAGGCCTCTAACCAGTGTTCCACCTTGGTTGGAATCGATAGAAAGATAAATCAACAGTGGTGCTATGTTCAACTTAAATACTATAATTGCTTTATTAATTAGTGTTTCACTAATTGCACATAATAAATAATGTATTCATTATAAAGTGTTTCATTAATTAGTGTTTCACTAATTGCACATAATAAATAATGTATTCATTATAAAGTGTTTCATTAATTAGTGTGTCACTAATTTCTCATAATAAATGACTAATCATTTTTTAATTATAAATATTTATTTCTATTGCACATAATAAATAATATATTCATTATAAAGTGTTTCATTAATTAGTGTTTCACTAATTGCTCATAATAAATGACTAATCATTTTTTAATTATAAATATTTTCTTAATTAATTATAATATTTATTTCTATTAATAAGTAATTTTGATACATAATATCAATAGATATTTTCTGTGACAATGAGTAGTACAAGAGATGAAAGGCCGAAAGATTAGTGGTGGTTAAGGGCGGAGCCAAGCACAATTATATTTATTTTGTTCTTTTATCGTAAAATTGGATACAAAGCCAATTTTTCACATGTATTCAACTTGCCAAGAATTTTTTCTCCCTCTCTCCTCAAAATCCTTACTCCACCCCTGGTTTGTGGTGGAAAAAGTAGTGACGGTTAATGTTGGTGAGTAGTGATGGACAATATTAATTTTATGTTTTCGTTACAACATCGATAACATCGTAGTGTGGAAGATGTGGTTGGTTGTTTTTAACAATGTTGATAAATGAAGGTACCATATATTTCAGGGATGATATCATATGAGACAATATTTTCATGATCGTAGTTGGATCACCTAAATGGTACCCCTGTTATCTTTGGTACTATATCGTATAAATCATGATTTTTTAATGTTTAAATAAAATTGATTGCAATACAAAAAAGAATATATACACGGAAAAAAAAAACTAATCAATTGACGAAATTTTGCTCAATCTAAACCTCATACATGGCATTTGTGATTGAAAATTAGAATTGCGTACAACAACCTATATGGGATGGGCGGTAGTGATGGTGGCAGTGGTGGAGTCAAAAATTGACGTTGAGGAGGCCTATTTTTTTTTTAAAAGAAACATGTAAACTTTGGTGGACTAGACCATATATATATATATATATAGGGAAAAAGTACAATTTATAAAATAAACTAAAAAAATTATTTAGTTATTAAAAATTTAAAGGGTTAGAGCCAGGTTAGTCAACCCTTGGCGGGTATTTGTGAACAAAAACATATTATGATAATTTCCTAACGCCACAAAATGTGTAATGTTATATTACAAAGTGTAAAACGTGGTTGATCATTCTAATGTTAAAATAAACTCGATAAAACACATGTCTATTTTAAAAAATTGGTGCAATCAATTGCCATGTTATGTAATTACTAAACGAACGACACGAATCAAGATCAGAACATATGAAATAATTTATTATCAATTTGTTTATGTAAAGAGTGGTCAGGATTTGTCCTTGGCAAGGATAAATTTACCGCTGGGGTTTGTTCAACTTAACCATTTTTAAACATTTTATTAATTAGTGTCTCATTGATTGTTCATAATGATTAATTAAATTTCTATTATAAATGTCCCTTTAATAATTTAACATAAATACATAATTTTATTAATAAATATTGTACTAAAACCTTTATTAATTCTAATGGTGGTAGTGGAAGTAGGGTTAGTATAAGTGGTGGCGGGTGTTTGTGAATGGTGGAGGCGGTAAGATTACTATTGGTGGAAGAAATATTGGCGATGGATGGTTTTTATGGTGGTGGGTGTTGGTAATAGTAGTGTATAATAATAGTTTTTTCTTTTTAGTGAGTTTTATTGACCAAGTAAAAAAATAATCTTCAAAAAACATGTAACATTGTATTGTGAAAGATGTAGTCGGTTGTTTTTAGCACAATTGATAAGGACAAAAACCAATATTTCGAGGATGATACATCAGAACGTATAAGACAATAAGTAGTGGGTCCTTTCCTAAATGTTCATAATTACAATAACATTCATACGATTATGTTGATGTCTTATATACAAATTTTAATGGTTAAGCAATAAATCTCGTATTGTATTCCTTAATACTATGTCTATCTAGAGTGTTCATGCTTCGCAGTTTTATGTTTTCAATATGCACGACTTGAAAGATACGTTAGGGAATGAAACAGTTCAAGTCAAATATCACTAACCTCAAGTGGAAGGATGATGTTGTGGTTGTAGATCCGTACTTCTTCACTTCTTCAAGTCTTCGCAATACTTGTAATGTCTCATATCCTAATACTTTCAAGATAACCTATACGAAGTTGACTCTAGTACATTTAATCAAGCGACTCTTAAATGAGTTTTGGTTCCCTAAAATATGACAACCAAACTTGACATACCAACGCTTGGTGGGTTCAACCGAGATATGCTCTAACAGAAATAATTGGTATCTTCCATTGTCAATCATGCTAAAAACAAATTATTACATCTTTCACAATACAATGTTATCCATGTTGTAAAACCACAAAACTAATATCGTCCATTACTACTCACTGGTATCCACCACCATAAAAATCACCAATTGTCACTATTTCTTCCATTAACACTAATGTTACCACCTACGCCACTCAACTGCACCCACCACTCATTATCAATTTATTTATGTAAAGTGTGGTCAGGATTTGTCCTTGGCAAAGATAAATTTACCGCTGGGGTTTGTTCAACTTAACCATTTTTAAACGTTTTATTCATTAGTGTCTCATTGATTGTTCATAATGATTAATTAAATTTCTATTATAAATGTCCCTTTAATAATTTAACATAAATACATAATTTTATTAATAAATAATTTTACTAAAAACTATATTAATTCTAATGGTGGTAGTGGAAGTAGGGTTAGTATAAGTGGTGGTGGGTGTTTGTGAATGGTGGAGGTGGTAAGATTACTATTGGTGGAAGAAATAGTGGCGATGGATGGCTTTTATGGTGGTGGGTGTTGGTAATAGTAGTGTATAATAATAGTTTTTTCTTATTAATGACTTTTATTGACCAAGTAAAAAAAATAATCTTCACAAAACATGCAACATTGTATTGTGAAAGATGTAGTCGGTTGTTTTTAGCACAATTGATAAGGACAAAAACCAAATATTTCGAGGATGATACCGGAACGTATAAGACAATATGATCATGACTGTTCGATAACCCGTATTATGCAATGGCAATTGGTGTACCCCGCGTAAGAGAACATTACCGCTCTCTCAAGTACTATTAAATTCTTTTTCCTGAAAGACCATCAATGTCGAGTTGTTTCGCGACAACTACCTACAAAGAGAACAACTTTCACTCAATTCCCGATATAAAACCTTATTAATCGGGAAAATGTATTTGCATTCTAAAATATTTGTTTGAAAATTATGCTTGTTCATCAAAATCATCATAAAAAACTCTAAATCATAAATCTAAATTTCGCCTCCGAAGTTTATAGAATATTTTTTATATTTTACATTCTCAAATCATGCGACCTCTTGATGACAAATCAACAATATCAAATTACGGATCAATATGTGTAGGTTTCATTCACTGGGTTAGAAGGTAGAGTAGACATAGATGGGTGGATCACACAATGCAGAATATGACTGAGGATACTTCAATAATTTGGTCAAGAGATAAGGTCAAAAAATTAAGATTAACTTTCTATAGGACTAATTAGATCGGCTTCGATAGGAGCTGACTAAAATATGGATCAATAATAATTTTCACGTAAGACAATTGCAAAACATAGTTTGGCTAACTCTGCCTATGTAAATAGTGGTCAAGATTTGTCCTTTCTCAATTGCTATGTTATGTTAGAAGAAGATGGTATCTAAGATTGAGGTATAATTCAAACCTATTAGATTCATAACATTTACAACTGGATGCCTTGAAAATAATTGACGTGTTGTTATTATTATTACAGGCAAGGAATACATTTACATTGACCACACTTGCGCAAATAGCTCACTCTGCAAATGATTGGTGTTGCATGTACTTTCTAGAATGCAACGAGGAATTCGAGGAAACAAGGCACCAGATGCAGTTTCCGGAGTATTTTGGATATAGTAACTTAGACCTGATGTAATACTTATGTTTTTTTTTTAGCTTTTCCACAATCTATTTATTTAATAGAAATGAACATTGCAAATATAACATCAACAAAAATTAGACAAATTACGTTTGACAATAATGGATACTAATGGTCTGGAAACGACAAAAGAAAGGAATTGTTGTAGAAGAATTGTTGGGATATACAACGGATTACTTGATAAGAATGAAAGATGTATAACTATTTCGATTCTGAAATCACATAAAGTTCACAGTATAAGATGACATCAAGTTTAAAGTTAGTAACAAACATAATACGGCTAACTAAAATGTTAAAAAAAAATACAAGATATATAAACTTAGAAAGCCGAGGGACTTGAAGAGGCCAATTTTGAAAACTACAATCTTAGAAAGGAACGATCCACAATACCATAAAAATATTTAATAAATATTCAACGTAGAATATGTCAACTTTTGGTAAAGGATCTATTGACAACCTATTAATTTGAAATAGGATCAGGGAGTACAATATGTGTTCAAGGTTCTTTATGAGGTAATGTATCGCCAGATTGTATTCCAAATGAAGGTAGGAACCTAAGAAAGTGACAAAATGTCCAAGACTTTTGAAGTTACCAAAGCCTTCTTTAAGACGAATTGATGGGCACAATACTTTGTAGAAGATTTGATGGTAGAGGTTCGCATATATACAATCCCCTCGAAAAGGTAATTGGTACACATTTTAAACATCCTCATCTAATAGTTTGTATCATTCGTTCGATGCAAAAAATACTATTCTCAGCCTATTTGAAGGATCGACAATATGATCATGATAGATGAGTCAGCTGGAGCGAAATAGGAGCATGTGGAGACTTTTATGGACGACATTGATTAGTTAATTTCACTGAGATGACCGCTGCTGATGACATATTTCCAAAAAATATTTAAACTTCCATGTTCATGTAGAGCATTATCTCATTATAAGCAATGAACCTAAATAAAAAAATTGTTTGGAAGTTAAGATTATATTTCTTTCGTTTAAGAAAATCTCCGACGGTAAAATATTAAAGGAAAAAACAAAGAAAAAATGAGAGAAAAATCCCAACTATTTTTATGACAAACACATATTAAATCATAAGGAGTTGATAAGTATTCGGGAAACAAATTATACGATATTTTAAAAATGAACCAACATCATGGCCCATGCCATTACGGCACGGGTTAAGGGCTAGTTTCTAATATAATATTCCTTTCTTTTCTAGAAAAGAGGTATTTTTTATTTTATCTTAAAAATAGGTCAAATTAAAAATCGACAGTATCCCTTTTGGGAACGGAGGGAGTACGAAGAGTTGGTAGTAACATGCATTTTAGGATCAGTGGTTTCAGATCTGTCCGGGATAGAACTGGGCTCATACCACATATCAGAAATAACATGGACCTCAGTCTCCAACATAACAAATTCATATTTTATTTTGAATCTTTTAAGTTAATACTTTCACTCGAATCCTTAAAAACTATTCCCTTTATCCCATTATTAGATGACCTAGTTGGTTTAAAATTTTGTCCCACTATTAGTTGATATATCTCATTAAATAAGGGAATATTTCTAAAATTATTATTTTGATTGATTATCGTTATCATAAGAAATATGCATAATTTGATATTCATGTTTATATTCGTTTTGTAGGTGTTTTAAAATGATTTTCAACTGTACAAAGTTTACGAAAATCTATGGTATAGTTTGAGAGATAAATAATTTTTAAATTTTACAAGTTATTATCTACAAGGGTATAGTTGTAAAAAATACTTGAAAATGCTCATTTTATTTCTTGCCTTAAAAATTGTGTAAACTTCAACTAGGTCATCTAATAGTGGAACGGAGGGAGTAATATATATGTAACATGTGTGCTAGAAGTTTGAGGATCATATTACTGTGGATGGGTCATGGAAGTTCGATTTTAAAAGAACTCTTTCAAACTTTGAGGCTACCTCTGTTGCTACTTTACTAAGTATTATTGGTTCGTCACCTCCAGCTAGAGACAATATTTCTGACACTAGACGATAGTCTATTCACTCGTCGGGAATCTTCTCGGTTGAATCTCTTTACGCCAAACTTATCGTAGAGGAAGGTACTACGGGTTTTCCCTGCAAGTTCTGTTGGCAGATTGGTGTTCCTCCAAAAATAAACTTCCTCTTGTGGTGTGCGATGCATGGTAAATTGAACTCTTTGGATAACCTGGAGGATGTTTCATGTACACCTCTTCTTGAAGTTCTCCATGTAAAAAATCAGTCTGCACATCAAGTTGATGAATAGGCCAATTGGAAGATAAAGCCAATGTAAAAATAATGCGTATAGTACATGGTTTAACAACCGGACTAAACGTTTCAGAGTAATCAATCCCCTCTTGTTGATTGTAGCCTTTTGCAACCAAGCGAGATTTACGACGTGCAATTGTACCATAAGGATTTCGTTTGATACGAAATACCCATTTACAACCAATAACGTTCATAGAAGGATCATACGGGACTAGCGACCATGTATCATTCTGAAGTAATGCATTAATCTCGTCATCGGATGATATACGCCAATATGGATCTTTATGAGCCTGTGAAATACAAGTAGGTTCATAAACTAAATTACATAACAGTGCGTATTTGGAGTTGGGTTTAAAAATGCCATCCTTAGCTCTAGTCACCATTGGATGTGTCGAAATACTTGGTTGTACATCGAAAGTCTGAACACTAAAGTCTGTTGCCGTAAGTGTGGATTATGCTAATTCAAAATAAGACATATAAGCTGGTGTTGGAGACTAATCATTTGATGAAAATAAGTCCATATGGGAAGCAGGTGTTGTTAGAATATCATCTGATACAGTAGCAACAGTTTGAACATTAATTGGGTGCGTTCTTCCAGGAGACTGAGGAGACAGTGGCTGAGTGGAAGACCTAGGAGATAGTAGCTGAGTGGAACTAGGTGTCCTCAGTTGCTAAATAGGAGAAGCTTTCCTAGGTGGATACAGTGGCTGAGTGGAAGAAAACACCCTTGTTGGAGACCGAGGTAAGTGCAGCAGCTGGACAGATATAGGCTGACTAACCACAAATGAAATTGGAGAATTTCTCGTTGAATCTGACATCACCATATGCACAGGGGAACGAGTAAAAGAAACCAAAGGTAATGAAACAGAGAAGGGAGAATGTGAAGTTACATGTGAAGCAGTTGATGCCGGCGAAGGTGATGTCGCAGGTGCAAAGGGAAAGGTAGTCTCATCAAAAACAACATGACGACTGACGTATATTCGACCCGTAGGAATATGAAGACATTTATAACCTTTGTGAGATGGACTATAACCAATAAAAACACAAGGAGAAGAAAGATATTCCATATTATGAGACCTATACGTAAGAAAGATGTTCCATATTGTGAGACCTATATAGACGCAAGTGAGGATAACATAGACACCCAAATACCCGAAGAGAAGTGTAATCCGGTGGGAGACCAAAAAGATATTCATATGGAGAGGAGTTATTAACAGAAGTTGAAGGGACACGATTCATTAATAACATGCATTGTCAAACGAATCATACCAGTACGAAGATGACACATAAGCCATATTTAGGATTTTAAGACCAGTTTCACGAATATGACGATGACGATGTTCAACCAAACCATTTTGCTCAGAAGTATGTGGGCATGAAAAACGATGAAAAATTCCAAGTTTCTAGAGATGCGGAGTGAGTTTGCAATACTCAGCAGCATTGTCGTACTGAAATATTTTTATCTTTCGATTAAAAAGATTTTCAATATGCTTTTGAAAAAAATAAATATAGAAAAGACATCAGATTTCTGAGACATAAGAAACATCCAAGTAAAATGACTATACGCATCAATAAATATGACATAATATTTGTAACCTTCATTAGATAAAATATGAGAGGGTCCCCATACATCCGAGACAATTTAATCTAATGGATTAAAATAAATAGTTGTACTGGATTTAAACGGTAACTGATGACTCCTATGATCATGACAGAATGAACAAAAACTAATAGTTTGGTTTGAAACTGGAAGAGAAAACTGCGAAATAACTTTGGGAACTGTGCGCATCATTGGATGTCCCATTCTAGAATGCCAGGCTTGTAAACTAGCATGTTATCCTATACAGGCTCTAGGAGATTGAGACGAAGCATCGAGTTGATAAAGACCACCCTTCCTACTGCCACGAAGAAGAACATACCCGGTACGTCGATTCTTCACAAGACAAAATTTTGGATGAAATTCAAATTAGACATTATTATCAGTAGTAAGACGAGAAATACATAAGATATTATGGGAGATTTGTGGTGCAAAGAGAACATTGCGAAGCTGCAACTTACGATTGGGAGTTCCTAAAATAAAGGAACCAACATTAGAAATTGGTATAGAATAACCATTACCCAGCTGTATTTGGCCAGGACCAGTATATTCAGTTGGAAATTGAATACGAGAGAAATCATTGGTGATATGATCTGTAGCACCACTGTTAGGAGTTCATGAGGGTAATGGTAGTAATTCAAGTCCATGAGCAGCATATGCACGAGGTACGGAAGCTGGTGGTTGACGACGAGGAGGACGAAAACTGCGATCAACGCGGTTCCAACAGTCTGGAGCTTCATGATTTGGACGGCCACAAAGCTGGCAAGTAAGTTCAAAGCGTCCATGTTGTGGTTGAGAAGCCGAAACACTATTTTGTGCAGCAGCAGAGTGGTTCGAGTTTGGTGCAGTAACGAACCTGTTTGGTGGAGCAACAAACTGAACTGGATATGAGTTGGAAGCACCAGAATAGCAGTTCGAGTTTGGTGCATTATTACGTGACTATGCATCAATATTAGCAACCGGATGAGTAGCTAGGTTGTTGGTCTGATGCTCTATACGGAGTTCAAAAGTTAGAAGAAAGGTAAGCAAATCTTCCACAGTTAGAGAACTCATCGTGGTAGTCAAAGAAGTAACGATAGAATCATACAAACTGTCAAGGCCAGCTAGAAGACAATGTCGGAATTCCTTGTCGGTGACTGTGGTATTGGCAGCAGCGAGATTATCCACTAAATGTAGAGCATGATTGATATATTCTCTCATGGTTTTGGATCCTTTCTTAAGAACACGAAGCTCGCAGTGAATATGGTGAATTTGGGCATCAGATTTAGAGGCATATTGAGCTTCAAGAGAGTCCCAGATTGCTTTGGAAGTTGTAAGACGATGAACGTGATGAAAAACAGCAGGTGTAAGGGAATAGAATAACCAACTTATTAAGATTTTATCCTGTTTTGTCCAAGAGAAAAACGCCGGTGTAGGAGCTGCATCAGCAACACGAGAAGCTGGACAAGGTTTTGCACCAATAACATGACCATCTAGATCATAACCTTGAAGATATGGGAAAAATTGAGCACGCCACAACGAATAATTGGTTTCATCCAACTTGACGGTGATTATATGATGAGGTTGAGAGAATTGGACAGAGGGCATTGTTGAAAGTAGAGAAGTTGATTCAATCATTTCAGCGGTTGTAGAAGGTTCGGTAGACATGGTTTTGAATGAAGAAAGAATAATCGAAGAAAAAAGGGGTAAAAGGACCTAAACCTAGCTGATACCAAGCTAAAACTATTTAGGGTTAGACTAACTTAAGAAGAGAAGTAGACAGATTGAGACATAAATAGATTTAACAGAAGACAACTTCTTTGATTTTGTTCGTACATAAATTTATCAAAAGAGATACAAAGTATATATACATAAGCTTCCTTGAACGACAAGGTAAGAGCGTTTCCTAACTAAAACTGATTTCCTAAAATACAATTTGCTTGACCAATATGGTATTGTGTGTCATGTTACACACGTACTAGATGATGAGTTAACAATGGGAAATATGCTTATTTTCCCATCCTACTACCTTTTCCCTATGACTGACTTATCATTCCCCAAAACCACCGTTGAGGTTCCATAAGACTTGGTCTAAGACCATTACGACCAGTCCGATCCATGACCGATTCATCCTTTCCAAATCAGTAGGAAGCTACCGATCTTGATCTGATTCATTAGGGACAACATTGTAAATTGAGTAAACCTTTCCCAAATTTCTTAAACCAAAATCATTTCTCCAAATTCCTCTAGGGTCCCAAAACAATGGCAATGGCTCTCTGTAGAAGAGGAGGAGCTCTCATCATCAAATCAATCCCATTTTATTCTTCTTCTGTTTGTCGATCATTTTCTTCCTCTTCTTCTAATGTATCTCGTGGTCTTCGTCCTGTTATTGCCCTAACTGAGCTCACAAATCGATTTTCATCAACAAAAACAATTCTTCCTGCTGCCGCTACTTTGAAAAGTATGTTCACTACAACAACATCATCAGTGAGTGATCCAAAGCCAAACAATAATTATCCACCTGAAGAGAATACAGTACTGGAAGATTTTGATTTTGAATGTTGGATTATGCTTATAAGATTACCTGAAGGAGATCCTGAAATTATTGTTAGATTTTTTAATACTCTCACGGATATCATCGAAAGGTATACATATTTCACTGATTTTGTTTTCTATGGTTTTGTATTTCAAGTTGCATTATAATTTTAATGTATAAGGAAAATTGGCCAAATTGAAAACTAAAAGAATCATTCTTCCTGAAACGAAGATAGTATATGGGATGTGAAGTTAAGAACGAGATATGTCCAATACTTAGCAAATAGGATGCGTGTTTACGGGATTTGATACAGTTTGTTTTTGTTTGTCAGCAAATTTCTCCAAGAATACAGAAATGTTATTGATTTGTATTGATGGCATGTGATGTTAAGCATGTGGATGTGTATGGAGAAAGATGAATGTAATGCTCAGCAAATGGTACGTCTCTTCACACGATTTTTGGTGCAGATATATAGTTTTCTTGAGATAGGGTTTAGTTGTTTGAGTGTGGGATTAATTGGGCATATACAATTACGTGTTTAGGTTTTATCTCTTGAATGCATTATGGTTATCGATTTGTGCAATTTTTTTCTTAGTATAATTTGATTATTGACGTATAGATGAGATATGGGGTGTATTATCTTTGAATGAATGTGCGGTTCTTGGTATTGTCTAGACACCGTTAACTTCTGAGGTCAGACATCTCCATGTAAATATTGCTTTGCAGAATGCGTATTGCCGTATTCACATTTTTAGTTGTTGTTCTTTTATCACTTTTGACTATCAAATACCTAAATTCAAAGTGTCTCTCATGAGTACTTTTTGGATACTGAGATTCTAATTTCTAGCTATAAGATAGTTTTGGTAAAGAGGATCAAATATGTTGAATAGGCATATTTGCTGAATATATTGGTTTAACTGATCGAGATTGCACATGGGGTTGTCTAAGGAGAGGTGTATCAATACTACTATAGATTGATATGCTTTAATTGTAGTATCTGTTTACCGATGTATTTGTACATACTTTACTAATATGTATCTGTGCAATGCGATTTTAAACATGTGGATGTGTACGGGAAGTGATAACTCTAATATTCTCCCTATATATTCAAGTGTTCTGTGTTTCATCTCTTAAATGCGTCATTAGTACAATTTGGTGCATTTCTCCTGGCCTAAGTAACAGTATGCTTTTTAGTCAGTGTTAATTCTTAGTGTTTAGCTTGAGTTTAAAACCTGAGAAGAGATTTTATCGGGTCTCTTCTTGCAAAGTGTTAATTTCTAAGAGGGGTACTCAGGTTTTTTATGTTATTCACTCACTTTTAATTTAATTCTTACGTACAACAATACTGAGTACCAGTATTGCCAATACAAACTTGACGAAGTACAATACTTTGGCAGAAGGAAGATAGCAATTTACTTTCTCCAACAGTAATATTGTAGGCCTACTTCCCTTGTCTTATAATTTAAGATGAAGTAGTTGATGAGCATTAACAAGGCAAAGAAAAGTAGTATCTTAGCAATCAGCGAAGCCAGGAATTCTATCTATGGGTGTTTGGGAATGACTGCTAGAACATTCCTCCAAGTTGAATTTTCGTGAAATAGACTTTTTCATATTATTTATACATGCTTACATTTGATATCCTTGAATGGGTCTTCACATTATGCTTCAAAAATGATATCAGTATCAGGATCTGAAAGTTCATTATTTAAGTGTTGTAATAAGTGTTGGTTTGGTGGCTATGTATAGTGAAGAGGAATCAAGGATTAGAATATACTCGTGCTATGATGGATACTACTTTGCTTTTGGAGCCTTTTCAGAAGAGCTGGCAAACAAGATCGAAGGTATTGTCACCGCCGGTGTTTGTTTCAAAGTTGGTAACCATTTGTATGTCTATTTAAATCCTTTCCGAATCCTATCTCTTTTATACAGTCAGTTTCATTTTCTGTTAACAACATGTGCAGAACTGGCTGGAGTGCGCTGGGTTCAACCTGCTTCTTACTTGGATGATCTAAAAAATGGAGGTGCATGTTTCTTCATCTGTATATGTTTTCTCTGCTTCTTTTTGAGCAAGGCTTTCACAAATGCACGTTTCTATTATCAAACAAACATCAATTATCACTTGTGTGCATGCAGATCCAGTTTGTATTTTGAACTGACTTCTTAAGCACAGGCTGCACAGTGTTAAAGCTGATATGTCTTGATGCTGTACTACACTAATGCTCTGTGTTGGTTCCTTAAAGTTGCAGTATTGAGTAGTATATATGCTATATATTTTGTAATGACTGTCTGGAGAGTGCCATAAGTGTCCCTGTTTGAGTATAATTTGCATCCAACATCAAATTTTCGTTTGTTATGACTTATTGTCCTATGCTTTTCTAACTATTGTCTTCATTCTGCAGTGGAGCGTCTCATCAATGGAAAGGCTGCTCAACCCGGCTCATCTGAGATATGGATGCGTAATACATTAAGAGAAGATATGCAAAGGGAGAGAGACGTGCAGAGTACAGAATGAAGGCTCTGCGGAGAAGTGGAGGTATGTCCTATCAAGGTGGGCCACCTGTAGATGGAAACAAGCCGTAACTGTAGAAAATTGACAAAGGAAGCAGTAAGTTGTATAACGGAAGGGTTTGGGTTATAGATCTTTTCTTTTCATTTCTTCTTTCAGTATGTTTTGTTATAGGAGAAGCTGTATGAATTAGGGTAACACTGACTTAGGTCAAGTAAGTAGATTTTAAGGTCAATATGGCTGTTTGATGAATCTCAAAAATCCATCAAACACGAAATATCTTCGATAGAAATTCAAGAAGGGTTGCAGTTGTAAACACTGCCCATTTCTATGTTGACTTTCTGGGACCTAGATTCAAATGCTATTAGAGAAAAAATAAGTTTTTTTTTTTTAATAGTAGTACCAATGGCCGGTGAAAAAGACGGCACTTTATTGTAAATTGAGTATGACCTTTCCCAGTTTCGAATAACAATGAGTTAAATTAGTAAACTCAAAAGGAACACGCAGACAAACATAAATTCAAATGAACCAGTGGATAATACTGTACAAGTCTGAATAAACTTTAATACAAACTCTTTACGTCCCAATTTGCAAAGAAAATTAACGGCATAATTATAGTTAAACATAAAAATGCCGTTTAATTAATGAAACAGTAAATTCGCTAGAACATTAGAGCTTTGACCCGCTGATTTGAAAACATATCAACACGTCTTGTGTGCATCGACGGACGTCTCTGAGGGAAATGGCTTACGGGCTGCATAATTAATTCCAGCATTGGTATACAAACTCCAAACTTCCGGATCGAATCTCGCCTCTCTTCTGTTCGGAGTCAGCTCTGCAACGTTGACAACAACTATAGGATATATTCCTTGATAGAATCGGTTAGCCTGAATGTTGGTCGTATTATCGTCTGTGAATTTCAGACCACCTGTGGCTTTGCTGATTGCCAAAGGAATGATTTTTGAAAACTCATGGGCGTCGAGATCCTCGAAAGGGATCCAGTTGCTAGGAATTGTTCGACCAGTAGTCCATGGTTCCTCAACCGACGATGCACCTCCAGCAGCACCACAACACTGAACAAGTTTGGATGTCAAATCCGAAACTTGTTTTTCCAGAGCTTCTAGACCGATAAGTATTTTCTCATCCCTGTTTCCATCGACTTGAGCTTTGAAGTTGGAGTTTTCTGCTTCTAAATCAAAAATTCTTTTATCTGCGGCTTCTTTCTCGACCTTGTTGTTGTTGACTTCATCTTGGCTTTTAACTCAGAGTTTTCCTCGGCAAGAGCTTGTTTGTCGGCCAACAGTTGTTCTGTAATTGATTCTTGTTTAGTAATACCAGGTAGACTCCAAAAAGGTGAATTTGGTTCCTCACGTGACCAGGTGCCTCTCTGTTTGGCAAAATCCCAGTCGATTACCAAACCTTGAGAGTTTATAAACTTATAAATCACTGAATCCGGAAAGGAAGCTTTGAAAGCATCGAAATCGGTCTCTTTATCATTTCCCAAAGACAGATGTTTAAGGAAACTTAAACTTTCTTGCTCGTTATAATCCCCTGGCACAATAGGGCTGCTATTGAACTCTTTTTTAATCCTATACACGTGAAACGAAGATTTGCTAGCACCATATATAAACAGCTGGGGATCTCTATACCACGACATAGTTACTCGGTTTGCTAACGTTAAGTGAGCGTGATAATGAGAGGAAGTCTTAAAAAGGATCGAACGAACCTAGCTATCAAGGTTGTGAAAGAAAATGAGTGAGGATATGAAATTTTGTAACCTCCTAATTGAGATCAAACGAACAATGGTATGTATCAGCAACCAATATGTGCATATATATAGGTGAAAATCAGATATTCCCTTACGCAGGATATCCTAATATTTGAATGTATATTCATTAACATGGAGTGTCGTTCACATCATTAGAGCAAGTTCATATACAGTTCAGCAATTAGAATGAAGTATACTGCTTGTACAAGTCAAATATTATAGTTTATACAGAAAATTAGTCATCGTTACATCATGGGTTAATTAGGCTTTGATGATGAGATGAGAGCTCATCCGCCCATTAGAGAAAGTTCGTATACAGTTCAGGAATTAGAATAAAGTATACTGGTTATACAAAGTCCACTATTATAGTTTACTTATAGTTTATATACAGAGTCAGTATTTCGTCATGGATTACCTAGCCTTTGATGATGGCATCTCATCCACCGGCTAATTAATTGTTTTGTGATAATTCAAACTTGTCTCTTCAGTTATGTATAGGCTGTTTATCCACCAAGTGCTTAAGCTTGGTACGTTAACTGTGCAACTTACCAAGCCTGGTGTAATTCTAAACTAACAACTGTATAATATAATAACTGCAAATTGTAGCCTACTTGCTTATTTTAATTTGTAATACATCTAATGGACAAGGATGAGGATATGATCCTGCATTCATGCTCTCTCCCATCATCAATCACAAAAATCTTTCACCCCACTCAAGGCTCCAGTAGTTAATCTGTTGAATTGTGAAATAGTTAGCTAGTAGCATAGCCTTTAGAGAAAGTCTTGTACATGTTTTTTTTTGACTTTGTACACCACCACCCACCACCACCTAATTTTCCTTGACTTTCGACACTTCACCTACCACCTAATTTTCCTTGACTTTTTACACTTCACCCACCACCTAATTACGGTTGTGGCTTTCATTTGTATTTACTTTACCCTTGTTCTTGTTGACTATATATACCTCCTCTTGGAGATGAATAAATGATTCAATATCTTTATTGATGAACCTTAAGCTTTTAACATGGTATCAGAGCTCCATGGTGAGTTGAGTGCTTCTAAACAATAGTGAGTGTTTCGTTACTTCTTCGACTGATCCTTCTTTCGCTTGCTTAAGGTTCTTGTTTCTCTCTATACACTTATTGGAACAAGTAATTTGTACCTACTGATTTTATGGTAAACTTGATATGCTAAGTTTATGTTATCCCTTTTTTGAATCATACTTAATATTGCTAATCCATTTTTTCTTGGACTAGTTTTTGAATTGTTTTTGTTATTTGGATTTGAATCTTGATTACTATCTTTTTTGTTCTTTACAAACAGTAGCCATCAGGGTCGCCTTAACTTTGTGACTTGATTAAGTGTTTTTACCAATCAGGTGTTTCTCTCTTGCTTTTGATCTTGCCAATCAATTGACCAATCAAAGTTCATAAGTATACTTCGTTCAGTTGATGTTTTTTCTGGTGGTGTTTTTTGGTATCATTTTTGTCAAAAAATAATTTCTCTATCTAAGCAAAGAAAACTTGATTTGAATTTGAACTCTTACAGTTGTTTACCCTTATAAGACTTATTCCTCCTATTCGATTACTCATAAAAAATTTAGCTGCTAGCTAGTATATAGACGGTTTGTTTTTCACCCCCCCCCCCCCATAAATAGTTGTGTACACAGTCAGTTTCATTTGTTCCTTTTTTTTAGTGTCATTCAAAAAATAAAAAAAGCGCTTGCAAAGTTTTCGCAAGCTTCTTGCGACCTGTATTCATATAATTTCTTCTTTAATCATGATAATGACTTCCGTTAGACGATGTGTTTTCTGTGGAAGCAATTCACACTTCGTGGAGAAATGTTTTAAGAAAATTGGCTATCCCGATTGGTGGGACGCCTATAAAATACAAATAAAGATCGACCAAAGAGGGGTAGATACATGTACTTCAATGATGACTACGATGACCGATACTCATTCTTCGGTTGTTAAATCTCATTCTTTAGTTGATCCGAACCTTTTTCAGCAATCAAGTGAGGTTGATGTCGCTCTATGTACTACTAATTCTGAAAAATATCATGGTTGGGTACTTGACTCCGGTGCTACTAATCACATGACATTTGAAGCATCTATCTTGAAAGATGTATGTGCACCTGAATGTTCAAAGGTGTATAATGCCAATGGAGTTCTGTATCCGGTTATTGGAGCTGGGAGAGTTGATCTGAGTTCTTCCTTGACTTTAGAACATACTCTGTTGATTCCTTATCTTTCTTATAATCTTTTGTTCGTATCACAAGTGACTGCACAATTAAATTGTGTAGTATTAATCTATTCGACCTTTTGTTTTCTCCAAGATCTTAGTAACGGGAAGATAACTGGGCGTGGTACTAAAAGAGGAAGTTTATATTACATAGATGACGTATGTGAAGGATGGTCTTTCTCGGCCAAGGGGTCCTCTCGTTCAAACGAAGATCAAATTCTATTGTGGCATCACCGGTTGGGTCATGTTTCTTTTGGTTATTTGCAACACTTATTTCCAACTTTATTTTTAACCTGCAAACCTGCTGATTTCAGTTGCGAAACTTGCATCTTAGCAAAGATTCACCGTGCGACTTACCCTGATAGCTTTAGCAGAAGATTAATTCATTTTGCTTTGGTTCATTCTGATGTTTGGGGGCTTTGCCGGATTACAAGTAATTCAGTATTTCGTTGGTTTGTTCTATTTGTCGATGGTTCCACGCATATGACTTGGCTTTATTTGATGAAAAATAAAAGTGATGTAGCTGGTATTTTCAAATCTTTTCATGTGATGATTCAAACACAATTGTCCACCACTCTAAAGGTTCTTCGTTCTGATAATGGTGGCGAATATGTTAATGAAGTGTTACAAGGTTATTTCCAGGAACATGGTTTAATTCATGAGACTACTTTTCCTTCTACGCCATAACAAAATGGTGTTGCATAGAGGAAGAACAGGCAATTACTTGAGATTACTAGAGCTTGTTTGATTGGAGCAAACATGAGGCCACATTTCTGGGAAGAAGCTATCACTAATGCAGTGTATCTTCTTAATCGTGTACCGACAAGTGTTTTGAAATTTCAAACACCCTTGGATAAATTGGCTTCGTTTATGAAAATTCCTTCTCAGCTTAAACTCCCTCCGCGAATGTTTGGATGTACCGTTTATGTTCACATACAAAAACATTTGCGTGGAAAGCTGGACCCATCTGCACTAAAGTGTATTTTCATTGGTTATCATCCGTACCTAAAGGGTTACAGGTGTTATCATCCTTCTACTCGTAAATTTTATGTTAGCATGGATGTTACCTTCTCCGAGTACGAGAAGTTTTATTCAACATATGAATCCAGTCCTCCTCTTCAGGGAGAGAGTCAAATTGAAGAGTTGAATTGGATTTATTTATTTTCAACTAATAGTGAGATAAATCTTCCGGTCAGTGAAGAAATTTCAAGTAACACTCCTGGTTCTACTGATTTTGGTGCAATCACTATGACACCCACGAATACAGTTCAAGAGGTCGAAACTCATGTGATTGAAGTCCCCGTCATTTCTTCACCAGTAGTACCTACAATGAGTTATCCTCTTGCTGAAACTCCCGAGGTAAACCCAAATCCTTCGATTAATACTGACAATACTTGTGAGTTACTTGAAACTGATAAGTACCAATTACCACAAAGAAGTAATCGTGGAGTTCCACCAAATCGTTTTTCACCCGAAGCAATTAGGAAAGTGTAGTGCCCTATTTCAAACTACATGTCTACTCATAGATTATCAGAAGCTGGGAAAGCGTTTTTCAGTCAAATGGCAGATGTTACTATTTCCAGAACAGTAGAAGAAGCATTATCTAATCCAAAATGGGCTGGTCCTATGAAAGAGGAGATGGTGGCACATGAAGAAAATGGTAGATGGGATATAGTCTCACTACCATAAGGAAAGAAACCAGTTGGCTGCAGGTGGGTATATACTATCAAGCATAATCCATATGGATCGATTGATAAGTAGAAAGAAAGACTTGTGGCTAAGGGATTTACCTAGTCTTATGGTATTGATTATCAAGAGACATTTGCTCCTGTTGCGAAATTCAATATTATTCGAGTCTTTCTTTCCTTGGCAGCAAACTTAGGATGGGCTCTACAACAGTATGATATAAAAAATACCTTTTTACAAATTTGAAACAAGAAGTCTACAGGACACTACCTCCAGGTTATAATGCTCTAAACAATGCTAATGTTGTGTATAAATTAAAGAAGGCTTTATATGGTTTGAAACAATCTTCCAGAGCATGGTTTGGTAAATTTCGTCTTGCAATGAAGAAGTTTGGGTATATACAAAGTAATGATGATCATACTTTGTTCCTTAAAAGAGTAGGTGACAAGGTAACCACTCTTATTATCTATGTAGATGATATGGTGGTAACAGGAAATGACCCTGAAGAGTTGCTTGTATTCTTAGTTTGATATGAAAGATTTGGGTGGACTTAAGTACTTCTTGGGTATTGAAGTTAATCGATTCAGAAAGGGAATTTTCTTGTGTCAGCGAAAATATGTGATTTATTTGTTGAAGGAAACTGGTATGACTGGTTGTACGCCACTCGTGTCTCCTATTGAACAGAATCATGGTCTTGATGAATGTTGTGATCAAATATCAGCAGACGAAGGACAATACCAGAGGTTAGTTGGTCGCTTGATTTATCTTTCTCATACAAGGACAGATATTGCTTATGCTGTAAGTGTTGTAAGCATATTTATGCAAAATCCTGGTCAGCAACACATGGATGCAGTCATCAGGATACTAGATATTTTAAGTCCACACCAGGCAGAGGTTTGATGTTTTCAAAACATGGACATCTTGATGTATCAGGTTACATTGAATCAGACTGGGGAGGTAAAGGTGACTGGAGAAGATCAACATCTGGGTATGTTACCTTTGTTGGAGGAAATTTAGTGACTTGGAAGTCTAAGAAACAATAGGTTATTTCCTTATCCAGTGCTGGAGCGGAATACAGAGCAATAGTGAAAGGGATTTGTGAATTATTGTGGTTAAAAAGGCTTATGGGAGAGCTTGGTTATCCTTCTGAGAAACCTATGAAATTATTTTTTGATAATCATTCATTAATCAAGATTGCATAGAATCCGGTGCAACATGATCGTACGAAGCATATGGAAATTGATAAGAATTTCATATATGAAAAACTCGAAGAAAACATTATCGAAGTATCATATGTTCGTACAACACAACAGTTAGCGGAGATTCTGACCAAGGTCGTCTCGAATAATATATTTCACGATTCACTTGTCAAGTTGGGCATTTGTGATATATACACACCACCTTGAGGGAGAGTGTTGAATTGTGAAATAGTTAGCTAGTAGCATAGCCTTTAGAGAAAGTCTTGTACATGTTTTTTCTTTGACTTTGTACACCACCACCCATCACCTCCTAATTTTCCTTGACTTTCTGCACTTCACCCACCACCTAATTTTCCTTGACATTCTACACTTCACCCACCACCTAATTACGGATGTGGCTTTCATTTGTATTTACTTCACCTTTGTTCTTGTTGACTATATATACCTCCTCTAGGAGATGAATAAATGATTCAATATCTTTATTGATGAACCTTAAGGTTTTAACATAATCAACTTTTCTTTGCTTGTGCTCTGTGATTAGTAATTACGGAGCTCAGATGACTCATATCTTCTTTCAAACATGTTGATTTGAAACCTTAACACAATATCCATCCAAATATTGAGCAAACAAACCAAAGTACTCTATTTTAATGTAAAAATTTACGATTTCTAGGAAACATCCTACATTGGTTATCACTTATCAGTAAAAAAACTAAATTATCAGTCAACGATGGTCCACGCTTCAGACTTTTTTTTTTCTTTTTTTTTAGTCGAGTCATAAATTTCCATTTCGAATATTAAAATCGCTGATAGGGATCGAAATTGCGACCTTTGGTCACACAAAAACACCCCAACCATTGAACCGTGGCTCATTCTGTGATTATTAAGGCATTATCATTTCATTTATAAGAAACTTGGAAAAAATATGTAATATTTGTTGACCTTTTCACCAATTCATTTGTTTTTATAGGTAAATATACGATTCAAAAATTGACTATGAATCTACGATTCACGATTTAACATACGATTAGATTCAAGGATTCTCAAAAACGATTCACGATTCGATTTACGATTTAAAAACCTTGGTTCGCACAGCTTTTTGTAGCCATTTACAATTGTTTGATGGTACATAGGCAAGTAAACACACCGCACACTATATGCTCTTCTCTTGCGCGCGGTTACTTCCCATATGATTAGTCGGATATGCCTCAATAGTCAATACCATCTCTACAGATAAATGTTAGATGGACTCTCACCATCTCGTGTCAGCTTTGGATCGTTATCATTCACATTGATCCACTCCGAGTCTGACGATCCATGTCGACTCATACTTTTACATTGAATCGGATCGGGTAGAATATTAACATGGTCATTAATTGTATGAAGGGAAAGACTCTAAATAATAGTTACAGAATGAGAATTTTCTGTTTAGATCATCAAATCAACTTAAATTAACGAAGAAAGAAAACGAACTAGAAGAAAAACTTGCAAACATAAATTCGAATGAATCTTTACAACCTCACCACTTGCAAACACAAACAAAAGAAAATACAAACTGAAAGAAGAGTACTAGAAGTTGATATAATTAAGCATGGAAAAAAACTTTAGTAAACATGTAACTTCCCTTAAATGGCAGCTTCGACCTATGTTGTAAAAGGGCCACTAAGCACATGTCCATCGCCCGAGGAATCGAATTTTCTACTACTTCCCACACTAGCGCCTTAGGCGAGGGAGTATGGCGCCTTTGGCGCCTCGCAGAATTTGTAGGGGCTAGACTAAGCTCCAAAGGCGCCATTCTTCATCTCTGCCTCCATTCTTCTTCATCTGAATGAGCTTAGAACCATTAGATAGAATTGTATGATTCTTGTGTGAGCCATTTTTGCTAGATTTTTAGAGTTCTTGTGTGATTAACAGTTAGTTATTAACAACGATCGATTCAAAGGATGAACCAGTGGATCGTGGATCTCGAGGTAGGCGTGGCCTATCATCAAAAGAGGTGGGAATTTACATTTAACTATTTTGTGATTATTGTCATTTTCTTTTACAAAGATTTTATGTTTATCAAATTCATGCATTGTCTGATTGTGTATTCCATGCATTGTTTAGTTTTAAATTCCGAAAGTTAAGTTGATTCTTTTAATCTTTCCATTTCTTGGAAAGGAATTGTAATACTTTGTTTGTCTTTATGAATGTTTAGGAAATAAGAATTTCCATTTGATTGCTTGGAAAATAAAAATTCCCATATGTGGTATATAGGATATGCTCCTTCATTTATACCTACTTACTTTCAGCTTTTATGCAATGGCTAGGGTGATACACCGCAATATTACCTAATGAGTGTGGTTAGAACAAATATTATACATTGTTTAATGAATGAGTTATTTCCATATACATGATTGTTTATTTCTGTGAATTGGTTTCCTTTTAATGTTTAGAAAAAACATGTATTGTTTTCCAAATCATTTTAGTGATTACTTAAAAGTTAGATGTTATTTCCACTGGGCACCCCTTTTAGGGATGATGTGCTCACCCATTCCCACTTTCAGTTTCAGAGACAGATCAGATTTGCGCAGCGGAAGCTTCGATGAGTTGAGTCCGTTATTTGGTTAACTTCTGATATATTTATTATGTTATATATTTTATTTGTAAACCAAATGACTATTGTATATGTATCATTTGAAAGGAGTTCTTGTATATATATTTCAGAGAGGGGTTAATTTTGGGTTAAGTTTTGTAGGAGAATTCTTAATTGAATGTTTAAGTAAATGATTTAGATCCTTAGTGCCTCTTTATTTAGTTAATCTCTTGGATTAGTCAGCTGCTAGCTTTGGGGGCGCTACAATGTTGGTATCAGAGCTCACTATTAGAGCTTACGTGGGAAGCAATAGAATTAGCCAGTGCTATTTAGAGAAATAGATTAGTTTAGAACTGGGTTGGGTTGTGAGATAAATCTTAATCAATAAAAGCTATCAATAATTAAAAGATTTATTTGATTGATTGATTTGTTTGGTTGGTTGTTTGTATGTTTAATTAAGTAAAAAATGTAGGGTACACCAATAACTTGAGCTTATAAAGATTAGAGAATATTTAGTCGAAAAAAAATATGAACACGTAGATAATCTAATATTAGAAAAATACTGAGATTAGTATTATTGATAAATTTTGAAAGTCACATATAAACTTTTTGGGTTCTTTGACTTATACGTGGGGTCAACAATTTATAATTAAATGAATGTTAATAATATTTTTTGGATTCAACAATATTTATAAGAGTAGTTAGAATAATAGTTCAACCGTCAATGTGAATAATATAAGAAAATATTATGATGGAAATGAAAATAATAGTAATAATTTTTTTTTTTAAAGTAACGTTAGTATTTATCAATTAGTATCATATTGAATTTAACTCAACTAAAATTTCAATATGGATATATAACGATAAAAATAATAAGTATGGTTAAATAGCTATGGAAAATTATTAACGCTTATCTATATTAAGTTTTGTAAATTAAACTGATTACAAATTAGAGATAAAAGTTTTGCTTTTAAGCTATATAGTTAATATAATGCTTATTAGGCGATAGACGTAAAAAGATGAGGATATAATATATAAAATAAAAAGACTTAACTTATTAGTAATCTCTTAATTAATGAAATTATCTTTAATCTAACAAATGATCTAGTAAATCTTTAAAATGAAACAAATATACATGAAGTAGTAATAATAGTATTTGGATGTTTAGTGTAATATTAGAATTAAAATAAAATAAATTCGTATATTAATAGCATACTTTACATTAATAGCAAAATCTAAAGACTATTAAGACATGTTGAAATTTTATGTAGACTCAAAGTTAAATCATATTAGATTACCAATGCCAATATTTAACAAGATATAGTATATAGATTCAATCTGAATAAATAAAATTTATTATATCAATCTTCACGTATAAGTAGAATTATATTTACAATATTAGGGCTTAATAAAATTAAACTAAGTAGTTATTCTGGTCATATTTTAGTTACGATAGTAATCAAATAGGAAAAAAATTGATAAAACTTAAAAGTATGGGGGGAAAGCCAATTCATTTAGGGGGAAAGTTTTATTTGATCTAACTTTATTTCCTAACTTTATTTGATCTAACTTTATTTCCTTAAATTTTATTATTAATAATCAAATCTATTAGATCAAATCAAATCTATTATTAATAATCAAATCTATTATTAACTTTCTATATTTCCCCCCATATTGACCAAAAATTAATGAATTGGCTTTCCCTATTGTCCATACTTTTATCTCCCGATTTATTGTCCACGTGTTTGTAAGACCCGCCGAGGCTACACGTGAGGGGGCGTGTTGAGATTATTAGTCCCACATGGTTGGGTTATTTAAGATTTTGCGGTTTATAATCTATTAGGGACTCTCCACTCATTGCCAATTGGTTTTGAGTTGGATGCCCATATTTTAACATGGTATCAGAGCAAAGCCCCAGACCCAGACCTGCGTACGCCGGGTGTAGGCCGAATTACTGGCCGAAGTGTTTAATGTACACCCGGGGTGTAGGCCAGTGCCGATACTGGCCGAGGTGTTACCCCCTGATTTAGTCACTCACCTGTGTGCGCCTGTTTACCGATGGACTGGTAAACTCGTACGTAGGTCCACGTGTGAGGTCCCAGTGACTGGCATTACACGTGAGGGGGCGTGTGAAAGGACAATAGTCCCACATCGCTATAATCCGCTTAATTAACTTAAAATATAATATGGAAGGGCCGCTCCACTCATTGCCAATTGGTTTTGAGTTGGATGACCGCAAATTTTAACTGAAACTATCAAGGTGGGCCACTTGTAGATGTGAACAACAATTGGAACTACCAAGTGGAGCGGGCCGTAAGTGTAAAAAATTGACAGAGGAAGTAGTTTTATTATAGGAAAAGCTGTGTGAATTAGGGTAACTTTGACTTAGGTCAAGTAAGTAGATTTTAAGGTCAATATGGGTGTTTGATGGATGAATCTCAAAAATCCATGAAGCACGAAACATCTTGGATAGAAATTCAAGAAGGGTTGCAGTTGTAATTTAATATGATTAAGTTTTGCCATTTAACAGTTCTATGTCGGAAATGATTAACATCCCGCCGGTTATATCCCGTGGGTCATCCCTAGGGGTGGGACTTGGGTTGGGTCAACCCACCCAACCCATGTCCAACCCGAATGTTGGGCGGACATGGGCAACGTATTTCAAAACTTTGGGCAAGCTTGGGCCTCAATTTTATGAAACCGAGTTAAATTTGGGAAAGCATGGGCACAAATATTTCTAACTCAAACAACCCGTCCAACCCGAACAACTATATATAAGATATTTTTTATAATTAATATTATCATCTATTTAGAGAAATTTTAGATATTATCTTCAAATTTATTAATGAAAATATAAAGTATATCTATCTCATTAATCATTCGATATGAAAAGAGTTTATATTATTGTAAATAATCATCAGTTATTTGGAAAATTAAAATAAATGGAGCAATTAAATCCTATTATTACTAAATTTATTATTATCACATTAACAAACTTATATGTCTAGTGGAACTTGGGCCAACCCGAGGAACCCGGGGAACCCGAGGAACATATCTTGGGCGGACTTGGGCAACACCTCAATGGGTTCCACGGGTTCGATGGGCAATCTAGGCATAGAATTCCTAACTCGGGTCTGCCTCGGCCAAGCCTTCTAGCCCGTCCAACCAACCCAAGTCCCACCCCTAGTCATCCCGACCATGGGAGTGTTAGAGAGAGGGGTGGGTCCCATCCTAAACCCACCCCTGCAAACCCGCGGTCATTGTATCATCCCCACTTACTTTCTAGGACCCTTATCAAGTTAGTCTATCCAAATGCTGTTATAATTTTATTGTTCACATAGTGTTATCAACGATTCTAAACAAACAGCCAAAAAAACATAGAGTTGCACAAATATTAACAATTAACACACTTTCAAAAATTCGTGAACTTGAAGGGAAACTTTTATAAGTTCCGAGCAGACAATCATAAATTCAAATGAACCATAGGATAATACAAGTCCGAATAGACTTTACAAGCTCCACCAACTGCGAACATAAACGAAAATTAACAAACACACTAAATGAAAATTAACAAGCACGAAGAAAATTGACGGCATAATTATAGTTAAGCATGAAATTCCCGTTTAACTAATGAAACAGTGAATCCCCTAGAACATTAAACCTTCGACCCGTTGATTGACATCTCTGAGGGAAATGACTTACGGGCTGCATAACTAATTCCAGCATTTGTATACAAACTCCAACCTTCAGGATCGAATCTCGCCTCTCTTCTGTTCGGAGTCAACTCTGCAACATTGACAACCACTATAGGATATATTCCTTGATAAAAATGGTTAACTTGAATGTTGGTCGTATTATCATCCCCGAATTTCAGACCACCCGTGGCTTTGCTGATTGCCAAAGGAATGATTTTCGAAAACGCTTGATGAACATCGAGTTCCTCAAAAGGGACCCAGTTGCTAGGAACTGTTCGACCAGTGATCCATGGTTCCTTAATAGACGATCCATCTCCAACAGCTACACAACACTGAGAAAGTTTGGATGTCAAATCCATAACTTGTTTTTCAAGAGCACTTTTCTCATCCCTCTCCCTAATAACTTCAGCTTTATGGATGGAGATTTCTGCTTCTAAATCTAAAACTCTTATCTAGAGCATCTTTCGAGACCTTGTTGTTGTAGACTTGATCTTGAAGAGAGATATCTCTTGCTTTTTAACTCAGTGTTTTCTTCAGCAAGAGCTTGTTCTGTAGCTGATTTTTGTCGAGTAATACCAGGTAGACACCAGAAAGGGGAATTTGGTTCCTCACGTGACCAGGAACCTATCCCGGTGGCATCATCCCAATTGATCACCAAACCTTGAGAGTTTTTAAACTTATAAATCCCAGATTTAGGCACAAAGGAAGCTTTGAAAGCATTGAAATCGCTCTCTTTATTGTTTCCCAACCAGAGATGTGCAGAGAAACTTAAATCTCCTTCCCTATGATAATCCCCAGACCTGATAGGGCTCCTACTGAACTCTTTTGTAATCCTATACACGGTAAAACTTAAGTTGGTATGACCAAATATAAACAACTGAGGATCTCTATACCACGACATAGTAACTCGCTTTGTTAACCGAAAGTGAGAGAGATGATGAAGGGAAGTCTTAATAAAAAGGAAAAATCTAGCTAGGTAGGTTGTGAAAAGAAAACGAATGAGAGGATATTAGAATTTTGTTATCTTCTAATTGAGATGAAAGGCACTATGATATGATATGTATCAGCAGCCACTAGGTGCACATATATATATATAGGTGAGAAATAAAGTAAAGTATTACGATCTGTTATCAGAAAATTACGTATTCCCTTACACAGCATATCCTATTATATTCGCATGGAGTGTCGTTCACATCGTTAGAGCAAGTTCATATACAGTTCAGCAGCTAGAATTAAGTATACTGCTTATACAAAGTCAACTATTATAGTTTATATACAAAGTCAGTATTACATCATGGAATACCTAGCCTTTGATGATGGCATCTGACAATTCAAACTTGTCTCTTCAGTTATGTTTTGGCTGTTTATCCACGAAGTGCTTAAGCTTGGCAGGTTTGGGCAACTTACCTAGCCTGGCCTAATTCTAAACTAACAACTGTATGATATAATAACTGCAAATTGTAGCCTACTTGTTTATTTAAAAATTTGTATCACAACGATGAAATTTGTATCCCTCCCTCTCTTTCCCCATGGGTTGAGAAGAAGTCTCGCGAAAAGCTGATCCATAAACAGTTAAACAAAAATTGCGCTTGTTTTCGGTGATCAGTAATCACTGTGGAAGATGTCGGATCCTTCTAAGAAACCATTTTAATTTAAAACATTAACTTAAAAATCCATTCGAAAATTGAGCAAACAAAATAAATTTAGTGATCCCATATCAATAATTTCAAAAAAAAAAAAACATTCACTGAAAGATTAAAAATAGGTAAGATTTGTTAAAACAGTAAACTTGATTTAATTAAAGATTAGAAAAATCTAGAAAAGTGAAGACTCACCCATTAAGTCGGTTAAATATCTAGAACATTTGAGGCTTATCTGGTTAAGTCGGTTCTTTTGGTCCCTAAAACAATCTAGAGTTAGCCAAAAAGATAAATATGAACAAAGTGAAGGTCCGGTCAAAACGTTAAGTTTGAATGTTTATCACTTGTTTTTATCCTAGAGAAATCTAGAAGTGTTAGTGTCGGTTGAGTAAGTCTATAAGTAGCTAGTAGTTGTCTCGATTGAAACTTGTAAGTGAGCAAAAAAAAAAAAAAAAAAAAAAATAATGAAGTGAAATATAAAAGTGAGATAAAAGGTTGAGTGATTAAGTGTAATCAAGTAAAATCCCATAGTGGGTAGCAAGGCTAGTCAGTACTTGAGTGAAAGACTAGTGTGTGTGGGAAAGTGCTACCTATCCCCATAGAAATACCCCACATTTGTCCCCCATTAGGTGGCGTTGCTTCTGTCCGTTGATTTTATCAGATTGATGGTGTGGGGGAAATGCAGGGGGTCCGATTATTTAGTGTACGTGAGGTGGGGGAAATATTTGGGGGATTTTTACGGGGGAAGAGAAGCATTTTCGGTGTGAGTTTGTGAGATAGAAATAAGGTCCTGTACGACCAAACACCTTTTGAGAAGTAATAAGATTAATATTTTCTCCCAATCACATTTGTGTGAGTGAGTCTTATTTAGAGCTGTCAATTTGTAACCTGGCCCGCGGGTTGACCCTAACCCGACTTGTTTCAACCCGGACCGGCTGGGCTTGTTTCCTAAACGGACCGGGTTAGGATTGGCATATACAACCCTACTAGAAAACAAGCCGGGCTAGGTCTAACCCGCGGGTTACCAGCCAACCCTTCAAAAATGATGCGGTTATATTTAGTATCTAAATTTAACCTATAATCGGAGGTAATGGTAACATTTTACCTGCTACCCGGGTAAATGGTTACCCATCTCTTATCTATACCTGTGATGTTGATAGAAGACAGAGAAAAAAATAGAGACAAAAGATATTTTCTCTTCCCAGTCCAGTTCTAGATCTGAATCTGGTAAAGAAAGTGGTGAACTAATTTCTATGATTCTATCTAAAACCAAATAGATTCATCCTTTTTGTTCTTTTTTCACTTCTAACGTTGTGTTCTGATTCGATTTTGATGTGTATTAATTCGATTTGATTTGATTCGATTTTGTATTGACCAATTTTGTATTCGATTTGATTTTCAGGGGAGCTTACACTAGAACTGTCGAAGAAGAAAAAGAAAAGATTGGCAGATTGATTATACTTTTCTACTTTCCCTAAAAAAGGTGAGTAGTTCTAAGTTCATTAATTCCAAAATGCTATAATGGGATTGATTTTGTTGTATTTAAATATATGATCTCTTAGTCCGTAATTATTTAAAGAAATTTGAGTTTATTGATCGTCTCAAATTCATCTTTCTGTACTTTTATCAAACAGGTTGCGTTGCAGGCATAACTCCGGTTGTGGAGAGGTGTATTTCATCTATATTTTTAGCTCCTTTATATGTCTTTTAATCCCTGCAATTTCGAGATCTAGACAGCCCAAACAATCCTTGACATACACAGGTAATAAAACATCACCAATCACACTCATTTATCTTATAAAACTAAGAACAGAGACAACACTTTGTTGGCTGTTTTCGCGACAGCTACATCAGTTTTGAATTGATTATCCATGAGCAAAACAATCCCAAATCCAAGCCAAAACTGAATTAAACTATGAACCCAGTTTAAATCCTTGTACCAATCCACCCAAATTAGTGTGAGAAAAAGTGGAAAGCTTATTTTATGTTCATTGTCTACCTTGAACTGAGTACTAAGGTACATTAATTACGGTGTGCTACCCTCCTTTTACATTGAAAAGAGATAAGCTTCTTCTATACATGTTGTTTGGCTTTTAAATTAGTGTACTTTAAATTGACAGCTCTAGCCTCTAGCCCCCTGTGAATCTATGATGATTGATGTAGCTCAAGGCTTACTAATTTTGATTTTCGAATTTCTTATGTAGCTTCATAAAATGTCAGTTGAAGAAGACCATGACGATGTCATGAGTGAAGAGGATATCACGGTAGTGGAGTCAATGACAGTTCAAGAGCAGGCTTCAAGGAAAAGGAAACTTACATCAATAGTATGGAAGGATTTTGATTGGTCACGAGATACAGATGGTAAAGAAAAGGCAACGTGCAAGCACTGTGGGCAGGAATATGCTTATGACAGTAAGAAAGGAGGAACATCTACTTTGTCAAGGCATTTAACTAAGTGCCCTAGACTGAAGATGCAAGATGTGGGGCAACTTTTGTTATCTGCAAATAATGGAGAAATGGCTACTCGTGCACGGAAAATTGATCAATCAAAGTTTCGGGAATTAGTTGCGAGACTAATTATTGGTAAAAATCTTCCCTTTAATTGTGTAGAATGGCCTGAATTTAGGGAGTTATGTAGTTATCTAAATGTTGATGTTGAAACCATATCAAGGAATACTACAAGGTTTGATATTCTTAAAATGCATAAGTTACAAAAAGAAGTTATTCGCAAGAGATTGCAATGTGCTCCAGGTAAAATGTCATTAACATCAGACATGTGGACCTCCGTCAACACCACTGGATACATAAGTTTAACCGTTCACTTTGTTGATCAAGATTGGGTATTGCAGAAGTTTCTTTTGAATTTTTCTCCACTGCCACCACCCCATACTGGTCTGGCACTCTCTGATAAGTTATTTTTTATGTTAAATGATTGGGGAATTGAAGGAAAAGTAACCAGCATCACTTTTGATAATGCAGCATCAAATACTTCATGTGTTAAAATTATGAAGAGGCGATTCATTGCAAGGAATGTTATGTCGGAAACTGGGAAAAGAAACTTTCATATACGTTGTTGTGCTCACATAATAAATATTATTGTAAAGGATGGACTGACAGAGATTGATCCAGCAGTAATCAAGATAAGATTAGCAGTGAAGTACCTTAAAGGTTCACAAAGAAGAAAACAAAATTTCTTGGATACTGTCAGCGATTTAGGAATGTCGGTGAAGATGGGTGTTCGGCAAGATGTCAAAACACGATGGAACTCTACTTATATTATGTTGCAAAGTTGTATTTCATATGAAAAAGTCTTTACTCATTTGAGGTTGGTGGACCCTGACTATGCAGAGTCTCCTAACGGAGAAGAATGGGAGCAAATCAAAGTGGTCACGAAGTTTCTCAAGGTCTTTTATGACCTCACAACTCTATTCTCTGGAAACAAGTATCCTACTTCGAATTTGTACTTCGATGGGGTTTGTTAGATTAAAGTATTATTAGAGCAAGAGAGAACTAATGAAATTGAGTTCATCAGAAACATGGCAAAGAAAATGCAAGAAAAATTTGCCAAGTATTGGAAAAAATTGAGTCCAATATTGGCAATGGCAGTAGTTTTAGACCCTAGATTGAAGTTTGAATTTGTAGAGTTTACTTTCCAAAAGGTGTATCCTACTGAGCGTGAAATGAATAAGGAAGTTGATATTATCAAAAAAAGGATGGCAGCACTCTATAAAGAATATCATACGGCATCAACTTTAAGAGGTTCTACATCCAATGAAACTCAGAATTCGGGTCTTGTAAATGGTGGGAATACTGGCCACAAAGGAAGTGCTTTCTTTCAGGTGATATTTCATTAATTTGACTGCTTGAACATTTCTATAACTGTCCATGTTGAACTGGTAGTTAAGTTTTCAATTTTTTTGATGCAGGAATTTGCCGCAGCAAAACAAAATGGTGGCCAGCAATCTGACAATTCAGAACTGGAAGAATATCTAAGTGAGTCATCAGGCTCAATATCGAAAGATTTTGACATCTTGAAGTATTGGAGAAGTCAAGAACTACGATACCCAAATCTTACAAGAATGGCAACTGATATTTTAGCAATTCCTATTTCAACTGTTGCTTCGGAATCTGCCTTTAGCCTTGGGGGAAGGGTGCTTGACAGATATCGTAGCTCCTTATCACCTGAAAGTGCCGAGGCATTGATAACAACTCGTGATTGGATATATGGAATTGGTAAGTCGACAAGTCTTTGACTAATCTTTAAAGTAGTTGCAAGTGTATTTAACAGTATATGTGAGATTGATATTTACTTATTTTCAATTATATGTAGGAGCTGCATCAACTGATGTTGAGGAAGTGAAAGATAATGATATTAGTGAGGATGTACTGGCATTTGAGCTAGCAAACAACAATGAGGCAGTCAGTTCTTATGCGTCTAATAGTATCCGTCTCTGCATGATTTAAAGCGGGTAATTATGCAAATTCTATTTATTTACATAAACACATCCCTTTGTTTGATTTACTTTTTGCTGCAAATTACAGATCCATACCGGAGCGTCTTAGGTTGTGATTCAAGATTTCAAAGTTAGTAGAAATGTTTTAGACTTTAGGTATGAATGGAGACACAAGCCTATATCCTTATTAATGAATATGATACTTTTTGTGCAGGAAATGGTTGTTATTATGGTCTCATTTTCACTAGTGATGAAGTGTTTTAGACGGTATCGTTGTGGGCACTTACTGTAAAAGTGGAAGTTTGCATTTTTTGTTTTTATATATGTATGTAACTATGTATTCCATTCCATACTTCCACAACTTTGGTTTGGTTCATTTCAATCATGTTGTTTTAGTTGCATTTCAGAGTCTGTAATCTATTTTCAGTATGAGATTTTTAGTATTTAGACTTGTCACCTGTGGTGGTTTATCTTTTTATTACAGAAATAGTAAAGTGCAAATTTACCAGCCAACCCGTAACCCGTCACAGCCAACCCGCGGGCAAGCTAGGGTTGGGATTTTGGGCTTGTAGATGAATAGGACTAGGGCTAGGGTTGACCCTAAGTTGTCAACGGGTTGACAAGCTAGGGCCGGGTTGACCCTAGCTTGCCCCGTTGACAGCTCTAGTCTTATTCATTTTCAATCCCTTTTCAATACCCATTTAGCCTTTTAACTCCAGATCATTTCCAACAAGATTTACCTCTTGTCAAGAAACAAATTTGGCTGTACATCCTGCCTCCAAGAATTCTCTCTTCGTCATGTCAACACTGGTGTTTCTCGGGCCTCACTCGAATCACTGCAATTGTCATTCCACTTAATCAGTCTATGTCGAAAAATTTTGCACTACATTTTTCTCATGGTACATGGGCTAGTACACACTGCATTGTGATCTTCTCGTGCGGATATACTTCTCTTATGATCAGTGGGATATGCATATGCTTCGATACCATCTCTGCACTTTCTAGAAGAATGGATCTCTCAGGATGGTTACGATTGGTTTGATCCATAGTGATTCAAGACTGATAATCAAGGCATGTTAATCGAAATTGATAGAGACTCACAAAACCTTACCAGATAAGGCAGGTAAAATATACATGGTTTGGTGGTTCAAACTATTCGTGATATTTGACTCGGGACTAGTTTGGTGATTTTTATTTTATTTTTCAAGCATTTGGTGATTTTTTATGCCTTGATCTTAGTAACCATTTACTATTTATTTTTTGTCATAACATTACTGAAAATAGACTTGGATATGCCCCAATACTCTCTACAAATTAAACGATTCAAATTTGAATGCTGAATCAAATGAAAACTTGTGAACTAAAACAACAAACTTAATCCGAAGTACCAAGTACCTAGTATACCAACAAAAATTTAAATTAGTCAAAGAGATGTGTGATACAACCTCCCACCTCACCAATCGCAAACATAAAAAAAAAGAAAAAAGAAACTACAACACCATAATTTATCATGGAAACGGCCTTTAATAAACATGTAAATTCCCTCGGACGGTAGACTCGACCTGCTGATTCGAAGACATATTAACCTGTCGTGTGTGCAGCGATTAACATCTCTGAGGCAGATGGCTCACGGGCTGCATAACAAGTTCCAGAATTTTTATACAAACTCCAAACATTGGGATCGAATCTCGCCTCTTCTCTGTTTGGAGTCAACTCTGCAATATCCACAACCACTATAGGATATATTCCTCGGCAAAAATGGTTTGCTTCAACGTTGGTTGAATTATCGTCTTCGAATTTCAGACCACTTGTAGCTTTGGTGATTGCCAATAAAGGAATATTTTTCGTAAACTTTTGGAAATCAAGATCCTCGAAAGAGACCCAATTGTTAGGAACAGCTTGACCGGTAATCCATGGTTGCTCAGCGGACGATCCACCTCCAGCAGCACCACAACACTGAACGAGTTGCGATGTCAAATCAGAAACTTGTTCCTCTAGAGCTTTTAGACCGGAAAGCATGTCCTCTCTTTTGAGACCACTTCTCTCGGCTTCCTCTTCAAGGAGGGAGATTCCTGCTTCTAAATCCAAAACTCTTTTATCCGTAGCTTTTTTCTCCGCCTTGTTGTTGTCAACTTCATCTTGAAGAGAAGCAATTTTTGCTTTTAACTCGGAGTTTTCCTTCGCAAGAGCTTGATTTTCAGCCAACAGTTCCGGAACTGATTTTTGTTGAGCAATAGCTTCTTCTGTTACAGGTTTTTGTTGAGCAATACCGGGTAGACTTTGTCGAGTAATACCTGGTAGACTCCAGAAAGGCGAATTTATATCCTCCCGTGACCAGGAACCTATCTCTTTGTCAAAATCCCAGTTGATCACCAAACCTTGAGAGTTTATTAATTTATAAATCCCAGAATAAGGAAAGGTAGCTTTGAAAGCATCGTAATCGCTATCTTTATTACTACCCAAAGACAAATGTTCCGAGAAATTTAAAATTCCGACCCGTTCTTGATCCTCTTCTACAATAGGGCTGCTGCCGAACTTTTTTGTAATCCTAAACACGTAAAAAAAAGGTTTGATAGAACTATATATAAACAACTGAGGATCTCTATACCATGACATAGTAACTGGCTTTGTTAATGGAAAGTAAGTGTGTTTATGTAAGGAAGCAGTCTTGAAAAGAGAAGAATAGGTTGTGAAAGAAATGAGTGAGGGTATGAAATTTTCTTCTCTCTCGATTAAGATGAAGAACTGTGATATGATATGTATCAGCAAAGCACTAGCTAGGTGGATATATAGGTCAGAAACTGAACAAAGTATTACAATTTGTTATTAGAAAATTACTTTTTTCCCCCACATATACAGCATATCCTAATAGTTTTATGATATTCACATGGAGTGTCGTTCACATCGTTAGAGCAAGTTCTATATACAAAGTCAACTATTGTAGTTTATACAGAGTCGGTGTTATTCGGGGATTAGCTAGTCTTCGATGATGATGAGATCTTATCAACCGGCTAATTAATTGTTTGGTGATAATTCAAACTTGTCCCTTCAGTAATGTATAGCTAGGTCGTCTATCCACACAAACTGCTTGAGCTTGGTGCGTTTTTTTCTTTTCTTTTTTTTTGACTTAAAAGGTTAAAATTTTATTGACAAAGAGTAAAGAGAAAACATATATAAGATATAAGGAACGCCTAGGCGATTCAAGGGGAAGCAACGGGCAACCACGCCACTCCGAAATAACCAACAACGCAAAATAGGCTAGCAAGCCATCTCTCGAAAACAACAAAAACTTGAACAAAAGCAAAAAGAAGATCTCAAAAAATTTCTCATTATCTTTGTAGGTACTCACACTTGAAGATCTTTGTACTAGGACGAGGCTGCTAAGACCTGAAGATAAGATGATAATTAGCGAGGTAAAGAAGGCTTGCATAAGAATATATCTCGCAAGATGATGAAACACACGAAAACTCCATAACATCCCGAAGTAACTCCCATGTGAAGCAAAACATGCGAAGTGTGGATTGTTACTTCCTAATTTTCCCTTAAATAAAGGACTTGGTCTTAGGAGGAGAGAGATCGGATTTTATTTGACCTTATCTTCATCTTCTTCTTCCCCAAAAACTAGATCTAGAAGAGCTCCAAAACTATTTAATGGAGTCTCACCTTGTAAATCAATTACTTGTGAAAACACCAAATATTCTAGTGAAACCCGTGGATGTAGATCCCTTTATGGATCGAACCACGTAAAATTTTGTGTGTCTATTTTATATTTTTAACACTTCAAATTATCATTTTAGTATCCAAAAAGTTAGATCTAGAAATTATTTCAAGAGTAAAAGTAGAAATGGGTTTAGATTTAGAAATACAGCATTTGGGTGTGACTGTGGGATTTTCTGCAGTTACATTTTGGCGCTAGAAACAGGGATTCGAGTAAAGGATTTATCCTACCTTCATGGAGATTTAGTGAAGATGCCTACTGTTAGTGATAGATCTACTGAGTTCGCAAGTGTTAAGGGAAAATACGGGAAAATTTTCCACAGAAAACGAGTTTCAGAAGAATAAACATCAACCAAACCCTGAGTTGAAAAGAAAAGAAAAAAGTGTTGCGGTGTGTATCTTCAAGGCAAATAAGGGGATAAATCGTCACCAAATAACAAATCTAAACAAGATAAGTCTTCTTCCTTCTCTTATCAGTTATTTTGTTTTTTAAAAACTTGAGATCCGAAACTTTCAAAAGCCCTTTATGAAAACAAGGGTTGTTTTGAACAGAAATTGAATATTCTCTTGAGAAAATATGTTTCAAAACAGGATTTGATTACAGATTTGAGGTTACTAGACTATGTTTTACAAACCCATGTGAGAGATTTCAAAAACACCGAGTATCAAGAAATTTCAGTTGACTTGGGAAATTTTCCCATGAGCAAAGTCGTATGAATCATCAGCCATACGTTTATTCTTACGTTCTGTACAGCTAACCAAATTAACTTGTTGGTTGCAGCGATATGTGAAGATGATATCACTCCATCATATGCTTACAATAACGAAGGTAGAGACCATACAATTTCACCTGGTATCTTCAAATCACAAATAAGTTAATCATCCGAGTTACTTCGGCAGAGACAAGATAACGCAGGGATAAGCAGCTGGCGAAGGAAATCCAACGAGAACGAAAAAAGGAGGAAGTATGAGAGACTTGTAACAGTTAGAATATGAAACCAAGTGCCATAGTTTACATCACCAGCAACTAAAAGCAAAGCTAAATTTTATTTCGTCACCACTCATCAGTATAGATCATCCTACAATAGAAGAAGACAGTTAGCTTTGGAGAGAAATCCTACAGGCATGGAGTTAACTCGTTGGAAACC
This sequence comes from Papaver bracteatum, assembly GCA_023529315.1. Classification (NCBI taxonomy): domain Eukaryota; kingdom Viridiplantae; phylum Streptophyta; class Magnoliopsida; order Ranunculales; family Papaveraceae; genus Papaver; species Papaver bracteatum. The sequence goes on along the minus strand of JAJJWX010001563.1, from coordinate 172,748 downwards.
TAAGAGAATAACTAGAGGAAAGAGGAAACCCATAACGCCAGTAGCGAATTAGGATTGAAAGCATCTCGTGTTTGAGTCATTATCAAAGGATGGTCGAGCAAGGCATTGTTCCAATCTCTATAATAGTGTTTTGACGAAGAATACTTCTCGTGGAACAAAGCTTCGTGAAGCAATAAGCTTAATCTCGTCAGCCAACAAAGCGATATACAAGGCCACTAGCAACACGAAGAAGAACCTAGCTCGTGGAGTCATTGGCAATCAGGGAAGGAAGAAGATACAAAAGCCAAATTTTTGGGCATTGGTTTCAACGAAGTATTTGGAAGAAGTTACTTCGTAAAAGAGGAAACTTACTTCGTCACTAACTTCGACGAAAATAAAATAGCTCGTAGTAGGAAAATACTCCGTGAAGTTTACTTCGTCAACCACATATGCGAAGTAGATAGAACTTGACCAGCGAGCAATCCTAGAAGCCTAAGGCAATGTATCATATCGAGGCTAACACAACATGAGGCAGCAAGATAGAGAGTTTTGATCTAACACTCCCAGAGAGAAGGAACCACGATGCCTAAGCAACATTAGCTTCAGCAAACAACCAATTCAGTTACGAAGTTAATTTTTACTCGAACTACCTTTGCCAACCATCTTTATCTCGTCAAGATGTTACTTCGGAGCGAACAGATCAACCAGCTCAGACCCGATGAATCCAACCAACTCGTGGAGATATGAGATATCGTCACAACACACAAATAAAATCACATTTACATCCAAGAACCCTAACTCACTTCGCCTCCAAACAAATCCAAAACAAATCCCAAACAAAACTCTAATCTAAGCCTCCAAATCCAGTGACGATTCTTGACAAACAACTCCACCGAAGATTAACCAGTTAAACCTCAGCGAGTAGAGCAATCAGGCCCATTTCGTCAGACCTATCTTGTCAACTCACTTCGCATCTTAATCAGTGATGAGAAACCAAAGGGGACACTTCGCAAAATCAAATCTTAATCAGTTATCCGCCAACAAACCTCATCTCCAACAGCAGCACAGAAACCAAAGGGGACATGAGCAAAGCATCCAGGCATGACGAGGGAATAGTGATGTCTATGGAAGAAATCTTTAGGACTGCAAACAGCACGGTCAAAAGGGAAGCATTCTTATCCTATCATCTCTTATTCAAACAAATATCTTATTAAAATCTTGCCAAGCATTTCGTTAAAACATGAATAATTCTATGAACTGCTAAATTATTTATTATCTAAAAAGAACTATTACGATCATTTATGATGTTTACTCATTTAAGTTGCAAGCCACAGGAACCTAAAGACACGGAGTGACAAACTTGATAATACTGACAAAGAAATGTATACATAGAGGCATATAGTAGCAGCAGGAAGGAACTCACAAAAGAGTGACACCAGCTGAGCTGTATCAGCAAAGAAATAAACCAAATACGAATACGATGAGAAGAAGTTCAAGTCGAACTAAAACTCCAACGGAAGGCTAAGTTGAGATTATCAATATCAGAAGAGGCAGATAATTCCCGAAAGAAAGAACGAGATCACAACCCCAACAAACAATTTTCTCTGGTGAATATTTGAAATATCACCAGCGATAGAAATAAAAGGAAATGAAGGTCTTGTTATGAACAAGAACATGATGAGGTACACGAAGACGAAATGACAAACCCGAGACTTCCCACTAAGAAATACATGCAGAGAGGAGACGCGCAAAGCCGTCGATGTGATAAATCATCGACAAATAGGAGAAAGTGATACACAAGTAGCATGAAGCGAAGCAGCCCTCCAACAACAACCCGAAACTTTCAGCGGACGTTACAGCCAAGCATACAGCGTCAGTTCATCAAACCCAGCTTGTTAGTTCATCAAACCCACCTCGTCAGTTCATCCAACCCATCGTCAGTTCATCAAACCCATCTCAACCCACCTCGTCCACTTTGAACTCCCATTCCATCAGTCACATCACTCAGGTCCCGTTCACAACAACCTAATGAAGCTAGTGGCGGAAAAATGGATCTCGGGATTCTAAAGCCTTCCTCTTCAGTGGGTGTAATGATCAAGCTCTTCGCAACTTCAGTGGTCTCACCGCCTCACATAAGTCAACAGCAGCTCAACTTCGAAATAACTACTTGGCAGCTCTAATATCATTTCAAGCACCGAAGCAACACAAAGCAAACAAGAGCAGGAGCAAATATGCAAAAGCAAAAAGCCTTCAAAGCAGGCAATTCAGGAGAAAAGTAAGACCTCACTAGGAGGCTGCGTAAGACCCACACAAAATACAAAAGAAAAAGGCGATTGTAAGTCCTATATAAAACCTCTACATAGGGAGGCTGAGACCTCGTGACGTGCAACCTAGTTCTCACAAAGTGCAAGAGGCAAATGTAAGACCTAACGCGCGTCACGAGACAATCTCGGGATATGGCTAACAACCATCATCTAGGGAAAAAAAGTAAGACCCATTCGCCGGGGCCCCCGATTGGGTAACCACTCGGTAAGGGGTGTAAGAACGAGCCAGTGGAGAAGAAGATGGCCTGATGTAGTTCTTCCACTCGGTCCCAAAACCACCTCAACTAGGGTGTGACTTCGTAACCAAGAGCCACATCGGCGAAAAGGCACGAGGTCACGAAATAACTGATACCTAAGCCCAAAAGCACGGGGGTACTCATAGGGGAAGGGACGGCACCCTCCTTTAGGGAGCTGAGTGGCCACAAAATTCGGCAATGTTACGGGGCTGGTCTTCACGGGAGTAGGTAGGCCTGTGATATTGTTGCATAATAAGACCTCAATGAGCGAGATAAGGCGAGGTTGATGGATCTTTACTTCTCAAGAGTAAAGAGCGCCTGAGACTTCGTCGAAAAGCCCTGACCAACGAGGTGGGGCATAATAAGACCTTAAATAGGAGGCAAAATAAGACCCCGAACTGATGATAGAGATGTGAGGAAGAAAATGAGACCTGAGGCAAAACAAAAAGGCAAGATACAAAGCTAGAGGCAAGCACTTTACAAAGCTTAATCACACAAATCTTTGCAAGTCAAAGATTAATCCATTACAAGGCGTTATATATCTCGTAACGCTAAGTCACACAATCCTAAGAAGTACTTCTTACATTGCATAAGAAGTACTTGCAATTGAAATATTGCATATGATAATATTTATATTAACTTGATTATGCTATGAATTGAATATTAATAATACAGGAACAAGCCCAAAAAGGCAACGAGGTATAATTACATACGAGATGGGAATGAGAAGGAATGCAAAGGAGGATCAGAGGCACAAACAATAAAAATCAAGGCAAGTATAATATGCATACATATAGAAAAAGCATATCATTTCATACATATAGCATTCACTCATAACATACATACATTCATCCAACATACATCATGCAATAGCACTTTGGGAATTCTTATTATTCATACTTCTTAAAGACAATACTTATCGCCAGGAGTGCTTCATGAATACTTCTTATACTTCAGATTATATACTTCAAAGGATACTTCGCATGTATATGAACCAAGGAAGATATTTCTTCAATACTTCGCTATCAAGTAGTAAGACATCAAGTAAAACAAGGGCAAGGGAAAGAAATAGGAAGAATATTACTTTTACTTTGGATAGATTTAGTTCCTTCATCTACCAAAGCAAAAGGAGGCACACACATATATGGGAAAATGCATTTTATATACTTCGCGGAAATTTTTTCAAAATTTTTGGATTTGATATGAATCAAATTATAAGGACGTTAAGCTACAAAGAAACCAATATCATGCAAAAAGCTACAATGAGGCAAGACAAGAACAAGAAATGATACCATCAACTCGTCATCAAAGGCAACATCAACACAAGGTTACCATCGGTAATGCTCAAACTAGTACTTACAATGGACTTCACACAAGGATGAAGAAAAGAAAACTCGGAAGCAAATCATTAAAACCAACTTTCATGATTAAAACTCGGAAAGAAGAAACTCGGTACATTCACTAATGAAGATATATCGCCCAACCACGTAAAATTTTGTGTGTCTCTTTTATATTTTTAACACTTCAAATTATCATTTTAGTATCCAAAAAGTTAGATCTAGAAATTATTTCAAGAATAAAAGTAGAAATGGGTTTAGATTTAGAAATACAACATTTGGGTGTGACCATGGAATTTTGTGCGGTTACAATCTTAATTAGGACTTCGGATCCACTGTAGCTTATGAAGTTCTCTTTCTAATTTCTTGGAGTCCTTTTCATCTACTGAATTTCTCAAGGATGTGTCTCTAGCTCCATCTTGTTGATTGGGAATCTACTTTCACTTGTAAAATCATTATATACCATAAAAAGATTCCATTTTGGTGGTGAATTAAGCTTGCCTTTTTTGAGTGGAGAGCTCTTCTTCCCTTTAACAACTGTCATCATCAGCCTTTCCATCTTCACCTACTCTGGCCAAGTCATCCTGAGATTTATGAAAACCATTTCCTACCATTTCCAATCATCAGCCTTCCCATCTTAGGATTCGTACGTTAGCTTCGCTTGAACTAACAACTATCTCCCTCCACCATTTTAGGAAACTTAGAGCTCACTATTTTTAAGGAATAAGGAGAGAAGATATTAGGAAAAAAATTCTAATTATTTTTTATGAATAACAAAATAGTAAATATCTAGAAATGACATACCTTCTAAATTATTTGTAAACCATATATCGTTGAAAAGAATTATAAATCACCTAAGAGCATCTCCAATAGAAGGTGGAAAAAATCTTACGTGGATTTTTTATTTAGTCCTTTTATTTATGGGGTCTATACATAGAGTAAATATAGGACATCATATCTAAAAAACCATCTCCAATAGTGACAAATTTAACTCTTAGAATTAAAAGAAAATTGGTTAAAAACATGACATGGAGGTGCAACCGGAGGTGTAGATAACACTTTCTTGAACACCTTCATATTTAGTAATTTGTCCCCACTAACTTGTAGCACCCTACTGTTGGAGATGGATTTATGTCAAACGGGGGTCTAAAATCCTATGTGTCACTAAAAATAAATAGATCCACCCTCTCCTGGAGATGCTCTAAGAAATAAATACAAACAAAAAAAAATATCAAATTTACATGGTTGTTACACTAAAATTTGATAATAATAGTTAAGGGAACGGATCCTATATGACTTCAAAATTTCACTTAATTTTACACACCATAGATGAGAAGATATCCAACGGTCCTCATATCGGGTCCAATATAATACTTATAACCTCCATATAATGATACTCTATATACTAATAACCTATACATATTAATAAAAAATTATGGTTCCAACTTCGGCCAGTTAGAAATAGTAATAACCTCTCCAGTTTAATATTAATCATTTTTTCCAGTTCCGCCTGTTGATGGTGGTTTTTAGACAAAGGGTAAAATTGTAAAACCCCGAATAACCTAATGTCACTGGTGACACATTTATTAGAACATTTAATGCATGTAGTCAGTAATTAATGGGAGGTATCCAAATGGCTTCGAAAGAATCAAGGTGCATGCCGCTCTCACTAGGGACTGCCAGTGATATACTTGAGGAAGGTGGGGATGACGTCAAGTCCGCATGGCCCTTATGGGCTGGGCCACACACGTGCTACAATGGCAATTACAGTGGGAAGCAAGGCCGTAAGGCGGAGCGAATCCAGAAAGATTGCCTCAGTTCGGATTGTTCTCAGCAACTCGGGAACATGAAGTTGGAATCGCTAGTAATCGCGGATCAGCATGCCGCGGTGAATCTGTACCCGGGCCCTGTACACACCTTTTTTCAAATTAGGGTTACAACAAGCGAAACCCTAATTCCCCTTCGTGCCAATGGCAAGTCATGCCAGCCACACCTAGCCCAAGCTAGCTACGCCATGCCAAACGCACTCTGCCTTGGCCCTAGCTATGCTAGTCACACCAACCATGCTATCCACACCCCTGTGCCAATGGAAAATCATGCCAACCACATCAACCGCGCCAAAGCATGCTAGCCGCACCCCTGTGCCAACGGAAAATCATACCAGCCACACCAACCGCGCCAAAGCATTCCAACCGTGCTAGCCTCACCCCTGTGCCAACGGAAAATCATGCCAGCCATACCAACCGCGCCAAAGCATGCCAACCATGCTAGTCGCACCCATGTGTCAACGGAAAATCATGCCAGCCACACCAACCGCGCCAAAGCATGCCAACCATGCTAGACGCACCCCTGTGCTAACGGAAAATCATGCCAGCCACACCAAACGCGCCAAAGCATCCCAACCATGCTAGCCGCACCTATGTACCAATGGAAAATCATGCCAGCCACACCTAGCCAAACCTAGACGCGCCATGATAACGCACTCTTCCTTGGCCCTAGCTATGCTAGTCACACCAACCGCGCCAAAGCATGCTAACCATGCTAGCCGCACGTTTGTGCCAATGGAAAATAATTCCAGCCACACCTAGACCAAGCTAGCCGCGCCATGCCAAACACACTCTGCCATGGCCCTAGCTATGCTAGTCACACCAACTGCGCCAAAGCATGCCAAACATGCTAGCCGCACCTTTGTGCCAATGGAAAATCATGTCAGCCACACCAAACACGCCAACACATGCCAGCCGCACCTCTGTGCCAATGGAAAATCTTGTCAGCCAAACCTAGCCCAAGCTAGCCGCGCCATGCCAAACATACTTTTCCTTGTCTCTAGATATGCTAGCCACTTTCCTTACCAAGCCTATATTCCATTGGCACATGCCAAAGTAGCGCCCGCGCCCTAGGCTTGCAAACCGTGCAACCTAGGCCAATATGGTCGTGCGTGCCATTGGCACATGCTAACACGCACCGCTAGCCACTTTCCAAGCCGCTATGCATTGGCACATGCCAAAGTAGTGCCCGCGCCCTAGGCTTGCAAACCGTGCAACCTAGGCCAATATGGTCGTGTGTGCCATTTGCACATGCCAACACGCACCTCTAGCCACTTTCCAAGACGCTATGCCATTGGCACATGCTAAAGTAGCGCCCTAGGTTTGCAAACCGTGCAACCTAGGCCCAAGTGGACGTGCGTGCCATTGGCACATGCCAATACGTACCACTAGCAGCTTTCCTTACCAATCCGTTATGCCATTGGCACATGCCACACGCTCCCCTAGCAGCTTTGGCATTGCCACTTGCCCTCAAAGTGCAACCCGTGACCAAGGCATTCCTCACATGCCATTGGCACATGCCACACGCTCCCCTAGCAGCTTTGGCATCGCCACTTTCACTCAAAGTGCAACCCGCGACCAAGGAATTCCGCACATGCCACACGCTCCCCTAGAAGCTTTTGCATTGCCACTTGCACTCAAAGTGCAACCCACGGCCAAGGCATTCCGCACATGCCACACGCTCCCCTAGCAGATTTGACAATTCCACCCGTGTCCGGCCCATAGATCTTGCGGTTTGGGTTTCACCCGCAATTTTGCGGACGGATACGGGTGAAATCCGCGGTTCCGGACTTTCTGCACACCCCTATTTTTTAGTACTCATACTGGGAAAAATTGGTCACAGAATATGTCAAGTCTGTTTTTTTTTTTTTTTTGAAAGTTACTTAAATTGAAAACAAGAAAGATTACACAGAGCTATCTAGTGTGTTGGTTACCTTTATCTCATTACAATGCATTGAGATATTGGTTTCCCCCAACATACTAGTACCCTTGTTTGGAGAAATAAAGTTCTAGACAGAATTTGAAAAGATAACATCTGAAAGTAAAAAGCTAGAAATAAAAGCAGGCATCTGCAACCAAACTTGTCTATGGATTTCTTTTTTTCGTGCCTCCTTAGCCAGAGCATTAGATACTTCATTACATTTTCTGTGCTTGAGTATAAACCCCAGAAAGTTGTTGCAGGTCTGAAGAATCCTCATGGCCTCTGAAACTGTCGCCTGGTTTCTCCAAAAAATGTTGTTGACCTTGTTCTGAGCAAAAAGAATGAGCCTTTGACAGTCCCCTTCAAACCAAAAGTTACATAATTCCATACTCTTTTCCCAACAAGCAGTTTCCAACAATCTTAAAGCCTCCGCTTCTTCAGCAGTGGAGGCTCTGATGGACCCAGCTTTATCTCGCACGGCTTCCCCTGTTTCATTATGCAAAATCATACCATAACTAGAAAGAGAAAAGTTAGTAGTCCAAGAAGCATCAAAATTGATCTTTGATTGATTGTGTTGATGTTTTGTCCATCCTACTTCTGTTAAATTTTGAGTATCAGAGTGAGCAATAGATTTGTTGTCCAAATTATAGGTTTTCAAAGGAGGCCAGAAGTTGATATGTCTTTGTATAGCTATAGATAATTGAATACTAGTTGTTATTTTTGATTCAAAAATTCTTGAGCATCGTTCTTTCCAAATCAACCAGCATTTGGTTGCCATAATCTCTATTTCACCACTACTATACACTCAGTTTTCATACATTTGTGCAAAGGAGAATTGACCATCATTATTAGAATTAATTCCTATGACACGGGGCAACATTGTAACTGATTTGGCATATGGGTAATCGAAAAACAGGTGTTTCAGGGATTCACAATCAATTCTGAGATTCACAATCATTGTAACTGGATCAAAAACATCATTGATGAGCATAATCACGTGTTTAGAGTATAACCATTTTGCCTCATAACCTGATTCAGTCATATAACTGATCTTTACCAATTTCACCAGAATTAAAAAAACTTCTAATCAGAACTCAAAAACTTAGTAAAAATCTCAGATACGCTATCATGTAAGTTTCTATACGCAGTGTCATTTCCATACCTCTCAAATGCACTTTCTGATACCTCTATCCAATTTATCTTCGTACCCTTCTTCTTTAGGTAGCAAGGACAGAACTTAATCACACAACCTGGTGAGGCTCTTGGAAACTTTGATATCTATGCCTCAAAATCTTTTTCACTTTTCGCTTTGTAACTAACAGTGACCATTTGCAAAGCATCAGCGGTCTTCAAAATCAGTTTCACCCACCTCAGCTCCCTTGGATCCCCAACAAATTTCTGAAACGAAACTGACTTAAGGTGTGGAAACAAACATCCATTCGTCACAATATCAAGCGCCAAACTATCATTTTCGTTGCTATCATCACTTTCATCCTCCTCATAACAGTATTCCTCGTCACTGTAGTCCTCATCACTGCCATCCTCGTCACTTCCATCCTTATAATTGTCTTCCTTATCGTCTGCATAACTGTCTAAAACTATAGCATCATTCAACTGGAGATGAAATTGAAATCAATAATAAGATATTGCAGACATAACAAGTTAGCAAATGCAAGCCCAAATGGCTAAAAAAGGGGCCAAATCTGTTTTTTTTTTATCCAATGAGGGTATAGATAATCGTTGGTTCTGTTTACTTGCCTTGGTAAATATGAGCGAGTCCAGATTAGGTGCTGCATTGAGCAAAGCAATTATCCCTTGATCAGTGGCTAGATTGTCATATATGGTCAACATTTTGACATTGCGAAATTTCAGCATTTTGTTTGACAGATCGTATGCAGAGCGAAAAGCCTATTTATTCACAAGGAAATAACAACAAATTAATCAGTCACAAGTTAGCAGTGAGATTAAACCATATAAGTAAAAAGAAACAACGGAACTAACTACTTTAAAAATATCAGCACTGAAGAATAGATTACCATTAAGGTTAGATCACTGACTGTTAGAAATTTTACATGTGCAATGGCTCGAAGCAACCGACTTAATGCAGCAACATCTTTTTTAGAGTACATGAGTGAGCGTCTTCTTTGGAGATGATTCTGATCGAGAAAGTAAAGAACATCAAACATTTTCTTGGTAGTCCATGACCGCCTTTGTTCTTAGTTATGAGGGAAGAATTGTTGATGAAGATCGAGATGCTTTGATTGGTGAGGTTTATTGCAAACTTGTGCTTGAGCTTTATTACTTTCTGGTTGATGAGCTTTAGTGATGATTGATGATGATGTTGTTGTGGATGTATAACACTCTCTTTGAATTGCTGGTACCGCTCTTCATTCTTGTCCTGCCTATGCCTCTTCTTTTCTTCTCATGCGGTTGTATAATCGGTTTCAAGTTGTTGATGCGAAATATTTGTGCGAAACAATCGCATACTCTTTTGGTAATGTCATCCTGTTTATCGTGCCTCAGCTTCCTGCATGGTATTGATTCCTTTGTGCTTTATCATGCGACATTATTCTATAAAATTTTGGAAAACACTTGTGCGATTATAACGATTATGTGATGGTTATTCCATGAAATGCGTATGCGATGCTTATGTTTGTGTTATGCGAATGTGATGCTTATATGATGAGAATGCTTATCTATTGTTGATTAAATGGAACATATAGATAATGTGTGTCTTACATAGCTTGTTGCACCGCGCTGGTGTTGATGTTACTTCAAGTTCGCTTTCATTCTTCATTGCTTTGGATTTGTCTTTAGTATATTCTTTCCTCTTCGCGCGCCTATTGTTTCTTACTTGTTCAGTTTCTTGTGCTTTATTTTTCTCGCTTTAGTTCCTTGTCCATCCTTATCTCATTATATCGCATTGTATTATTCGCTCCCTTGTTTATTCCTTCATTATTAGTATCGTATGATAATAATATAATCACAATATATAAGTCTTTGTGTTTCTTATGGAGGTCTTATTGTTCCCCCCTAAATAGAGGTCTTAATCAGCCTCCCCATGTTAAAGGACTTATTATCTTTGCCTCAGGATATTATTTTGGTCGTGCGATAGAGTCGCATGACATCTTTGCGTTTTTGCACACTGACCCATTGAACCTATCTTATCACCTTTCGTATTATTGCCTCAGAAGGATATATTAATGCATTAATACGACAAGCCTAGTTACTCCTATGAGTAAAAGCCTTATAAATTTAATTTCTTTGATACAATTCAGATCCCTATTGGAGGGTGCCGTCCTTATCTTCCCCTTGATTGCCCCTTCAAGGAAGCTTACCCCTACCGGGTTGGGGTGGGCTCTTCCCATCCAGTATGCAACAACCTGTTGTTTTCGTGGCCTTTTATCCTTTCGTCGATATGGGTTTTGGTTATAAGGCCGAACCCTAAGTGGGGTTTCTTAAGGACCAAGTGTATCATAGCCAGGACTTTCCAAGAGCAGCGAGGTACGCTCCTGACGCCCCTGACACTCTTGGCTCAACATACCCCGGCACCCTAATCGTGTTTCTACACTCCATGATAGAAAACTTAGTACCTTAGTCTTTCGACCAAGGAGTCTCTACAGGATAAGCTTTTTTTCGCCCCCAATATCCATGACTCAGGTTCCAGGGATGGTATACCTTTCTCCAAAGCCATGCATTACTAGGTTTCCCCAATTATGACGCGCGTTAGGGCTTATCTATATTTCCTCTTGCACATGTGCGAACTAGGGTGCACGCCGCAATTGGATTCCTAGCCTCCCTAGTTAGAGTTTTTAAATTTTATTGCCTCCTATTGAGGTCTTATTCATGAGGTCTTATTGTTGCCTCGTTCTTCTACTTGTATTTTGTCATTATTTCTTCTTATTCTTCTATTTTCTTTGTGTTTGTTGTCCTTCTCTTCTTTGCTCTTCTTTTTGTTTGTTTTAGCTCTCTACTACTCTTGATGTTTAGTTTCTCTTGGTGCGTTGATATCACCCTTGATTAAGATAGTTGTATCTTTGGCCCCTTTTCTTTATAGTATGCTTCATGCGATGATAATATTTATTGGTGTAATTGGTGTTGCTAATGTTGAGCTATTTTGAGCGAACTTGGTGCAATGCGGTGGGATGATCTTTTAGAAAAAATCTGCAAAAATATGTGTTAGAGGTCAGGCTCTAACTCTGGACATGTGGGTTGCATATTCCTTAGTTGACCATCTGTGCATCTTCTTCCGTGCGAAATGAATGCATATTGTTGAAACTTGACTTCTATATGTGCGAACTGTTGACAAAAAATATTCGTATGGTGAGATTCGATCCCGCTATCTGCTATGCGAATTGAACGCACTTAACCAGCTATGAGAACTCCTTCTTGTGATAGGGAACTACATGTGTTTAAAGTTAATGTGGATGATTCGTTTGATCCATATACTTTGCTACGCGAGTTGAACGCACCTAACCAACTGTGCTAACTTCTTCTAGTGATAAGGAATTACATGTGTTTGATTCGTTTGATCCTTATATTTCGGTTTTTGCAATGAAGGAAGGTACTTCAATGGAGGAATAGATGTAGAGCAAGCTGAATGTCTAGCAATGAAGGAAGCTATTTTATGGGCTAGACAATATGGCTTGCAGAAAGTTATCTTTGAGGGTGAAAGTTTGGATATAATTAACTCTATCAAGCTGACCAATTCTTCAGTTCACTAGTTGAATGAAGGATTTGTAGATGAAATAAGGCACCTGCTTACTACTATTTCTTAGTTTTCAGTTAATCATGTTAAGAGAACAGCTAACAATACTTCTCATGTAATAGCAAACTTCTCTAGGAAGAACAGGTCTTCTTTTGATTACTCTAGTAATATCCCTGATGTATTTTGTCAAACTATAAAAGAAGATCTAATATCGATGAATGTAAGCTATGTAAACTAACCTTAGTAATGAAATGGTGTTTTGTATAAAAAAAAAAAAAAAAACCTTGTTCGTTTTATCGTCTCCGAATTTTGAAACACATGTGGCTTTGATGATTGTCCAAGTGGTATTTTTGGAGAACGTCAAGTTCACCAAACGGGACCGGGGACCCAGTTGATATGAAGGGTTTAACCAGTAATTCATGGTTCCTCAACGGATGATCCTATTAGAAAAAACAATGTTTTGTTTTAATCAAAAAATGCATGGACCATGTTTTGATCCCAAGACCTATTGCTCCCTAGATGTTTTTTCATGTGAATGAATAAAACATTAGTCCCATATAGACTAAAACACTAAGAGTTTTAGACTTAAATAGCATTGGTTTAACCTTAAGGGTATGGCCCTTTGGGTCTTTAGACCTTTGTGTATGGGGAAAGCCCTAGACTATGGCAAGGTTGCCTAAACCTTATTGCATTTCTTATTGCCTTTCCCGCTCGGCTCGGCTCGGCTCGGCTCGGCTCGGCTCGGCGTGGGCGTGGGCGTGGGTGTGGGTGTATCCGACCCATCCTTTATTTTTACTGAAATTTACCACACGCTTCTCCCACACATGTAAAGAATTTTATTCTTTGCCTTCTCGGTTTTTGGATAACCGACAGCCTCGAGAAGCATCTTCTTTCACGCGTGTCACACGGTTTTCTTGACACCTGTACACACTGTTTTCCTCGAGAAGAATCTCGAAAATTTTGAATGCGTGTGCACTGTTCTTTTAACGCGATTTTTTACCTTACTTTTGCAACGTTCGAGATGCGTGAATCACGGACGCCCGTCGTGCTTTGGATTCTCTTCCAACGTTCGAACATTTTCTTGCTATAAATACGAGTTGTAAACTTCATTTGTAAACCATACCTTTCGAACTCTTCTCTTCTGAAATTCTTATTCTTTACTTATGCTTTCGAGAAACAATTTCTTTTAAGTTTACGAAACAAAAATCGAGTTCTTATCTTAAACAAGTTGTAGTTTACAGAAACATAATTTTGTATAACTACTTATTTGTTTACATAATTTAGTTTACAGAAACTTTGTTTAACAGAAATAGTTTACAGAAACATCATAGTTTACTGAACATAAATTAGTTTTTATATTTATCCTGAAACCGGTTGTAGTTTCGATTTGTGCTTTTGTTTTTTCATTTTTGCCGCCAAGTTCTAAGGGTTCTCTCTGTGTATGCTACACATAGAGGAGAACTAACAATAGTTGTATCCTGGAGGTAATTTGTAAATTGCTATAGCATCTCAGAGGAGTAGCAGGCAATATTACCTTTAGCTCAGCGTATCTCATACGTGCCTCTACTAAGTTTATTGAGTTATTTGTTACTACTTTCAGTGTAATCTAAGTATTATTTCCCATTTTCATTCGATTATTGTAATTAATTCCAACAATATAAAGGTAATAACGTGCCTTATTGTAATATTGTAATATTCTTTGTTGTAAAAACATGGGAAAGAATACTTTAGAAAAACCACCAAAGTTCAGTGGTAAGGACTTTAAGAGATGGCAGTCTAAAATGCTATTCTTCCTAAACGACCAAAGGTTAGATGGATATGCTTTAGAAAAACCCTCGAGAAAACTTCATCGCCGTGGTAATGAAGATAAATTGGACAGATGGAATAGGAAGAATTATTTGTGCAAGAATCATATTCTTAACTGTCTTGATGACTCCTTGTATGACTTCTATAATGCAAAAGAAGATTTTAATGCTTTTGATTTATGGGAAGCTCTAGAAGAAAAATATCATGCTGAAGCTGCTGGAAGTAAGAAGTTCTTGATGGCTAAGTTCTTATAATACAACATGACTGACGAAAAGCCCGTGGTAGAACAGTTCGTCGAACTTCAACTCCTCATCAGCGAGATTCTTGCTGAAGGCTTGACTTTTGATGAAGCTCTACAAGTATCGGCTGTGATTGAAAAGCTTCCACCCTCATGGAGCAAATACAAGAGGAGGCTGCGACACAAGACTCGTGAAATCACCATGGTGGAGCTTGGCAAAAAGATCCAGGTTGAAGAGCTTGATGTGCAGCAAGGACAAGAGCATGATGCTTGAGCAAAAACATGTCCAACAAAGCTCATGTTTTGGACGATAAAGCTTCTTCAAAGAAAACTCCTGGAGAATCCAAAAAATGGGTAATAGACGTAACAGACGTCGAAAACCCGAGGTAACAATTTTAAGCCTAGAGGTGGTGTCACTAAGCACACCATCAAAGGCGACTGTTTTAATTGTGATAAACCCGGACATATGGCTAAAGACTGTAAGGCCCTAAAAGGATCAAATATGATCCAAAACAGAAAAATAAGGCAAACATAGTAGAGGACTCGGATATTTCACTGGCATGGTGTCTCAAGTCGACCTTGTCTCTAGTATGACTAATGTGAGAGACTGGTGGCTTGATTCTGGAGCCACCAAGCATGTCTGTAAATTCAGAAATGCTTTCTCCTCCTATGCCATAGTAGGAGATGATGAGAAATTGTTCATGGGAAATTCTTCCACCGCGAAAGTGGTGGGGAAAGGCAAGGTCGAACTGAAGCTAACTTCAGGAAAAACTCTCGCATTGAATGACGTATTCTACGTCCCAGACATATGCAAAAATCTCATCTCGTAAAACCATCCTGCTAGGAAAAGGTTTTAAAATTGTTGCTGAGTCCAATACTATTGTGATTTCTAAGCATGGTGAATTCGTAGGAAAAGGTTATGTTACCGATAACATGATTAAGCTTAGTGTATCTGATTTGAAATTGAATGTTAATGCATCTTCTTCTGTTTATGTTTGTGACTCCTCACATGTTTGGCATGATAGACTTGGGCATGTTAATTTCAAATCGCTAGAAAGACTTGCTAATTTAGGTTGCATACCAAAAATAAACTTTGATAAAAAACAAAGATGTGAAATCTGTGTTGAATCTAAATATGCAAGAAAACCATTTAATAAAAGTGTTGAATGTAGAACAGTTCCTTTGGAATTAATACACTCGGATTTAGGAGACTTGAAATCAACACCAACAAGAGGTGGTAGAAAATGGTATATCACTTTCATAGATGATTACTCACGATCTCATCGGGTTCATCTTCTTAGAAGTAAAGATGAGGCCTTAGAGGCTTTCAAGTTTTATAAACTTGAAGTAGAAAACCAAAAAGGAGTTAAGATTAAAACCCTTAGGTCTGACCGTGGCGGTGAGTATGTGATACCCATAGGAGAGTTTTGTAAAAATAATGGAATCATTCATGAAACCACTGCACCATATTCACCTTAATCGAATGGTGTAGCCGAAAGAAAAAAAATAGAACACTCATAGATATGGTAAATGCTATGTTAACAAGTTCAGGGTTATCTTCGAACTTGTGGGGGAAGCTATCCTCTCGGCATGCTATATTTTGAACCGAGTTCCATTTAAAAAATCGATAAAACTCCCTACGAATTGTGGAATGGTAAACAACCTTCCTATGCATACTTTAAAGTGTGGGGGTGTTTGGCCAAGGTGGCCATTCCTCATCCCAAGAAAACTAAAATAGGTCCTAAAACAATTGAATGTGTTTTCATAGGATATCCTGAGCATACAAATGCTCACAGGTTTATGGTCATCGATTCGACCACAATAACATTGGTCCGAACACCATAATGGAATCAAGAGATGCTTGTTTTATGAACACATATTTCCTTTAAGGTCTGGACCTCGTAAAAAGGTCCATGATGATCTCCCGGATGTTCCATCGACTAGTCAAACTCCAACTTTGGAGTATGAGACTGAACCAAGAAGAAGTAAGAGGGTTAGAACTGAAACAAGTTTTGGCCCCGATTTTTTGACTCTTACGGTGGAGTCCGAACCCCAAACCTATAAGGAAGCTATGACTTCTCCGAAGCTCCTTTCGGGAAGAAGCTTCATTAAATGAATGGGAGTCCATTCAGCAAAATGAAACTTGGGAGCTTGTAGACTTGCCTCCCCGGAAGTAAATCCATAGGTTGCAAATGGGTGTTCAAAAGGAAACTTAGAACAGATGGAACTATAGATAAATATAAAGCTAGGTTGGTAGCTAAAGGCTATAGACAACGGGAAGGAGTAGATTTCTTTGATACCTATTCACCAGTCTCTAGAATCACCTCGATTAGAATGTTGATTGCTATTGCTTCAATTTATGATTTGCATATACATCGATGGATGTTAAAACTGCTTTTCTATATGGTGAATTGAATGAAGAAATTTATATGGATCAACCCTGAAGGCTTTATAGTAAAAGGTTATGAAAACAAAGTATGCAAGTTAAACAAATCTCTTTACGGTTTAAAACAAGCACCTAAACAGTGGCATGAAAAATTTGATCATGTTATGATAACTAATGGTTTCAAGGTTAATGAATCGATAAATGTGTTTACATTAAATCTGTGTATGATTCTCATGTTATTGTTTGCCTATATGTTGATGATATGCTCATATTAGGCAGAACCTTGATATTATTAATACCATTAAAAGCATGCTTAGAGATAATTTTGACATGAAAGACTTAGGCCCTACTGATGTAATCTTAGGGATGAAAATCGAGAAAGACGTCTGATGGATATAGTCTTAGTCAATCTCATTATGCCGAAAACCGTATTAAAGAGATTTAATTATGAAAATGCTAAACCTGCGTCTACTCCATTTGATCCCACTTGTAAATTGAAAAAGAACAAGGGTGAGGGTATTGATCAACTTGAGTATTCTCGCATTATTGGTAGTCTTATGTATCTTATGAACTGTACAAGACACGATATTGCTTACTCTATGAGTAGATTAAGCAGGTATACTTGCAACCAAGGGCGGGATCACCGGAATGCTCTCTTCGAGTTTTACGTTACCTCGAGAGGGACCTCAAACTATTGCTTAAGTTTTGGGAAGTATCCTGCTGTACTGGAAGGGTATTGTGATGCCAACTGGATATCAGACTCAGAAGAGTGCAAATCTACTAGTGGGTACATCTTCTTTCTTGGAGGTGCGTCTGTCTCATGGAAGTCTACCAAACAGACATGTATAGCTAAATCCACTATGGAGTCTGAGTTTATAGCCTTGGAAAAAGCTGGAGAGGAAGCTGAATGGATGCGATGTTTCCTGGGAGGAATTCCACTCGCCCAAGCCTCGTGTCTTCAATTGCCATCCACTGTGACAGTGAAGCTGCTCTTGGTTGCGCAAAGAACAATGTATACAACGGGAAGTCTATACATATACGAAGAAGACATAAGACGGTGAAACAACTACTCTCTACTTGTATTATCTCGATAGACTTTGTAAAATCCAAAGATAATCTTGCAGATCCTTTGACAAAAGGCTTAACCAGAGAAAGTTAAATTTACATCGAGGGGATGGGACTTAAGCTCATTGAATAAATCACCATGAAGGATACTCAACCTTGTGATTGGATTTCCAAGATCAAGGTTCAATGAGACAACTAATTTATGGTGATATTGAGAAAGCACTATCTTTGTCCCTCCCTATGGTGTAATCGTGCGATAGTGCTCTGACGCAGAAATTAAGGATGATCTTTTGCGATCTTAATGGGTACCATGGCTTTGATTAAAGCGGGGTGTGGCAGGACACTCTTTATGGACCCACCTTTGTGGATGTTGGAAGTGTGGCCGCTTCCTATGAGAATATGAGCTGATTCTCTAGAGACATTCATTAAGTCCGGGATTTTAGCCCACGGCCAAAATGGGCACAACCGCAAGAGCTTGGCAGTTGTTTTTTTTTTTTTTTTTTTTTTTTTTTTATCGTGCTTTATCGACATGTTTTATTATTCATGTGGGGGATTGTTAGAAAAAAAAATGTTTTGTTTTAATCAAAAAAATGCATGGACCATGTTTTGATCCCAAGACCTATTGCTCCCTAGATGTTTTTTCATGTGAATGAATAAAACATTAGTCCCATATAGACTAAAACACTAAGAGTTTTAGACTTAAATAGCATTGGTTTAGCCTTAAGGGTATGGCCCTTTGGGTCTTTAGACCTTTGTGTATGGGGAAAGCCCTAGACTATGGCAAGGTTGCCTAAACCTTATTGCATTTCTTATTGCCTTTCCCGTTCGTGCGGTGCTTCGCACAGAAGCACGCACGCTCGGCTCGGCTCGGCTCGGCGTGGGCGTGGGCGTGGGCGTGGGGTGTGGGTGTGGGTGGGTGTGTGGGTGTGGGTGTGGGTGTGGGTGTATCCGACCCATCCTTTATTTTTACTGAAATTTACCACACGCTTCTCCCACACATGTAAAGAATTTTATTCTTTGCCTTCTCGGTTTTGGATAACCGACATCCTCGAGAAGCATCTTCTTTCACGCGTGTCACACGGTTTTCTTGACACCTGTACACACTGTTTTCCTCGAGAAGAATCTCGAAAATTTTGAATGCGTGTGCACTGTTCTTTTAACGCGATTTTTTACCTTACTTTTGCAACGTTCGAGATGCGTGAATCACGGACAGTCTGTCGTGCTTTGGATTCTCTTCCAACGTTCGAACATTTTCTTGCTATAAATACGAGTTGTAAACTTCATTTGTAAACCATACCTTTCAGAACTCTTCTCTTCTGAAATTCTTATTCTTTACTTATGCTTTCGAAACAATTTCTTTTAAGTTTACGTAAACAAAAAATCGAGTTCTTATCTTAAACAAGTTGTAGTTTACGAAACATAATTTTGTATAACTACTTCTTTGTTTACGTAAATTAGTTTACGAAACTTTGTTTAACGAAATTAGTTTACGAAACATCATAGTTTACAGAAACATAAATTAGTTTTTATATTTATCCTAAACCGGTTGTAGTTTCGATTTGTGCTTTTGTTTTTTCATTTTTGCTGCCAAGTTCTAAGGGTTCTCTCTGTGTATGCTACACATAGAGGAGAACTAACAGTAGTTGTATCCTGGAGGTAATTTGTAAATTGCTATAGCATCTCAGAGGAGTAGCAGGCAATATTACCTTTAGCTCAACGTATCTCATACGTGCCTCTACTAAGTTTATTGAGTTATTTGTTACTACTTTCAGTGTAATCTAAGTATTATTTCCCATTTGCATTCGATTATTGTAATTAATTCCAACAGATCCACCTCCAGCACCACAACACTGGACAAGTTTGGATGTCCTCTCTTTTAAGTCCATTGATAAGAGCACTTTTCTCATCCCTCTCTCTATTGAAGAGATGATTTTTTTGGTTTTAACTCGAGGTTTCCTTCCGCCAGAGCTTGCTTCCCAGCCATCAATTCTATAACTGATTCAGTGATTTGTGTTCGTAACACCAGGTAAACTCCAGAAAGGCTAATTTGGTTCTATAACTGATTTGTGTTCATAATACCAGGTAGATCAACTAAATGATTTGTGTTCATAACATCACTCGTTTCTTTCACAACCTATTCTTCTCTTTTTAAGACCTCTTCCTCCCATTATCACTCTCACTTTCCATTAACAAACCCAATTACTATGTCGTGGTATAGAGATCCTCATTTGTTTATATTTGGTTATATAGAAGAGGAATCCCTTCATACTTTTATTATCACACTATCGTCCATGTTGAACATTATTTTTGTTAAATAAAACCAAACCATAACGTATTTGAAGCTAATATTTTGAGCATATGTTCCTCTTACCAATTTCTACATGCCTACCAAAAATAAGCTCATTCCGAAATATTAAAGCTCACTATCTACCGGTCTTAATTTCGACGTCCAGAAATCCGCAGATTGTCAACTGCTCATTTTGAAAGTAGTAGATGATGGTGTTATATGTCTATGCTCATTTTGGGTAGGAAAGTAGAGTTATTTAATAGTAACACATCCCCAAAGTATTAGCTTCAAATCCAATACGATTTGATTTTAAATCACAAAAACGACGTCCAACGTGTGAAATAGTGTTCCCTCCTCATTGTAAAACAATTTGTATGTACATTCACATAGAGCATTGTTAACACTTCACATCATGAGCAACTTCATATATACAAAGTCATTCAATTATTATAGTTTATGAGAGTAGAGCTAGCCTTTGATGCATGATGACAACGATCCGGCGGCCGGCTAGATCATAAACAAGGTAACACGGTTGTTCATATCATCCCATCAACTTCATATTCGGTAAGGTTTTCCCTATTTCCTGCCCCCTCTTTTCCTATTTCCCATCCCTTCATAATTTTTAGAATTGATTTACTTTTCCATTTTGTTTTTTCCTATTTACTATCCATAAAAGTCAAATTACTATGACTACAATTATTACCATTTTTATTCATCTTCTTCCTTACTGGAAAAAGAAAACCACATTATGAAGATTCCATTAATGATAATCTATAGACAAATATTCAAACCGAATCGAACATCCATTTTTATGCCTGCTTCTAATTCAGTTAGGCTTTGTTCGTGAGCGGTCTCTGTAAATACCCTTGTGGGCCATTAATCTATCTAGTGGATTGCGTTTCCTGTCTTAAGGTAATCAATTTCAATGTTCTACCAGATACTGTAAAATTCACCTCTCGAAATAGAATACATTAATGTAGATGTAGGGTCCCAAGCATCTAAGTGATTTATATGGAGTTGTGACTATGTTGCCTACATTGAAAATGTGAGCTCCCTTTAAGTCCATGAATGCAAGATGCATAATTTGAACTTGATATTTACTTGGCGGTTGAAGGTAGTGGTGGATTGTAGTGGTGGGAAAGATGGTGGTGGAGATGGAGAATAAATATCATCTCTAAATTAGGTTTTTTTGTTTGTTTATCAGTGATTGTTGGGTGCAAATAAAAAGTCAAGAGATAGCATTTAGGATACATAAAGATTTATGTGGGTGGTACATAGGATTACCCGGGATGGAATTTATGTGGATGGGAAATAGGGAAAATATGGGTGTGGGAAATAGGGAAAACAAACCATAATTACAACACAATCACCGGGTTACAAAGGCAACAACTAGTCTATAAAAAGTCAACGTTAATTACGTCATCTGATTATCTAGCCCTTGATGTTGAGATCTTACCCACCCACTAACTGCTTTGCGACGATTCAAAGTTGCCTGTACAGTTATGTTTAGGGTGTTTATCAGTAGACCGTACGTGTTACATCATGGGGTAGCCTTTGATAATTGAATCGAATTTATCGGACAGGTTAAACAGTTCAATGAAATTATTCAACAAATTTCATCGTAAGTTTGGTAGATGGCTGTCTAAATTACGATAGTATATATATATGTCTTAATTTCCTAAAGGGAAACTGCACCTCCAATTTTATTGGCCTTTCTCAGTAATAATCTAATTAAAAAGGTTGGTGTCCTCACTTCCAGCTAAAGTACAAGCTAGTGGAAGCAGCCTCTCAGCAGAAATTAGAGGTGCAAATCCATGATGCAACACTGACTCTGTGTAAACTACGAAATCCGAATCCGTCTCTCAACGATCCACGACTGACTCAGCCAATCGATCCAAAACAGTTCACATATATCAGTGCTAACTACCAAATATCGGTTTAATGGAATCTACTGATCGAGATCCATCCGGGAAAACCATTTTGATAAACAATGAAATCAAATGAATACTTTAAAAAAATTCGAATGAACCAAAGGGATTATACAAGCTATACAAGTCTGAATGGTCTTTACAACCTACAACCTCACCGATGGCAAACATTAACAAAATTAACACACAAATTAAAAGAAAATTTAACAACATAATCAAGCATGGAATGGATTTTAACATAATGTCAATTCCCACAAAGAAAACGGTAGCTTTGATTCGTTGATTTGTAGGCATACTAACATGTCTTGTGTGTATAATCCGGAATCTCTGAGGCAAATGGCTTACGGGCAGCATAACTAATTCCAGCATTGTTGTACGAACCCCAAACATCAGGATCGAATCTCGCATCTTCCCTGTTGGGAGTCAACTCTGCAACGTCTACAACCACTATAGGAAATATTCCTCCATAGAATCGGTTAATTTGGACGTTAGTTGTATTATCATCTCTTAATTTTGAACCACCTGTGGTTTTGGTGATTGTCAATGGAGTATTCTTCGAAAATGCTATAACATCGAGATCCGAGAACCGGACCCAGTTGCTAGGAACTGTTTGACCTATGATCCATGGATCCTCAGCGGATGATCCACCGCTAGCACCACAACACTGTACAGGTTTTGATGTCAAATCTGAGATTTGTTTTTCTAAAGCTTTTAAACTAGCAAGTACTTTCTCATCTCTGTTCCCGTTGACTTCAAGGACAGCGTTCTCCGCATCTAACATCAAAACCCTTCTCTCTATTGCTTCTTTTTCGACCTTGGTGCTATTCACTTCAGCTATATGGACGGAGTTTTCTGCTTCTAAATCGGAAATTCTTTTATCTAGAGCTTCTTTGTCGACCTTGTTGCTGTTGACTTCATCTTGAAGAGAGAAATTTCTTGCTTCTAAGGCCGAAACCTTTTCCTCGAGAGCTTGTTCTGTTACTGATTTTGGCTTAGCAACTGTAATACCAGGTAAACTCCAGAAAGGAGAATCTAGGCCCTCACTTGACCAGTAACCTGTCTGTTTGCTGCTAGGATCCCAATTTATAACCAAACCTTGAGAGTTTGCAAACTTATGAATCCCAGATTTAGGAACAAAGGTAGCTTTGAAAGAGTCGAAATCGCTCTCCTTATTATTGCTCAAGGACAGATGTGTAGAGAAGCTTAATTGCGCTTCCTGTCTAAAATCGTTATTCGCAACAGGGTTGATGCCAAATTCTTTCGTAACCCTAAATATGTAAAACGTTGGATAAGCACCGTATATAAACAACTGAGGATCCCTATACCACGACATGGTTGCTCTGTGGATAGAAAAAAAAATTAGACTGATAACGAGAGTAAGTCTTTATTTAAATGGAAGAACCTAGCTTGCGCTTGTGAATGAAATGAGCGAATTTTACTTCTCTTCTAATCTCAAACACTATGACGTGATGATATATATCAGCAAAACATTATGATGTGATGATATATATCAGCAAAACACTAGGTGCGTATATATATAGAATCAGAAACAAAGTAAAATAAAGTCCCCGTTATACAACTTGTATGTATAATATTCACATGGAGTGTTGTTCACGTAAACTTCACATGTCATGATCAACTTCATATATACAACTCAACAATTAGAATTAAGTATACTGCTTGTATAAAGTCAACTATTATAGTTTATTATGCAGAGTCAGTGTTCCATCATGGATTACCTAGCCTTTGATGATGGCATCTCACCAACCGGCTAATTAATTGTTTTGTGATATTTCAAACTTGTCTCTTCAGTTACGTATAGGCTGTTTATCCACGAAGTGCTTAAGCTTGGTAGGTTAGTGCAACTTACCATGCCTGGTCTATTTTTAAACTAACAACTGTATAATATAATAACTGCAAATTGAAGCCTACTTGTTTATTTTAATTTGTAATACATCTAATGAACAAGGATGAGGATATGATGGTGCATTCATGCTCTCTCCCCTCATGAGTAGTTGATCAACTTTTGTACGCTTGTGCTCGGTTATTAGTAATTACACAGCTCGGATGACTTTAACATAATATCCATCCAAATATTGAGCAAATTAAACAAAGTACTCTATGTTAATGTAAGCATTTACGATTTCAAGGAAAAGGAAGAACATAACATTTACCAAAAGATAAACCAAGTAACAAACTTGGTTGTACCGTACGTCCTGCCTTGACGGATTCTTTCTTCCTCACCTCACGTCTATACTAGTGTTTCTCTACATCACTCGAATCACTCCACAATTTATAGATTCTCATTCTACTTAATCAGTCTGTATCGAAGAAGTTTGCACAGCATTTTGTAGCCATTCGCAGTTGTTTGATTGTACGTAGGCAAGTGAACACACCGCACATTGTGCTCTTCTCTTGCGGTTACTTCCCTTATGATTAGTGGGATATGCCTCAATAGTCTATACCATCTCTACAGATCGATATTAAGAGCGACTCTCACCGTCTCACGTCAGCTTTGGATCGTCATCATTGGTCCATTCAAAGTGATGTCACAACGATCCATAACCGAGGCAGACGATCCAACAAGACTCATATTTATACATTGAATCAGATCGGAAGCTACTGATCCAAGTCCGATCGAACAAACCATGTTTTTGAGGGAGGATCCCCTGGTGCTTTTCAGGCATTTTGTTATCTATTTTTAGAGGGAGGATCCACCTACATTCTTGTACTCACACTACGGCACATAAGATCATATGAAATCAAAAGGGATATGATATATACAAGTCCGAATAGAACTTACAACCTCCATTTCACCCACTTGAAAACATAAACAAAAACATACAAAGATCAAAAGAAGACGAATGGAAATGGCCTTTAAATGAACCAGTATATTCCCTAAAATGAAAGATTCGGTTGCTTAACAGGAGTCATATTAGCTTGTGTCTTGTGTGTATCCAAATACATTTATAAAACAAATGGCTTACCAGCTGCATAATTAACCCTGAACAAGTTTGGACGTTGAAGCTGAAACATGTTTTTCAAGAGCTTCTAAACGGGAAAGTATGTCTTCCCTTTTAAAAGCATTGATAAGAGAACTTTTCTCGTCCCTCTCTCTATTGACTTGATCTTTAAGGATTGCCTTTTCCGCTTCTATAACTTCTTTCTCGTTCTTGATCCTTTTGCTTTCTTCTTCAAGAGAGGAATTTTTGGCTTCCAAGTAGGCAACTTTTCCCTCAAGAGCTTCTTTTTCTTTCTTAATGGCTTTGTTTTCTTCTTCAAGTTTCGAAATTTTTGCTTCCAACTCGGAATTTTCTTTCTGAGCATGAACTATTTCAGGAGTTTTAATACCAGGCAGAGTCCAGAAAGGGGAATTTAGTTCCTCACGTGACCAGGTACCTATGAAATTGTTACGATCCCAGGTGATCACCAAACCCTGAGAGTTTAGGAAGCTTTGAAGGCGTAGTAATCGCTTTCTTTATTATTCACCAATATTAGACGTATATCTGCCATATTAGCATGTGCGGTCACAACACATGTCATATGTACATACAAACTGAGATCCAAGTCCGTTGTAAAGAACTAGCCTGATGAATAGAAGAAGCAGTCCAAGTCCTACGGCGTATAAGAAGAAGTAATCTGTTGTAACTAGCTGTAATTTATCTCCAACAATTTCGTACAATTTGTTTACTAGGTTTTTGAATACTTCTCATGTAAACCATATAAATACAGAATGAAATATACTCTAGTCTACACAATTGTGAGACAGTAAAATATCTAAATCTAGATTTCTTGATGGTATCATCTTGATCCATCCTAGGACCGATTATCTCTTCCGCAAAATCATTCTCTGATATCTCACAATGGTTGATTCTACTCCTTCAACTCCACCTGAAAGCCCTGCTCATCCAAACACAGAAACTCCACCCTGGGAAACCCTAAGTCATTAGACTCCTATATCATTCATCCGCGATTGGTGCCATTCGACAAGAGTCGATGTCTGTTTCTTTGTATTATACAAAGATCAAGACCCTATGGGATCAATACGATTCTCTTGTCGCTGTCACTGAAGTGTGCATTTGCGGCGCTGGGAAATCATTGCTAGAGCGCCTGGAATGTGATAGAGCCATGGAGTTTCTCCAAGGTCTACATGATAGGTTTTCTAACCTCAGGAGTCAGATACTATTGATGGATCCATTTCCTACTGCATTACGCATCTTCAATATGGTGCAGCAAGAGGAAGAGAAGCAACACATATCTGCCAGTCCTGTTCCAACTATTGAATCTGCTGCCTTGAACACCAATCGTTATGTCACTGCACATCAGTCTGCTGCTAGACCATCGGCAAGTCACAACAAACGTCCCAGGCCTCACTGCGATTATTGTAATCGTCATGGACATGTTCGAGACAAGTGCTATCGACTTCATGGTTTTCCTTCCTCATCTGCTACAAACCCAGTGGCTGCCAACACCACCATTGCTACTCCAGACCTTCAGCTTACACATCATCCTGCGATACCTTCTTTCTCGGCTGAACAATATTCACGGCTATTGGCTTTAATCACCAATCCACCTGAGGACACTCCAATGGAACCACGGGTCAATTTTGCTGGTAAGCTCTTACCTACATTTTCTTTTGAACCATGGTTCGTTGATAGTGGTGCTACTCACCATATCTGCAACTCACTATCTTATTTTACTTCATACTCTCCTGTTAAAACATTAATACAAATGCAACTTCCAGATGGCACATTTTCTACAGTTAAACACGTTGGTGAAGTAGTTTTCTCACCAACTCTAAAATTATCAAATGTTCATAATATTCCGAAGTTCAAATCCAATCTCTTGTCTGTCAGTCAATTGACTAGAGCTTTGAATTGTGCAGTTCTTCTTACACACAATTATTTTGTCTTTCAGTACCTGTCCACGAACAAAGTGATTGGTCGGGGTGAGCTCTATGCGGGTCTGTATCATCTTCGGGTCTCTGCGTCATCGCCTAAAGTTTTGTTCAATAAAACGTCATTCGACATTTGGCACTGTCGACTTGGACATCCTAGTTTAGATGCATTCTATGCGACATTCGCATGATTATATGCATTCTAGTTTTTCTACTGCTTGCGATGTATGCCCAATGGCTAAACAAACTCGATTATCATTTAATAAAAATAAAATTTCTTCTAAACGTATTTTTGAACTCATTCATTGTGACATATGGGGACCATTTTCTATACCTTCTCTCACTGGTGCAAAATATTTCCTTACCATTGTTGATGATTTCTCTCGTTGCACTTGGGTATATCTAATGCATACTAAAAGTGAAACTTGCAAATTTATCAAGTTCTTTGCTAGATATGTTACCACTCAATATTCTATGCAACTCAATACTATATCTACAGGTAACTCTTTACCGTTTTTACCAATTTTGCAACGTATACAATCTGACAATGTTGCAGAATTTCTCTCACGTGAGTTTCAGGCTTGGGTTAATGACAATGGCATCCATCATCAACGCAGCTGTGCTTATACTCCACAACAAAATGGAGTGGTGGAAAGAAAGCAGAGGCATTTGTTTACTGTTGCTAGAGATCTCCGTTTTCAAGCAAACTTGCCTATTACCTACTGGGGCGAATGCATTCTTACAGCCACTTATTTAATCAACAAGATGCCTACTCCGGTATTCTCTAAATGAACCCCATATGAAGTTCTTCTCGGTAAGCAACCTGATTATCGTAATCTTTGCGTTTTTGGTTGCCTATGTTACACTCGCAATACTAAAATTGCCAATAAATTCGACCCTCTTGCTACACCTGGTGTCTTTCTTGGTTATCCATATAACCATAAAGGTTATATCGTATTAGATTTATCTACAAAATCTACATTTATCTCTCGGGATGTCGTTTTTCACGAACATGTTTTTCCTTTCAAGGATGGAAAGCTCACTACTCATGATTCTTTTCACTGTGTAGCTCAAAATGAATTTTTTTATAATGATCCTCCTATTTATGGTTCGTATTTTCTGCCAGCACAAACTGCTCCACATTCAGGTCAATTGTCACCTAATCATCCTTTACAAATCACCACTCCACATTCTGACGGTGAATTGGAATTAAACGATGCTCCTTTTCCACTTATATCCCCTAGCTCAACTGCTGCTGCTAGTGTACCTATAATTTCTAATCATACAGTTCCTATGCAAGAAACTGTGTTACGTCGTTCTACTAGGGACCATCATCGTCCACCACATTTGAATGACTATATTTGTTCGGTTAAACAACGAACTCCAGAGTCTCTTTATCCTATAACTAATTACATTTCTTTTGATCAGTTTATTGCTCAACATCGTGCTTTTCTATCGTCAGTCATCACTACTGATGAACCACGAAATTTCACAGAAGCCATTAAAATTCCGGCTTGGCGTGATGCAATTGTCAAAGAGCATACAGCCCTTCAAGACAATGACACATTTACTATGACCCATCTTCCACCGGGTAAAACTGTCATTGGTTGCAAATGGGTTTTCAAGATCAAATATAAACCAAATGGTGAAATTGAACGTCACAAAGCAAGACTCGTTGCTAAAGGTTACACACAACAAGAGGGCATTGATTTTCACGACACTTTTGCTCCGGTTGCCAAACTAGTCACTCTTCGTGTTTTATTGTCCGTTGCTGCCATTCATAATTGGCCCCTGCATCAACTTGATGTTAATAATGCTTTTTTGCAGGGTGATCTACTTGAGGATATTTACATGAAAATTCCTCCTGGTTTTCAGAAAAAGGGAGATACTCGTGTTTACAAACTCAACAAGTCTTTATATGGGCTCAAGCAAGCATCGCGTCAATGGTTTGCTAAATTCTCTACAGGCTTGTTTAATGCTGGTTTTATCCAATCCCGTGCAGATTACTCTCTTTTTACTTATCATTTTGGTAATGTTTCACTATATGTTTTGGTTTATGTTGATGACATCATTATTACAGGAAATAATGAATCTGCTATTCAAGCGCTCAAAGATAAACTTGAGTCTCAATTTTCACTTAAAAATCTCGGTCATTTACAATATTTTCTTGGTATTGAAGTTTCTCGATCTCCAAAAGGTATTTTTCTATGTCAACGTAAATATATTCTTGACATTGTTAATGATTCTGGTCTCTTAGGCGCTAAGATTGCTCCTTCTCCCATGAAACAAAATCTTAAGCTTCTTCCCAATTCTGATAATCCACTGCCAGATCCAAGTGTTTATCGCCGTCTAATAGGTCGACTACTTTATCTTCAAGTAACTCGACTTGATATAACTTATTCAGTCAATTACTTAAGTCAATTCATGCAACAACCATGTTCTACTCACTTGGAAGCTTCTCATCGTGTAGTACGTTATCCCAAAGGTACTGTTAGTACTGGCATTTTTCTTTCTTCCACTAGTTCTTTGTCCCTTGCCGGTTACACTGATTCTGACTTGGCAGGGTGTCCTACAACCCGTCGATCAACGACAGGATATTTTACAATGCTAGGCGATAGTCCGATTTCTTGGAAATCCAAGAAACAACCAACCATATCACTCTCTTGTGCCGAGGCATAATATCGTGCTCTTGCCAGACTTACTTCTGAATTGCAATGGTTACATTATCTTTTTCAAGATCTTCGCATCTATATTCCGAAGCCTATTCCAGTTTATTGCGACAATCAAGCCGCTATTCATATCTCTGAGAACCCAGTATTTCACGAACGAACTAAACATATCGAAATCGATTGTTATTTTGTCCGTGAAAAACTATTATCTGGTCTCATCAAACCAATTCACATTCCATCAGCTACTCAATTAGCTGATCTTTTTCACAAAACCACTAGGAGTGGATCATTTCCGTCGTCTTGCTGACAAGTTGGGCCTTCGTCCTGACTCTACTCCTGCTCCAACTTGAGGGGGGGTATTAGACGTATATCTTCCATATTAGCATGTGCGGTCACATCACATGTCATATGTACATACAAACTGAGATCCAAGTCCGTTGCAAAGAACTAGCCTGATGAATAGAAGAAGTAGCCCAAGTCCTACGGCGTATAAGAAGAAGTAATCTGTTGTAACTAGCTGTAATTTATCTCCAACAATTTCGTACAATTTGTTTACTAGGTTTTTGAATACTTCTCATGTAAACCATATAAATACAGAATGAAATATACTCTAGTCTACACAATTGTGAGACAGTAAAATATCTAAATCTAGATTTCTTGAACCAAAGACAGATGTTTAGAGAAACTTAACTTTTCTCCCTCTAAAAGATCAATTCTCACAATAGTGGTACCAAATTCTTTGGTAATTCTATATACGTAACCATAGTGATACAGAAATAACTGCGGATCTGTATACCAGGACATAGTTACTCCCGGAAAAATATAGAATATATCAGAAAATCACTAGGTGTATATATAGGTGAGAAACAGAGTAAAGTATTACAAGTTGTATGTATATTCACATGGAGTACTGTTATTCACATCATGAAGGCAATTTCGTATAATATATCCCGACAATTAGAATTAAGTATAGTTAATCTAATTATTAGTCTATTAGACATAATTATTATAGTTTTATTATACAGAGCGTTACATCATGGATTAGCTTTCCTTCATTTGGTCATGAGATTTCATCCTCCGACTAATTAATTATTTCAGGCTGTTTATCCTCCTAGTGTTACATCACCGAGAAGCCTTTTGATAATGGGATCTCATCCAATCCGGCCAGGCTAACCAGTTCAACGAAACTATTCAGCCACTTTCATCCTAAATCTGGTAGATCAATTAATGGCCTTCATCAGCAGACTAATTAAAAGGTTGGTGGTCTCCCTTCGAGCTAAAGTCAACTTAATCAGAACGCTTGTAAGAAATTGAAGGTGCTGATCCATGATGTAACACTCACTCTGTATAAACTATAATATAGAATATGGAGAGAACATGGCTTTTGATCAAATGCTGCTACTATAACCAAAATAATTATCACATGCATACATGTTACAATATGTGAGGGTAGCTTGACTCGATCGTGATTAGTCTTATGACTCCCATCGAAAATGATGTCTGCAACGTTCCACAACTGGGTCAGATATATTGGTAGGTGAATTGGATTCATATTGGTAGGTGAATTGGATTGAAAGCTATATTTGAACTAATGGAACTACTTAATTAATCATATGTATAAAGCAGGAAACATAAATTCGAATGAACCAAAGGGATATGATTCATATGAATAGTATGATAAGTCCAAATAGACTTTACAATCTCCAACCTCACCGATTGCAAAAACAAACAAAAGCAACACACAAATTAAAAGAAAATTCACAACATAATTAAGCATGAAAATTGCGTTTAGTGAACCTGTAAACCCCTCGAACGAATAGTTTCGGTATGCTGATTTGAAGACATTAACATGACTTGTATTCATCGATGGACATCTCAGAGGGAAATGGCTTACGAGCTGCATAACTAATTCCAGCGTTGTTATACAAACTCCAAACGTCCGGATCGAACCTCGCATCTTCCCTGTTCGGAGTCAACTCTTCAATGTTGACAACCACTATAGGATACATTCCTCGATAAAAGAAGTTTGCTTGAACGTTTGTTGTATTATCGTCTCCAAATCGTGGGCCACCTTTCGCTTTGGTGATTGTCAAAGGAATATTTTTCGAGAACGCTTGAACATCGAGGTCCTTGAAGGGGACCCAGTTGCTAGGAACTGTTTGAATAGTGAACCATGGTTCCTCAACGGACGATCCAGCTTCTGTAGCACCACAACACTGAACAAGTTTTGATGTTAAATCTGAAACTTGTTTTTCTAGAGCGTCTAGACCGGCAAGTATTTTCTCATCCCTCTGTCTGTTAATTTCAGCTCTAAGATTGGAGATTTCGGCTTCTAAAAATAAAATTCTTTCATCGTTAGCTTCTTTGTCTTTCTTGTAGTTGTTGACTTCATCTCCAAGGATGGAGTTTTCTGATTCTAAATCAAAAACTCTTTTACCTAGAGATTCTTTCTCGACTTTGCTGTTGTTGACTTCATCATGAAGAGAGGAAATTTGGCCTTCTAAGTCGGAAACTTTTCCTTCAAGAGCTTGTTTGTCAGCCAACAGTTCTGTAAATGATTTTTGTTTCGTAATACCAGGTAGACTCCAGAAAGGCGTATTTTGTTCCTCGCGTGTCCACGTACCTGTCCCACTAGCAAAGTTAATCACAAAACCTTGAGAGTTTATGTACTTCTGATTCCCACTATTCCCAGATTTGAAGGAAGCCTTGAAAGCGTCGAAATCGCTCTCTTTATTATTTCCCAAAGAGAGATGTTTAGAGAAACTTAACAATTCGTACTCTTTCAAATCGTTTCCAGCAATAGGGCTGCTACCGTATTCTTTTGTAACCCTACGCACGTAAAACTGCGAATCAGTACCATATACTATAAACAACTGAGTATCTGTATACCACGACATAGTTACTCGCTGAAAAGTAAGAGTGATAATGAGAAAAAATTAAGAAGGGAACAAAGTTCCTAGGTTGGTTGTGAAAGAAATGAACGAGGATATGATAAAATTGGTAGCATAAATAAGATCAAACACACTGTAATACATGTCAGCATAAAACTAGTAGGTGTATATATATAGGTGAGAAAACAAAGTAAAGTATAACAATTTGTACGTATGTTCACACTTCACGTCATGAGCAACTTCATATACAGCTCACAATTAGAATTAAGTTTACTCAAAGTCAATTGGGGCCAACTTCATATTTAATTGGGCCCCTAAAAAAACAATTAGGGGACTGCCA
The DNA here is from genome assembly GCA_023529315.1 of Papaver bracteatum. Taxonomy (NCBI): domain Eukaryota; kingdom Viridiplantae; phylum Streptophyta; class Magnoliopsida; order Ranunculales; family Papaveraceae; genus Papaver; species Papaver bracteatum. The sequence continues at coordinate 139,910 of JAJJWX010001563.1, read as the reverse complement.
TTAGAGGATAAAAAAAGTTACTCAAACTTAATTTAAGTCACTCATTATCTAAATATTTAGTAATGGCTAATCTGCCCTTATGTAATTATTCTCATTTAATTAATGTTAATATTTCATTCTTATTCTTTATTTTTATAATAATTATTATTTAATATTATTACATGAAACTAGTTGGAAGCCTAACAAGCTAGGCTCCAACGACATACTACTACATTAATTGAACAGGTTGTTGTGCTAGCCTACTAGCGAGCCTCATGGGTAACCTTGCCAAGGGGAGACGAAGCGGGAGGGGGGCGAGATTGTGTCACAAGGGGGCAAACTAACACTACCTTCCATGTTAATTCTTGCAATATTACGCCATTGGGGACTTGAACCTGGGACCTCCTGGAACGCATGAAACTTCGGGGAACGGGGATGACCAGCTGATCTAGGGCCCGTTCTTATTATGAACGCATGTTAATATTATTTAAGTTTTTTTTTTCCAAATTTTTCGTTTGCAATTTTTTTTTATCTTGCATAGATTTGTATAAAAAGTCGTCATGGTAATTTTTTTTTTTTTAAATCAAAGACGACTCTAAATGTGTTACTGTTTTTAATGACGACTCTATGACAAACGCACTGCTTCATCAGTTGGGTTTTTTTTGGAAGAATTGAGGTGGGAGCTAGAGTCTCTTAGGTGGAGAATGTCGTATACTTCCAATCTAACCGTATGTACGCACAAGAATTACGTAGAGTGGAAGAGAGAATTACGTGACCAGGTACCTGTGAAATTGTTATGATCCCAGGTGATCACCAAACCTTGAGAGTTTATAAGCTTAGCAATCCCATATTCAGGAAAGCAAGCTTTGAAGGCGTATTAATCGTTTTCTTTATTATTCACCAAAAACAGATGTTTAGAGAAACTTAACTTTTCTCCCTCTGAAAGATCAATTCCCACAATAGTGGTACCAAATTCTTTGGTAATTCTATATACGTAACCATAATGATACAGAAATAACTGCGGATCTGTATACCAGGACATAGTTACTCCAGGAAAAATATGGACTATATCAGAAAATCACTAGGTGTATATATAGGTGAGAAACAGAGTAAAGTATTACAAGTTGTATGTATATTCACATGGAGTACTGTTGTTCCCATCATGAAGGAAATTTCGTATAATATATCCCGACAATTAGAATTAAGTATAGTAACTTAATCATACAAAGTCTAATTATTAGTCTATTAGACATAATTATTATAGTTTTATTATACACAGCGTTACATCATAAATTAGCTGTCCTTCATTTGGTTATGGATTAGCTGTCTACATAGTTTACATGTTGTTTATTTTGAGGGTATGTCAAGAATTTTTGGAATGCACAATAGGGGTACGGAATTCACAAATCCTTAGTAATATCTGAATGCGCAATAGGGGTACCGAATTCTTTCGTAACTCTAGCTACGAAAAACCGCAAATCTGAATTACCGCATATAAACAGCTGAGGATCTTTATATTATACCAATACTGGCAATACATAGTAACTTGCTTTTGTTGTAAACTAGAGAAATAGAGAAGGAGACATAAAATAAAGGGGAAGAAGAAAGAGAGATTCTCATTAATATGTGTAGAAATACAATGGGTTAAGCCTCTATTTATATAGATAGAAGACTTGGTTCCCAAGATATGTAAACCCTAATCTTAGACATGAAGGGCATCTTAGTAAATTAAACTTGGTTTATAACACCTTTCTTAATTAACAAAAAAGTGAGGTGATAATGAGAGAAAAGGAAGAACCAACTTAGGTTGTGAGAGAGATGACCCTAAAATTTTATTATCTTCTTAATATTTACTATTTCTGTTTCAGAATTGTTATTTTTACTTTTTTATTTTAGCCTAAAAATAGGCTAAATTCAAAGGATAAAAATACCACTTTTCAAAGTAAATATAGAACAGAAAAGGAAGGAGTATTATACAAAGCTAATATAGACCATAAACAAAGTAAAGCAATACAATTTGTACGCATGTGCACACTTCACATCATGAGCAACTTCATATACAGCTTCCAAATCAGAATTAGGTATACTTGCAGAAAGTCGATTAATTAATATGGTTTATACAGAGTGTTACGTCATTGATTAGCTAGCCTTTGACAATGACATCCCATCCACCGGCTAATAACGACTTCATGGAGTTTCTTGTAATATAGTTCGAAATGAAGCTATTTAACAAATTATATCATGAATTTGTGAACACCCCAGGCTTTGTAGCAAATGAATTATTATAAACAAACACTATTACAAGACCACCCCCTACAAGTTTCAGTGGGTCCTAGAGACTTTGAGACGCGGTGATTTTCAAAGTGCCCAGCCCCGATAACTGTAGCATCACCCACATCGATAATGATTGATCCATCGGGGCTGAAATCCTGTGGAATCAACCGCAAGACACATATTGGAGTGGGTCCCATAAGCCCACCCCCCTGCAAGCTTCAGAGGGCCCCGGGGGTTGTGAGACGCGGTGATTTCCACGGTGCCCAGCCCCGGTAGCTGTGGCATGACTCACATTGATAATGCTTGATCCACCGGGGCTTAAATCATGTGGAATCAACCACAAGACACGGATTGGAGTGGGACCCATAAGCCCACCCCCTACAAGCTTCAGCGGGTCCCAGGTGATGTGAGACGTGGTGATTTCCACGGTGCCCAGCCCCGGTAGTTGTAGCATCACCCACATCGATAATGCTTGATCCACCGGAGCCAAAATCTCGTGCAATCAACTGCAAGACACAGATTGGAGTGAGACCCATAAGCCTACCCTCTGCAAGCTTCAGCGGGTCCTGGGGGCTGTGAGACACGGTGATTTCCACGGTGCCCAGCCCCGGTATCTGTAGCATCACCCACATCGATAATGCTTGATCCATCGGAGCTGAAATCCTGTAGAATCAACCACAGGACACAGATTGGAGTGGGACCCATAAGCCCACCCCCCTGCAAGCTTCAATGGTTCCCAGGGACTGTGAGACGCGGTGATTCCCACGGTGCCCTTCCCCGGTAGTTGTAGCATCACCCGTACTACATTGACAACTTTGTTGGTCTAGCTAGTTTGGGTTAATGTCTAGCACATCTATTAGACGAACATGATCGCTCTCTTCCCCCGTGGATTACATAAAAGTCTGACAAAACTGATTTATAATTAATGCTCTAGTATTTAAAAGAAAAATTATGCTTGTGCTCGGCGATGCGTGAGTCGATCCCTTGGATAAACCACTTTAATTATAAGCTAACTTTAAACCCATTCTAATACTAGAACACCACATCCACGGTGGGGAGGGATGACCGAAAATAAATAAATGAAACACCGTTGATTGCATAACGCGTTGTACAATTTTATTTATTTTTGGAATGATAAGTTTAGGTATATACACAGTTTTATTAGTTGCACAAAAAAATTAGTTGATGCATAAACCAAAATATGGCTGCATAATGTGTTATGCATCCTTTGTGGTGGTTTGCATAATTGTGCCTAACAGTATATGTTAGAGCATTTCTTGGTTAAACCTACTAAGCATTGGTATGTCAAGTTTGGTTGTCATATTTTAGTGAAGCAAAACTCATTTAAGAGTCGCTTGATTTAAATGTACTAGAGTCAACTTCGTATAGGTTAGCTTGAAAGTATTAGGATGAGATATTACAAGTATTGCGAAGACTTGAAGAAGTGAAGAAGAACGGAGCTACAACGACAACATAATCCTTCCACTTGAGGTTAGTGATATTTGACTTGAACTGTTTCATTCCCTAACGTATCTTTCAAGTCGTGCATATTGAAAACATAAAATTGCGTAGCATGAACACTCTAGATAGACATAGTATTAAGGAATACAATATGAAGTTTCTTGCTTAACCATTAAACTTTGTATAAAAGACATCGACATAATCGTATGAATGTTATTGTTATTATGTATGGGTATGAGGTGAGGAATTCATCATAGGGAACAATGTTTACATTTGTTCTAAGGAAGTAAGTTCATGATATGTGTTGCGAACCGAAAAGGAAATCGTCAGGCGTTATTGGGGCTGTTCTTCATTGCATATCCTATGAACGACCAATATGTGTGAATTAGTATAACCGTTCACGATTTATTTGTGTTATTGGTAGAACTATTCGCATGAGGCCTGACTTATGTATTGATATGACTTTTATTAGTGAAACCGATCTTAAGTAGTCACCTGGGGTATGATCGGGTTGTGTATGCCTGAACTTATTACTGGGAAGAGGGGAACCGATCCTAGTAAGAGGTTCATTGCATCACAATGGGAACCGATCCTTGTATGAGGTGCAGCAAGGTTTATGGAAGAAAGGGGAACCGATCCTATGAACACGTGCAACAAGTATTTGGGAAGGGGGAACCGATCCTATGGATATGTGCAGTGCATATAAGTTAGATACAAAATATATGTGGGGAACCGATCCTAGTACCTAGTCAGCCGTATCTTTGGTAAGCTAGTGTAACTATGCACAATACTCACATGGAGGTAGAACCGAAACTTGTTTTGGTAGAACCGTAAACCCATGAGTTGTGATTGAGTGGAACTTGATCAATCACATAGTTCTTGAAAGTCAGATGAACCAATTCTAAACTTGTTTGGAAGTGTGGTAAATCAGTTTCAAGTGAGCAAGCATGGTAAAGACTTGCAAAAGTAAGATGTAGACACTCTTTGAACACGGTGCATTAATGCTTATTCTATTTTATTCAAAGATATTCCTTAACGGCTAAGAAGGAAGTCAATTCCAAGATCGAATTAAATAAGTTAAGAATCTTTTTAATTAAAGGTTTTTAATTATATATCAAAAATAAGAATTAGTAATGTGCATTTTCTAATTAAAGATTTTCCAAGGAGATTTAGATCATTATTTTTGGACAGTGCATTCACAGGAATTATAAAAACCGAATTTGGTGGAGTAATGAAAAATATCTTGAGAATATTTTCGGTTTTGGAAATTCCTTGGTGTCCAAAATTCCTTGTCTATAAATACTTTGAGTTTTCATCTCTAGCAAACTAATCATGCGTAACATTAGACTTACTCTTTTGTCTTTGTTACTGGTGAAGCCGCCTATCGGAGAAGAGAGCAATTTAATTAGGTGAAATCTCTTACGGCCGCTCAATTTAAAGTCTTCTTTGGGATTGAGAAGCTCTAGCGCGACCCGTTGGTGGGAAACAAGATATTGCGGTTTATCTTTAGTTTTCTTATTGATTTGATTGACTAACGGTGGTTGAATCTTGATTGCACCTAGTTTGTTTATGCTTAAGAATCTTGTCTTCTAATATAAGATTCAATCAAACTAGTTCAAGGTTTCGACAGGGATCTTTAGACTGTTGTTAGATCTAAAGATGATCTTGTGATAATCCATTGTTAACAGACTCCGTTTTGTGTGTGATTGATCACAAGAGATTCAAGAGATTGTGTGCAGGTGTTTATTGAAGATCTAAGAAGATTTGAAGACATAAAACATATTGAATATTTCTTACTTGGTTTTTTTATAATCTTTGGTGTGCACAATACTTGTTTGGGAAAAATAGGATCCAATTAATAATCGGTTTATCCTTGTGGTAGATTGGATTGATTAATTGAGGAAAATTGGCATCAACACATATCACTTGATTGAAGAGTGTTATTGGCTTAATCTTAGTGATTACCTTTGGGTGATTAAACGTAAGATAGATATTGGAACCTGGCAAAGGATTTTATGTTAAGATAAACAAGGGAACCTTTGCACAACTCATATCACTTGGTTGAAGAGAGTTGATACCAAACAGATTTGTTATTCCTTTACTGTTTGGGATACGAACCAAAGGAATTGGTCCAAGTACGTGACTTGTTTACAGGTTGGAGGCGTGGGAATAAACACGGAACTAGGTGAACTATAGGTTTAGTTGCTTGGTCTCAACTATACGAAGTTGTCTTTATTTTGTATAGCGGCTTAATCCTGAGAGTATTCAATTCTGTACTAGGTCCCGGGGTATTTCTGCATTTGCGGTAAAATCTTGCTGTGTCATTTACTTTATATTTCCGCATTATAATTTTTTTATTATAATTTAAGTAAATTGCTCAAACGTTAATTCCTATTTACTTGATACATGAATCCTATTGAGTTTGGTTAGTCCGAACCTTTGTATCAAGTAAACACACTTTGTTGTTGTATTGTCTCGATCTCGTATCCATAGACAATCACACAAAGTGTGAACCGATTTGTTGCATTGTCTCGACTCAGTCTATCGACAATCACTTTCAGGGAAAGAACTTATACGAAGGAAAAGTTATAGCTTGAGGTATATTTAGGGTACCCTTGCCTTTTCAGTATAAACACCTCTAAATTTGATATTGTTGTTTGTACTTATTGTGTAGACATTTTTTAAATCTCTCGAACGAGATAAAATTTGAAAAGTTCCAATACTCGGACTTTTAAATATATTATATTCTAATTTACTTGTCTATTATATCCTTAATAAAGGATATATATGAGTTTTAGTAATTGGACTAAAAGGGAGGGAACTTTAATAGTAACAATTTCCACGGTGGGGAGGCCGACTGAGTCAGACGATCCAAAGCGATGAATCGGATTAGAATCAACGAATAGTGATCCGATTCTTAATTTTTTTTTATAGACTGTACAATCTCCAACCTTACCAATTGGAAAAAAAATTGATCCCACAACGCGAGCTCAAAAATTGAATTCGTAGCTTAATAAACGACGGATAATGAAGATCTGACATCATCAAACCATGGACTCAACCACAGTTAACACCCAGTTTTTTAGGAAAATATGCTGAAATTCTAATATATTTCATATTACATATATCACAACTAGGACCCATCCCCGTGCAAGGATAATTATTGTTACACTAGATTACTAGGAACAGATGCAAGCTTGACTCTTCTAGTTGGACATAAAATTTTCTCTTCTCGGTTTCCGTTGTTTATTTCATTTGTTATTGATTCTGCAGCTATACTGCTACTTTCTGATAGATTTCTTTGATGATTATCATCAACCTTAATTTTGCAAGACCCGTGTCTTATTTGAAAATACTCATATGAATATCAAATTCTGAAATTTCCAATAGGAAAAGTAAGAGATATCATATATAGAGATCTAGTTCAATTTTCGAACACCATTTTTTTGGTCGGATATCCAGCTGAAACGAATATTCAATTGTGTTTATCTACTTGGTGACAGTCATGGGTTTAGTCTTCCATGGAGTTTTACACTGGGAATGGTGGACGCATAATCATTAAGTGTTAAATGTCCTCTTAGAGCAACCAAAATAGACGAGCATAACTAAAAATTTGGTCCACAAATATACCACAGTGGAACGAAGTAAAGATTAAAAACAAGAGTAAAACCAAATATCAGACTAAATTTGGTATGAAATCCGGACCAAACCTAAATTTAGTCGAGCGTATATTTAACGTACGTTCCATAGTATGCGCACAAATAACTTACGTTTGATGTGAGGCGGATATATAATTTATGTGCGTTGAATAAGGCGTAAGTTTAAATTACATTTGAATGAGGCGTATTTATAAAGTTCTCCTGATGGGGCGTGAATTATACACCCGTCTGTTGACAAGCCAACTTATAATGTCTGCTCAGTTCCAACATACATTATACAACGCCCCATATGGTTTATTTTATTTTATTTTCTATTTTTTTTTATTTTTTGTTGTTTGAGAATGGGAGAAAACAGGGTTAGTGAAGTGTTGTTTTGAGGTAGAACAGAAGAAGTAGAAAAAACTAGTAGAAAATAGGAGAAGACCTTAATCCGCCATCACATGTGTGGAGTAAGTGTGTAAATTGGGGCGAACATATAGTTTTCGCTTCATTACAGGCGGGTACCTAACCTTTCACCCTATCAGGTTCGTTTCTAAGTGGGTCGTGAATTATAGAGTCGCGCCGTAATAAACTTTAATTTGATCTACTCCCTACTACAGGCGTAATTTATATATATGCCCCAAACAAACGTAAATTATACCCACGCTCCACAGCAAACGAACATTATATTTGCGCTCGTCCAAATATGATCCTCTTCCGTAGAAAACAGGATAAGACCTTTGGGTGTTGATGAAACTTCATTGAATCCGTATATATTTTAAGTAGATAGGACGAGATCAGAGTCTTTGTACCCCATGGTCTTGAACGCATGGTAAAAGAGGATATCTACCGAACTCCCTGTATCTACCAATATTCTATCCATCGCCCAAGTCTTCCTATCTCTAGTAGGATCATCTTCCCATTGTAAATGTTTTCCGAAGATCAAGGTTATAACCATCGGATCTGTATGTGAAGCTCCTCCTTCGGGTGCATCCAGAAGTGAAAACGATATTGCTCTCTTCTGCCATTCTTCCAATGGTCCTTTCTTCGCAACACTAAATATTCCATCCCTTCAAAATCTCTCTTCTGTACTCTCCTTAACACGTTATCATGAAAATTCTCAATGCTCTTCGTTGAATGTATTATGGAATTGCAATTCAACCTTTGTGTCCCTTTTTCTATTTCGATACGATATACCGATGAAGCCTATTGGTTTTGATAAATTTCACGAGGTGGGGGTGGAGGTGGTGGTACCTGATTTTCCAATAAATAGTAAGTATGATTATTAGTATCTATTCTATCAAAGTAAGTATCTTTCTTTGAATGTTTCCACAATTATTAACATGATTTCCATGGAAACGATGGTATATGCAAAACTCATGACTCCTTCTTTTCCTGGTGGTGGTTCCATCCCCATATTCGAAGGGATGGGAATTTCTTCGGTTAACACAATTGCTTCCCAAACCTTTTTTACAGTAGTATTAAGCCTAGGGAGTTTCACATCTTCTAACATCGGTGTATTTGGCTTTGGTTCTCCAAACCTTTGATTTTGGTTGTTCCTTAATTGATCTCCTGAATTGTTTCTTTGTTTTGATTATTCGTATCTTCTGTAATTTTGATTAATCCATTCTTGATCTCCACTCGATACAGCTACCAACTTAGGTTGATTTGCATTTGAAGGTTCCCCCTTCTCGTATTTTGAATCTCTCTCCACTGCACGAGCCATTCGTGGTAGAAGACGCGAAATTCTTTCATTTGACGGGATTAGTACTTCATTTGCCTCTTTTTGCTTCTCCTCCAGTGCTATGTATTCTTCGTGGTACACTCTCAGCTAATTCATCCCTAAGGAGTTTCTAATTATGAATATTTGCGTATATAAGAGATCTGTTGGGATTAGTGCATTCACAAAATCCAAAATAAAATTCTTCTCATCCACTCTTCTAGTGATCTCACTACAGACAGTCCTCCATCTCGTCACCACACCTCGCAGACTTTTACCGGTTCTTCTCTTTAAGTTAAACAAGGTTTCAATTCCTGGTATTAACATGTTATTTCTTATATAGGTTGTCATAAATATCCTCTGCAAATTTCTGAATGAAAAAATGGACCTTTCGGGAAATCCATCAAACCAAGCCAACGCCTCTCCTGTCAGACTTGCTGGAAAGTATTTGCACATAACTGCATCATTTCATCCCCGTTACATCAATGCGAGAGTGTACTGCTTCAGATGTTGTACCTAACTTTATGTCCCGCTAAATATGCTTCCGAAGTTTGTTAATACACATCTCGTAGGGATCCTCGCATGCAATATTTCATAAGTGAATGGAGATTTATCATCCTCTTCTATTGCACCCGTTCTCCTCTTCGAGAACTATTTATCAGCGTCCTCATGTCTCGCAATTCATTCAAGACTGCTAGATTTAAATTTCCTTCGCCCTCTTCGGGTATATTTCTTCTTTTTTCTTCACGTCTTCTTTCTTCATCATATTTTCGTCTTTGTTCCTCCCACCTAGTTTCTTCTAGCGCTTTTCTCAGATCTCTTTCTTCGCTATTCTCTCTATGGCATCGGCTTCTTCTCTCTTTTCTTTCCTCATCATCAGTTATTTCAAGTACATCATCCCTCAGGCGTTAATGCCTCCTTGTTTATGAGCTTATTCTCGTCCTTGAGTCTGAATCTCCAACTCGTGAGTTATTGAATGTTTTTTCTTCGTTGAGCAAACGATTTTATTGCATTAAAGTGGCATTCTGTCTTGCGAGTCTTGTTCGTTGCTCCATCAGATCTCTCTCCCTTTCCATTTCTCTTTCTCTTTCCTGACGAAGTGTATCCCTTAACTGTTCCAACGTCATGTTTTCTTCATCAACATTCTCTTTTCTTTCCTCATAAACTTGTTCTTCACCCACAACAGTTATTGTATTATGTTAAGTGCATATTTTGCATATATTTAGTGTCAAATCCATGCTAGTAATTGCTATATATTCTTGCGAATTATTGTATATTACGCTTGTTTTCTTGTATTTGTCTTTCGTCCGGTGAATCATCCAGAAAGAATTGAAAATAGCTACAAAAGTAAAGTCACAAGTTGGGAAGGGCCAAAGACCAAGTAGAACTCCTTCAAATGGAGGATTACTAGTTATCACTTTTGTAGAGGATGAGAAGCCGAAGCCAATGGTGAAAGAACGAAGTCATTCTGAGTTCGTATGATGAAGTTATGAGCAAAATAAGAACTTGGAAGAATAAAGGGTAAGATGGTTATTTCTAAGACAAGTGCTATTGGCACTCCCTTGTACGTTAAGGGGTGGTCATTTAGTTAAGAGGCCGACAAGTTTCATGGGAACTGCTAAACACAGTCAAGTATTTTACTAGGGGGAAACTGGAATTCAAAAGTTGATTAAGGCAGGCACTAGATTACTTTGGGCTGTTATATATATTCTTATTCAAATTCAAAAGGGGAAACCCGCGTCTTCTCCACATGTTTCTTGTTGCTGTTACCAAGTAATTATTGTCATGGTTTGTTTCACTGAACCAAGAGCCGAGTACAACATGGAGTTTGGTTTCTCTGCATTGGTGATAGATAGAAGATAAAGGAATGAGTAGGTGTTCCTGCGATAGTTGGTGCTAGTGCTGATTACCTGTGATGAAAGATGGGATGGTGGTGATGATCAGGATGGATTCATGTTGTTATTCGTTGATGTGTGAGCAGTGGAGGTGAATATAGATTGCTGGTGACTGATGGATGAGTTCAAGAAAATAAGATGGAACCAAGAGCAGTAAGAAGGAATGTATTGGCTGTTGCCATCAGTGGTGATGGTGATCGGGATTGATGGCACCATTGGCAGTGATGAAGGCATCGATGGCGGGAGTTGAGCTCGAGTTATACAGTGAACATTTGTTTGCTGCTGATGGTGAAGGTCGAAGAGATGCTCGAGATGAGAACATGATATGATGAAGTTGGCGGTGATGATGCTGTCGATATTAATGGAGCTCGAGTCTGTCATGGCAAACAGATAAGTGAGTGCGTCCCTTGACCGAGAATTCAGTTATGATAAGCTTCCGGCGATGAAGAGAGTTTAAGAGGAACAAGGAGACAGTTTCATCCGAGAAACCATGGGAGAACCTAGCTTGGCGCTGAGATAATGAACAGAAAATATTTCCGAGCAGTGAAAATATTTATGCGGAATAGGAAGTGGGTATCTGGTAAAGGGTTCGCACATAAAGTTTGATGTATGCATAGTTCTTGAGAAGAGACATTGGTACCACGTGGCTAGGGAAAAGGTTACAGCCTATCAGAAGAGAGGACCCATACGATTAAGATACTCCATGCTATACGGAAACAGAAGCGCTTGTTTCCTAAAAGTTTGAAACTCTGCTGACCGACTATGTGTGTTTATAAATTAAGGATTTTTCGCATGTGATAGGTTTCCTACGAACCTATATAAAGGCACCAACATAGCCGAGTTAAATATAACTTTAGAGGGAGAAAAATACAGACAAAAGAATAAGAGGAGAGGTTTTATATTCTATATTAGGGTTTACCCTTTTAGGGGAAATTAAGTTTTTTTCTTCTAATTCTTCTTCCATTTATTTTTCATGGGTTTTAGTAAATCCATATGTATCTAATTTTATTGATTAAGGTATGATTTCAAAGTCCTGGTTTATGAAATTTTAATTCTTTTTACAAGTTTATTTTGATTTTATTCTTCTTGTCTATTGTCTCTATTATTTATAGTATCTAAGATTTCCATTGAGTTATTCAATTGGCCATTTGAATTATTCTGATAGTAATTCTTCTACTAGTATTGGGGTTGGTGATACGTGTAATAGTCACTCAATTCCATACACAAGTAGTAAATCGCAAAAGCTGACAGAGGGATTCTGTTAAGCAATTGTGTATTGAGATGACACTAGTAAGCAGACCGAGCTTATGCGTCTGATGCTAGGATCAACCTAATTCACAAACCATAATTCATTCTTTTGGGTTACACCTTGAGAGCTTATTCATGGTGGCTCAGATGGATAGAATCTGGTAGTCGAGCGCTTCCGTATCCAGTGGCAACAGGAATTCTGGGGATAGCAGAGCTTATTGCTATTCTACGGTTGGTGACAATGGAAATTCTACAAGAAATAAATAAGTACTTTTATTAAGTTTCTTTTCAGTGACAACGAATGATTCCTTAATCGTCTTTCTTTTATTTATTATATTTTTATTTTCATCAAACCAATCCCCCATTTTTACTTTATTTTTGCTCATTCAACTAACATATTAATTACACAGCTCTCTGTGGGAACGATCTCTTACTACCGCTATATTACCAGTTAATTAGTGGGAAATGTCTTGAACAATTTGTTGTGTAGACGACGCGCATCAAATTTTGGCGACGCTATTGGGGAGTAGTGGCTAATTGATTTGTTATTTGTTTAGCTTGTATTTAGATTTTTGTTTCTATTTTCTTTTTCTTGTGAATCGTCATGTTTCCTTACGGAAATAACATGTACGGAGCACAAGATCAATCATATCATATCATAGTGGTCTCATTCATATGACAACTACCAACCATCATATGGGTATAATCAAAACCAATCTTTTGGCTATGATCAATATCCCATGGAATCTTATGGATATTCTCATGCATGTCAACAAACTTATGACGGGCATGTAAGTGAGCAATCACAAGGATGGGAGGATAGTTATGCTATTGATAAGAAAATTTCTACTTTTGCAGAATCATGTCTTAAACTGGTACAACAGGGGCTCCAGACCATGGAACAGAAAACACATGAGAAACTCCAAGAAATTCAAAGGAATGTGGACAACTTAATGTTATAAATTGCTCAACTCAAGGAAACAAGGAATGAAGAAGAAGTTTGGCCTCGAAACCAAAACAATTCTGAAATTCCTATGGATGACGAAGATTCCGATGAAGATGAGAAACCTCTCGAAAGTTCTTGCAATAATGATACAATTATCCCAACTCCGGATTATAATAATGATCATTCGCCTATTCAAAAGGAGGAGAATGGATATGACATAAATGTTGTTATCAATGGTGTAACGTACACAAGTGAAGATTTTTGGATTTGCACCAATGAACTAGACTTTTTGGGGGAAGATTCTGATTCTGTTGATGAGGTTGTTAAAGAGATGACGATTGAGAATGAAACCAAATTGATTAAATTCGTAGAAGACCTAATTGAGCTTGTCAACGATTATAATGATGCTGAGATTTCGGTTGAAGAAGAAAATAATAGTTCGATAGAGGACCACGATATACTTGAGGTAAATAATTCAATAAAGTTAATTAAAGATGAGGATCACGAACAAGGTTTGTCTAATCCTTTGCATAATTCTATATCTATTGATCCTTTCCATCCAATTGAAGTAGTTTTCAAATAATTGTTAACCCAACTTTTAGGAAAATACCTCACTTAGGATTGGAGTTATGTGCTTCCAAAGTTTTAACGGATTATTTTTCTTCTAAGTATCCACCATTTGATGTGTTTGATTCTACCAATGTGCAGGTTCACCAAGAAGAAACTTTTGAAGTTCCCGAATTTTATGTTCTCTATCAACTTACGAGTGTAGAAAGGACTAAGTGTGGGGGAAACTTCAATAAAGTGATAGATTTAATATTTATATTTTGTGCTAATGTTTTCATGAAGCTGTTACTAGAATTTCAGATTGTTTTCTGGGCATACTACCAGATTTTCAGATTGTTGGTGTATGGATGATAAACAGAGGGTCGGGCTGAGGACGTTAAACTAAGCGCTGAATGGGAGGCAACCCATAGGTTTTGTATTTTTTATTCTTTTGTTTTTAGTTTTCTTGTTTTGCATATTATATTTTGATTTCCCACCTTATTTTACTTTGGATGACTTAATTACATTGAGAAAATATAAAGTTTAAGTGTGGGGGAGTCTTTTGCATACAGAGTTTTTAGCCTTTTTGAGTCAAAATTTTTCAATTTCTTTGTATATATTTGAATAAAACCTCCAACTTGTAGAGATTTTAGAATCACTAGCATACTTCTAGGTATGTTTACATAGATAATTCTGACCGACATAACTTAACTTGGAAGTGTTAGGGAACTACGTTCGGATTTCTTACGAATTGGAGTGTTAAATAATGGATTTAATCATGCCGGTGATGCAAATTAGGAGCAGAGAGAAATTCATTATTAGAGTTTTTGATCAATCATTAGTGGAGACTACCCATATTCATATCAACAGAGGCACTAGACCAAAATTTCTTAGTAGATGACTAAAGAGATTTCTTTTGAGTGTGTGTCACCGTACGTTAATTCCGGGTAGAATGGTGAGCTACCAAACCTCCCATCAATAGAAGCACTACTTTTTGATCTCTTGAGTACTAATTTTTTCAATCATGATGGTGACGTCTATAGATGAAAACCACCTTCTTGTAGTTTGATTTGCAGTTAGCACCATTCTCTCTCGCCAATAACAGATCCATAGAAACACCATCATAATCAACAAGCGGAGCGACATCAAAATGTACAAGGAAAGTTGAAGACATTTGAGGTTTATAAGCAACAGTACGAAGAAGAGAAAATTTAATATCCAAGTAAAGCATCATACAATGAGCAGATTTTTATATACATGTTGAAGACTTACATATAAGGAGCGGAATTCTATATCTAAGTATGAAGACTTATTTACAAGAGCGAAGAAAATTAAAAGATGAGAGTTATTGAAGTTTATGATACGAAGACAATACAAGTTGTGAAGAACAAAGCGGTAAAGTACTTCTTTTATGGCCGTGTTAATTTTAATTATTTTTTTAGTTGCATTCTTTTTGTCAAAAAGAAAAGAAAAAGACAAAAAATTACAAAAAGAAAAAAAGAAGAAAAAAGAGAAAAGAAAAGAAAATACAAAAAGATTTGCATTTAGGTTGTTATTTATTCAATAAAGTCATGGGGAAGAAAAATCTATAAGGAAGTTTCAAGCAACAAGGAAATTGAGGAAAACAGTTACAAATTGTCAAAGTTCTACGAAGTTCAAGAATTTATCATCAATAGTTGAAGACCGAAGACCAAGAAGATGAAGAAGACGAGCCGAAGGAAGACGTTTCTATTGGATGCTGTGAGAGTAGTGCTTTCGTCACTGCCGATCATATGTGAAGGTGGTAAGTACTCCCATCCTTTCTATAGTGGTTCATTTCCTTTCTTAGAGATCATCAGAATTTTTTTTTTTACCACGATCTTGTGGGGTCTCCATAAATTATTCGTAACATTTCCTTCCCACCATTCAACGTGTTGCAGGATTTCTCTCTTCATTCCTACGTGCACACATATGAGACCCATAAAAAAGTTGTCTTATTGAGTGCAATTATCATAAAATCCTTTTAAGTGAGGCAGAAGTCGAGGCGAAATGCTTATTGATCGCTCTCAAACACGCATTCTCTCATTATGGTGTGGTTATTTCTCACTTAAGATTTAAGAATGAATGTGTTCTTTGGTGTTTCTAACTTTTTACTACTAGCATGCAGAAATTCTATGTCCTCATAGCTCTTTGGATTCTTGGGACACTGGAACGCTTTGAAGTTGGAGTAGGTTTGTGGGTATACCTCTCGTAAGCCCTCACGAGACTATAACTCGTCCACTAGGGACACCTAGGGGTTTAAAGGCCTGTTGCACATGCTAAGTGCAACCGTATCCTCGACGACATGAAGTTGTTGTATTTTAGGTAGTTTGCTCGAGGACTAGCGAAAGCCAAGTGTGGGGGAATTTGTTAAGTGCATATTTTGCATATATTTTGTGTCAAATCGATGCTAGTAATTGCTATATATTCTTCCGAATTATTGTATATTACGCTTGTTTTCTTGTATTTGTCTTTCGTCAGGTGAATCATCCAGAAAGAAGTGAAAATAGCTACAAAAGTGAAGTCACAAGTTGGGAAGGGCCAAAGACCAAGTAGAACTCATTCAAATGGAGGATTTCTAGTTATCACTTTTGTAGAGGATGAGAAGACGAAGCCAATGGCGAAAGAACGAAGTCATTCTGAGTTCGTATGATGAAGTTATGAGCAAAATAAGAACTTGGAAGAATAAAGGGTAAGATGGTTATTTCTAAGACAAGTGCTATTGGCACTCCCTTGTACGTTAAGGGGTGGTCATTTAGTTAAGAGGCCGACAAGTTTCATGGGAACTGCTAAACACAGTCAAGTATTTTACTAGGGGACTGGAATTCAAAAGTTGAATAAGGCAGGCACTAGATTACTTTGGGCTGTTATATATATTCTTATTCAAATTCAAAAGGGGAAACCCGCGTCTTCTCCACATGTTTCTTGTTGCTGTAACCAAGTAATTATGTTCATGGTTTGTTTCACTGAACCAAGAGCCGAGTACAACATGGAGTTTGTCTTGGAGAATGGTTAAAATCCCGTGAGAGCTTTCCCTGCTTTCATTCCATAATATATAACCAAAACAATATCCTTGAGTATCTCACAGTAATTGAGAATACTACACAGTTAAGAGAGAATAAAGCTAAGTAAGGAAATAACATAATATCTAATCTATTACACCCCTTAGTCAGAGCGGGAGAAGAACAGACGCTCAGACTAGTACGGAAACGATTAAATAGTTGTCGTGGAAGGCCCTTGGTAAATATATCAGCATATTGATTTTCCGAAGGGATGTGCAGAACATGAATTTCACCAATACGAACGCGATCACGAACAAAATGTATGTCAATTTCCACATGTTTGGTGCGCTGATGCTGAACAGGGTCACTTAGGACATATAGATCGCAGACTGACATTATCACAATATACAATAGTGGCACGTCGTAGAGGGAGGTGGAGCTCGAGAAGTAAATTCCGGCCAAGTACGCATTTGCCACTCCCCGATATTCGACTTGACTTGAGCGAGAGACAGTAGCTTGGCGCTTTGAAGACCAGGAAACTAGGTTGTCACCCAAAAAATGCACGATGGCAGAAGTAGAACGGCGAGAATCCGGACAACCCGCCCAATCGGCATCGATCACGCAGTTAATCCGGTAATAGTAGTAGCGAAAGAAACAAACCATGATCCAGGGTACCCGAAGGTAACGAAGAATCCTCTTAAGGGCATGCATGTGAGGTTCCCTGGGAGCATGCATAAACAAACATACCTGTTGAACATCATAAGTGATGTCCGGTCTGGTGAAAGTGAGGTACTGAAGCGCTCCATCAAGGCTTTGGTATAAGGTAGTATCCTCTATTAACGGACCAGACGTTGCACTAAGTTTTGATTGAGTGTCAACAGGTGTAGCCACGGGATTGCATTGTGTCATGGACGCACGTGCAATAATATCCTTTGTGTAAATGTGACCGAGACAGGTAGAGTCCTGAAGAGGTGCGACGAACAGAGATGCCCAAAAAATGATGCAGTGGTCCAAGGTCAGTCATGAAGAACTCTTGTTTCATCAAAGTAATAAAATGGCCAAGAAGTTTATCCGTATTGGCTGTTAAAATAATATCATCAACATAGAGGAGTAGGTATCTTTGTCTCGGATCCGAATGGTAGACGAACAGAGATGGATCACACACACTACCCTTAAAACCATAATTTGTAATAAACTTGGCAAAACGCTGAAACCATGCACGAGGCGCCTGCTTAAGACCATATAACGACCGACGGAGTCGACAAACGTAATCAGGATGAACGGGATCAACAAAACCCGGAGGCTGATGCATGTACACTGTCTCAGATTAAATCCCCCGTAGAAAAGCATTCTTGACATCTAGATGATGTATAGGCCAAGAACGAGAAGCCGCAATCGTAAGCACGAAGATGGTGGCCGGTTTGACAACCGGACTAAACGTTTCAAAACAGTCCACACCAATCTGTTGGGATTTGCCATTCGCAACTAGGGCGAGCCTTGTGACGCCGTAGTGAACCGTCGGCATGAAATTTGTGGCGAAAGAGCCACATCGACCGAATAACATGTGCATCTCGTGGTCGTGGAACTAGCTCCCAAGTATGTGTTTTCAACATTGCATTATATTCATCTAGCATGGCCGCATTCCAGTTAGGGTCCCTAAGAGAATATAGGTGAGACCGGGGTAAGGGAGAGATTTTGTACTTGGACTGGACATGAAGATTAAGTTTGTGTTTGGGGCAAAATATACCACGAGAGGCCCTAGTGACCGGACGAGCAGTAGGAGGCGGGACAGAAGGGGTCGTGACGGTAGAAGGTGGAACGAAGTGGGATCCTGGAGAGGTAGATGGAGTAGAAGATACTGATAGTGGAGGGAGAAATTGGCGTTGTGTTTGTACGCTGTGAGGAGGAGTATAGGGAGTAGGTTGTTCGAGTGAAGTAGTAGCGGAAGAAGAGGTGGGTGTCAGAGATGTACGCCTGTGTGGAGGGGTGTAGGCGTTGTTGGTATCATTGGGAGGGACAGATGGGGTTGCTGACGGGTAAGAGAGCCTGTCGGCTAGATGATGGTGGATTGGAGAGAGAGGAGAATCAGATTGTGCACAACTGGCGGGAGTGGAGGTGGCGAAAGGAAAAACAGTTTCGTCAAAGGTAACGTGACGAGATATGATGATTTTATGAGTGGAGAGATCAAGACAACGATAACCACGATGATTGATAGGAAAACCAAGAAAAACACATTTTGTAGAGCGAGGAGCAAGTTTGTGAGGTGTAGTGGAGGAGAGATTGGGGTAACAAAGACATCCAAAAATACGAAGGTGATCGTATGTAGGTTGGAGACCATAGAGAGCAAAAACAGGAGAGCGAAAAAAAAGAATTTTGGTGGGAAGAATATTGTGTAGGTAGACAGCCATATTAAGAGAGTCGGCCCAGTATTTGGAGGGAATGGATGCGTGAGTCATAAGAGTACGAGTAATATCGTTGACTCGACGAATCATACGCTCAGCTTTGCCATTTTGAGAGGAAGTTTGAGGACATGAGAATCTAAAAACAAAACCATTTGTATGAGCAAAATTATGGAAAGAGGAGTTATCAAACTCACGACCCAAATCACATTGAAAACTTTTGATATCACGCTCAAACTGTGTTTTAACAAAAGAATGAAACTCCAAAAATTTGGTGTAAACTTGAGATTTGAATTTTAACGGATACACCCACAGATAATTGGTAAAATCATCCAATAATATCAAGTAATAACGATAACCCGTTTCAACATGTAATGGACATGTCCACAAGTCGCTATGAATAATATCAAAAGGAGCACAAGTTTTGGAAGTAGATTCAGAAAAAGGTAGTCTAACATGTTTGCTAATTTGACAAGAATGACATAGTTTAGAGCAAGAATTTTTATTGCATGAAATAAAACTTTTGGTGCGAAGAACATCTAAGATGGCTTTTCCAGGATGTCCAAGACGATTATGCCAAACATCGGACGAACAAACGGCAAGAGAAATAGGTTGAGGCAGGGATGTAGAAGGAGGATAGACGACAGGCTTGGTGATCGGATATAGTTCTCCAGAGCTGTCACATCGAAGGATAGTCTTCTTCGACATCGAGATCCTTCACAGAGAAACCGATGGGTCAAACTCGACGGAAACATGATTATCACAGGTGAATTTACGAACAGATACTAAGTTTTTAATAATATCTCTGGGCAACAAGAGTATCTTTAAGGTGAAGGAGACGAGATGGAAGGTGTATAAACTTGGTACCGCTAGCCGAATCGGAATGCTATTGCCATTGCCAACTAGAATAGAACGAACATTACTAGAGTTTGAGACCGTATGTAGCGTACCTTGATCTGCAAGAAGATGTGCGGTGGCACCGGTGTCCATGTAAAAGTCATCATCAGGTGATTGGAGACTCATGGAGCTATAAGCTTCGGCAATGTCCTCTCCGGGTGGAGAGTTTCGATAGTAGGAGTGAAATAAGCTTGACCGCGACCCAATCCAGGTGACTTACCACGTTGCATATCTTTGTTGTTGTGGAAGGCTCGTTGTTGTTATGCGGTCGACGATGAAAAGGAAGATTGCCATGCGGGAGCTGTGGGGTGCGGACGGGGTGGTACCGGCCGTATGGCTGCCGGGGAGGATAGTAGTTGGGAAACCGAGGATAGCCGGCAGTGTTAAACATGGTTGGCGTCGGCAGAAGAGGTGGTTGGGTCGCTGCACCATGTGTTGACTCGTTGCTGCTGGATGGAGGACGAGGACCACGCCGTCCATTGTTGTTGGATCTGTTTGAACGCTGATTGGTGCGGTTCACGGCAGCGGACCAGCGGTGTTGGAGGAGATGGTAGGGTTTGCTGAGAGCGGCGAATTTCTTCCGTTCTTAGATGAGATCCCGCGAGATCAAACCGGGCATAGATTGCTTTGAATAAAGGAGGCAACAAAGATTGTATTCCTCCCAAGACCATTGACGAGTTGGATAACCAATCTCTTGTCATCCATGGGGAACTCAAGGTCATGTAAACGATCGGATAACGATTTCAATTTATCACAGTAATCATCAACACTAGTGCAATCAGTGAATTTGAGATTAACGAACTTACTTTCAAGGTTTGCGGCTCGGCTTCCTTTATTGTCTTGAAAGAGCTTCTTAAGATGATCCCAGATTTCTTTTGCAGTCTTGCCTGATTTTAGAACTGTGAGCATGAGGTCTTTGGCCATGGTAGAGAACATCCACTGTCTACAAAGAGCATCAAGTTGTGTCACGGTATCTTTATCAAGATCCTTAGGTGTTGCGATGACCGTCAATGAGAAAGAGAAGGTCGTGAGCTTGAAGATGAAGCTCAAATAAGAAAACCCAAGAAGAATACTCATCCTGTTTGATGTCCAGGAGAATGGGAATAAGGGTTTTGATGTTGTTAACGAAAAACTGGATGTATTGGTTTCTTTTCACCCGCCATTGAGTTTGGTTAGAAAGTGGAGAGGGAGCGATGGATCGATTTTAGGGTGATACCATCTTGGAGAATGGTTAAACTCCCGTGAGAGCTTTCCCTGCTTTCATTCCATAATATATAACCAAAACAATATCCTTGAGTATCTCACAGTAATTGAGAATACTACACAGTTAAGAGAGAATAAAGCTAAGTAAGGAAATAACATAATATCTAATCTATTACACCCCCTTAGTCAGAGCGGGAGAAGAACAGACGCTCAGACTAGTACGGAAACGATTAAATAGTTGTCGTGGAAGGCCCTTGGTAAATATATCAGCATATTGATTTTCCGAATGGATGTGCAAACATGAATTTCACCAATCGAACGCGATCACGAACAAAATGTATGTCAATTTCCACATGTTTGGTGCGCTGATGCTTTGAACAGGTCACCTGGACATATAGACTACCGACATTATCACAATATACAATAGTGGCACGTCGTAGAGGGAGGTGGAGCTCGAGAAGTAAATTCGAAGCCAAGTAGTTTCTGCAACTGCATTTGCCACTCCCGATATTCGGCTTTCAGACTTGAGCGAGAGACGATAGCTTGGCGCTTTGAAGACCGAAACTAGGTTGTCACCCAAAAAATGCGGTAGCCAGAAGTAGAACGAGAATCCGGACAACCCGCCCAATCGGCATCGAATCGCGATTAATCCAAGTAATAGTAGTAGCGTGACGAAAACAAACCATGATCCAGGGTACCACGAAGGTAACGAAGAATCCTCTTAAGGGCATGCATGTGAGGTTCCACAGGAGCATGCATAAACAAACATACCCGTTGAACAGCATAAGTGATGTCCGGATTCTGGTGAAAGTGAGGTGTTGAAGCGCTCCAGCAAGGCTTTGGTATAAGGTAGTATCCTCTATTAACGGACCAGACGTTGCACTAAGTTTTGATTGAGTGTCAACGAGTGTAGCCACGGGATTGCATTGTGTCATGGACGCACGTGCAATAATATCCTTTGTGTAAATGATGAGACAGTAGAGTCCTGAAGAGGTGCGACGAACATAGATGCCCAAAAAATGATGCGGTGGTCCAAGGTCACCATGAAGAACTCTTGTTTCATCAAAGTAATAAAATGGCCAAGAAGTTTATCCGTATTGGCTGTTAAAATAATATCATCAACATAGAGGAGTAGGTATCTTTGTCTCGGATCCGAGAATGGTAGACGAACAGAGATGGATCACACACACTACCCTTAAAACCACAATTTGTAATAAACTTGGCAAAACGCTGAAACCATGCACGAGGCGCCCGCTTAAGACCATATAACGACCGACGGAGTCGACAAACGTAATCGGGATGAACGGGATCAACAAAACCCGAGGGTGATGCATGTACACTGTCTCAGTTAAATCCCCGTGTAGAAAAGCATTCTTGACATCTAGCTGATGTATAGGCCAAGAACGAGAAGCCGTAATCGTAAGCACAGTACGAATGGTAGCCGGTTTGACAACCGGACTAAACGTTTCAAAACAGTCCACACAATCTGTTGGGATTTGCCATTCGCAACTAGGGCGAGCCTTGTGATGCCGTAGTGAACCGTCGGCATGAAATTTGTGGCGAAAGAGCCACATCGACCGAATAACATGTGCATCTCGTGGTCGTGGAACTAGCTCCCAAGTATGTGTTTTCAACATTGCATTATATTCATCTAGCATGGCCGCATTCCAGTTAGGGTCCCTAAGAGCATATAGGTGAGACCGGGGTAAGGGAGAGATTTTGTACTTGGACTTGGACATGAAGATTAAGTTTGTGTTTGGGGCAAAATATACCACGAGAGGCCCTAGTGACCGGACGAGTAGGAGGCAGGACAGAAGGGGTCGTGACAGTAGAAGGTGGAACTGAAGTGGGATCTGGAGAGGTAGATGGAGTAGAAGATACAGTAGTGGAGGGAGAAATTGGCGTTGTGTTTGTACGCCTGTGAGGAGGAGTATAGGGAGTAGGTTGTTCGAGTGAAGTAGTAGCGGAAGAAGAGGTGGGTGCTGTAGATGTACGCCCGTGTGGAGGGGTGTAGGCGTTGTTGGTATCATTGGGAGGGACAGATGGGGTTGCTTGACGGGTAAGAGAGCCCGTCGGCTAGATGATGGTGGATTGGAGAGAGGAGAATCAGATTGTGCACAACTGGCGGGGAGTGGAGGTGGCGAAAGGAAAAACAGGTTTAAATCAAAGGTAACGTGACGAGATATGATGATTTTATGAGTGGAGAGATCAAGACAACGATAACCACGATGATTGATAGGAAAACCAAGAAAAACACATTTTGTAGAGCGAGGAGCAAGTTTGTGAGGTGTAGTGGAGGAGAGATTGGGGTAACAAAGACATCCAAAAATACGAAGGTGATCGTATGTAGGTTGGAGACCATAGAGAGCAAAAACAGGAGAGCGAAAAAAAAAGAATTTTGGTGGGAAGAATATTGTGTAGGTAGACAGCCATATTAAGAGAGTCGGCCCAGTATTTGGAGGGAATGGATGCGTGAGTCATAAGAGTACGAGTAATATCGTTGACTCGACGAATCATACGCTCAACTTTGCCATTTTGAGAGGAAGTTTGAGGACATGAGAATCTAAAAACAAAACCATTTGTATGAGCAAAATTATGGAAAGAGGAGTTATCAAACTCACGACCCAAATCACATTGAAAACTTTTGATATCACGCTCAAACTGTGTTTTAACAAAAGAATGAAACTCCAAAAATTTAGTGTAAACTTGAGATTTGAATTTTAACGGATACACCCACAGATAATTGGTAAAATCATCCAATAATATCAAGTAATAACGATAACCCGTTTCAACATGTAATGGACATGTCCACAAGTCGCTATGAATAATATCAAAAGGAGCACAAGTTTTGGAAGTAGATTCAGAAAAAGGTAGTCTAACATGTTTGCTAATTTGACAAGAATGACATAGTTTAGAGCAAGAATTTTTATTGCATGAAATAAAACTTTTGGTGCGAAGAACATCTAAGATGGATTTTCCAGGATGTCCAAGACGATTATGCCAAACATCGGACGAACAAACGGCAAGAGAAATAGGTTGAGGCAGGGATGTAAAAGGAGGATAGACGACAGGCTTGGTGATCGGATATAGTTCTCCAGAGCTGTCACATCGAAGGATAGTCTTCTTCGACATAAGAGAGAATAAAGCTAAGTAAGGAAATAACATAATATCTAATCTATTAGTTTGGTTTCGCTGCATTGGTGATAGATAGAAGATAAAGGAATGACTAGGTGTTGCTGCGATAGTTGGTGCTAGTGCTGATTACCTGTGATGAAATATGGGATGGTGGTGATGATCAGGATGGATTCATGTTGTTTTTCGTTGATGTGTGAGCAGTGGAGGTGAATATAGATTGCTGGTGACTGATGGATGAGTTCAAGAAAATAAGATGGAACCGAGAGCAGTAAAAAGGAATGTATTGGCTGTTGCCATCAGTGGTGATGGTGATCGGGATTGATGGCACCATTGGCAGTGATGAAGGCATCGATGGCGGGAGTTGATCTCGAGTTATACAGTGAACATTTGTTTGCTGCTGATGGTGAAGGTCGAAGAGATGCTCGAGATGAGAACATGATATGATGAAGTTGGCGGTGATGATGCTATCGATATTAATGGAGCTCGAGTCTGTCATGGCAAACAGATAAGTGAGTGCGTCCCTTGACCGAGAATTCAGTTATGATAAGCTTCCGTTGATGAAGAGAGTTTAAGAGGAACAAGGAGACAGTTTCATCCGAGAAACCATGGGAGAACCTAGCTTGGCGCTGAGATAATGAACAGAAAATATTTCCGATCAGTGAAAATATTTAGGTATCTGGTGCAGGGTTCGCACATAAAGTTTGATGTATGCTTAGTTCTTGAGAAGAGACATTGGTACCACGTGGCTAGGGAAAAGGTTACAGCCTATCAGAAGAGAGGACGCATACGATTAAGATACTCCATGCTATACCGAAACAGAAGCGCTTGTTTCCTAAAAGTTTGAAACTCTGCTGACCGACTATGTGTTCTTATCAATTAAGGATTTTTCGCAGGTGATAGGTTTCCTACGAACCTATATAAAGGCACCAACATAGCCGATTTAAATATAACTTTAGAGGGAGAAAAATACAGAAAAAAGAATAGAGAGGAGAGGTTTTATATTCTATTTTAGGGTTTACCCTTTTAGGGGGAAACCAAGTTTTCTTCTTCTAATTCTTCTTCCATTTATTTTTCATGGGTTTTAGTGAATCCATATGTAGCTAATTTTATTGATTAAGGTATGATTTCAAAATCCTGATTTGTGAAACTTTAATTCTTTTTACAAGTTTATTTTGAGTTTATTCTTCTTGTCGATTGTCACTATTATTTTTAGTATCTAAGATTGCCATTGGGTTATTCAATTGGCCATTTGAATTAATCTGATAGTAATTCTTCTACTAGTGTTGGGGTTGGTGATTCGTGTAATAGTCACTCAATTCCATACACAAGTAGTAAATCGCAAAAGCTGACAGAGGGATTCTATTAAGAAATTGTGTATAGAGATGACACTAGTAAGCAGACCGAGCTAATGTGTCTGATGGTAGGATCAACCTAATTCACAAACTTTTGGGTTACACCTTGAGAGCTTATTCATGGTGGCTCAGATGGATATAATCTGATAGTCGAGCGCTTGCGTATCCAGTGGCAACAGGAATTCTGGGGATAGCAGAGCTTATTGCTATTCTACGGTTGGTGACAATGGAAATTCTACAAGAAATAAACAAGTACTTTTATTAAGTTTCTTTTCAGTGACGGCGAATGATTCCTTAATCATCTTTCTTTTATTTATTATATTTTTATTTTCATCAAACCAATCACCCCTTTTTACTTTATTTTTGCTCATTCAAATAACATATCAATTACACAGATCTCTGTGGGAACGATCTCTTACTACCGCTATATTACTAGTTAATTAGTGGAAAATATCTTGAATAATTTGTTGCACTTACAACACGCATCATATTAGTAGTTTGGACCGATCCTTCCCGAAAGTTGTTTCTCTTAGGATCACCTTTTTGCGGTTGAATCTCACCACGTCTTCCTCCTACAGCCGAAGTTTCTCCTATCTCCATTCTTCCTCCTTTTCTTGCTTCTATATGCTTGCTTTTCCTTGTTGCTATTATGTGTTTAGATATGTTTGGTATTCTTGCCATTAAATAACTTCAACTGATGCTTACTAATTAATTCTGAATTTTTTTAACTCACTGAATTATTAATGAATCTCAACTAATGAAATAAGGTTAACTTTATTGTGAACCCTAGAACATTCTTTTCTTCAAACAACAAAAATCAAGATAAAATTCTCAAAGTAACTCAAGGATCTCGCAGTTTTTTAGATTTTCAAACATGAATGAAACTTTTAAAATTTATGAAATATTCAAGCTATAGAGATATAACTTATTGAAAGATTTCAACAACAAAAACTCAAGAGCAACTCCACCTCCTTTTCTAGATCTCAGGTGAGAGTAAACTCTTAACCCAACTCCCTGTTTCCGGATGCCAAAATGTAACTGCAGGAAATCCCACAGCACACCCAAATGATAAATGACACAAATTCTAAGACATATTAACAAGATTAAAATCAAAGTTCTTCTTATTATATAAGTATAAGTATATGATGATGAAGCTGATGATAATACAAGTATAATAACTCACAAGAACCCTAGTTTACTTTCTCAACATAAGTACTTTGATTACAAATATCCAACCCCCCTTACAATGATCTAAGGACTTTATTTATAGGCAATTAGAAAAGTGGAGTACAACTCATTTTTACATCGCAGATAGTCACACAATTCATGTGACTCTACTTTTTACTTCTCCTGACTCAATTTCAATAAAGTTTTTCCCTCTCTTTCACTGATAACCTCGATGACTTGTCGGTACAGTTTTCTTAGTTTATTGTTCAACAATTCATCTTCGTCCACCATCGTCACTTACTTCGCTTCGCCGTCTCTTCTTCGTTAACTGATTTTCCATCTGATCATCTTCATCTCGTTTACTAGTAGCTTCGAGAAATTCCTTCTTACTATTTATCTCGCAGATCTGTCTTTACGAGGGATTTTTCTTATTTCGCAGATCCAATTTTCATAAAAGTAATTCTGACAACTGATTTGACTTATCACTGACATTTTGTTCTCGAAGATGGTTAAAAGATCTTCTAAAGAGATTTTACACATCTATCTCATGCCATCTCATTCAACCACGTGGAGAGTAGGTTTTTGTACCTGCAGTATCTATCCTGATCGGCAAAGACAAAATGGTTGTTGAGGGACTATTTCTAAGAGTAGGGGTTTAGCAGCCCGAAACGTACAAAATGGTTGTTGAAGCAGCCCGAAAAGTACAAAACCCGGATGATATTAGTATTTGGTACTGAAATTGATTAGAACTCTTTTTCCTTGCAACAGCACATGTTTAACAGATGTGAAGATAATTAAGTAATCATTTTATTATTAGACCATTTCCTAGTTCTTTCTTCTGAATTTCATCATTTCAGTAGATGGAGACTATATTATTCTTCAACAAAACGTGATGTTAATGAAAGATTTCTTTAAAAAAAAAAAATTATTGTTTTTTCTTTGTTGGCTGAAAAAGTTGAATTAACATCTTTGTGATATTTTGGGTGGCATATGACATCTCAAATGACCAATAATGGTGTCAACATATCGTTTCTTTTGGTAAGAGCCTAGCTTCCGTTCCATGCTTATTATATTTTTGCTTTGTGGTATGGTAACTCAGCATGGTGAATTTTGTCACCTAACTGTGGCTCAAATTGAGTTTTCCTAGGTGCCAAGAGGTGGTTAATTACTCAGGTGATAGACTGATAAGTGCTATTTGAGAATCGGTCGAGAAATACCAACAATATATATCATATTAACATGTCTGACAAATTACTGTTGTCAGTAAATTACTTTTTAAGCATGTCTGACAAATTACTGTTGTCTCTATGAATTTAGTTTTATGAGTAAAGCGTAGGAATTCTCATTGCTTTCTTATTCGTTTTGCTGGCTTGAAGTTTCTGATATTAATCCAAGCTGGCCGGGTCGGACAGACCATTTCGAATAGCAACGACTTCATATTTTTTACTAAAAGACAAACACAAATTATCAAAATAAAATTAGCAACATAAAAGAAACAGTAGCTTCGACCCACTGATGCTAAGACATATTAACATTTCTTGTATGCATCGACGGACATCTCTGAGGCAAATGGTTTACGGGCTGCATAGATAACTCCGGCATTGTCATACAAACCCCAGACGCATGGATCGAATCTCGCCTTTTCTCTGTTTGGAGTTAACTCTGCAACATCCACAACCACGATAGGATATAATCCTCGGTAGAAACAGCTAGGATGAACGTTGGTCGTTTTGTCGTTTCTGAAGTTTGAACCGCCGATGGATTTGGTGATTGCAAAACTGGTATTTTTTGAAGAGGCTAAAACATCGAGTTCCCCGAAAGTGACCCAATTGCTAGGAACTGTATTACCACTGATCTGTGGTTTCTCAACCTCTGATCCACCACTAACAGCACCACAACACTGAACAATTTTTGATGTCAAATCAGAAACTTGTTTTTCTAGAGCTTCTATACCGGCAAGTATTTCCTCTCTTTTAAGACCGGCAAGTATTTTCTCACTTTTCTCTCTGTTGACTTCAGCTTTAAGACTGGTGTTTTCTGCTTCTAAATCAAAAGCTCTTTTATTTACGGCTTCTTTCTCGACCTTGTTGCTGTTGACTTCATTTTCAAGAGAGGAAATTGTTGCTTCCAAGTCGGAAACTTTTCACTCAAGAGCTCGATTCTCAGTCTGCAACATTTCAGGAGTTTTAATACCAGGTAGCTTCCAGAAAGCCGTATTTAGATCCTCACGTGACCAGGTACCTGTCTTATTGCCACCATCCCAGTTGATCACCAAACCTTGAGAGTTTCTATGCTTGCGAATACCAGATGTAGGAAAGGTAGCTTTGAAAGCAACGGAATCGCTCTCTCTATTACTGTCCAAAGAGAGATGTTTCGAAAAGGAAAGTTTTTCGCGCTCTGTACGATCATCTTCCACAACAGGGGTACCAAATTGTTTGGTAATCCTATATACGTAAAAATGCGAATTAGCACCACATATTATAAACAACTGAGGATCTCTATACCACGACATAGTTACTTGCTTTGTTAAAAGAAAAGTGAGAATGATATAACGAGAAGATCTTAGATAACAGGAAGAACCTAACAAATAAGAAGTCAAGACTAGTTTTATTAGGTTAGAAGAAGTTCTGAAGAAGAAGATGTTTTATTAACTGAATAGATTAACATACATCACGACTTGACTGTGTATATATACACATAAGATTTCCTAAGATACAGGATTGCCTAAGATACAAGAAAACTATTGTAAGGAAACTCTACAATTTATACATAACAAGTACGTATAGATTACGTTATCTCAACATCCTCCCGCAAGCGTAACGGGTCATCATGAACCGTGAGCTTGGATCGCAATAGAGCAAAACGATCTTTCGGAAGTGGTTTGGTGAAGATGTCTGCAATTTGATCCTTGGAGGAAATGAAGCGAACATCTAATTGTTTAGAGGAAACTTGATCATGAACAAAATGATAATCAATTTCGATATGCTTAGTACGTGCATGGAATATGGGATTCACTGTAAGATAGGTGGCACCAATATTATCACACCACAAGATTGGTGGAGATTTGAAGTTCCGAAAGAAGGGATTGAATCCACATAATTTCAGTTGTAGCAATAGCAAGACCTCTATACTCAGCTTCTGTACTAGAACGAGAAATAGTGCGTTGTTTGCGAGTACTCCAAGAAATAATATTACCACCCAAATAGACACAATAGCCACTCGTGGAACGACGATCTTCCAATGAACCAGCCCAATCAGAATCCGTGTAGGCAGAGAAAGACAGTTGTAAAGCATTGGCTGGTTTAATAAAGATTCCATATGTAGAAGTTTGCTTAAGATATCGTAGTATGCGTTTAACCAAAGTCCAATGAAATTCAGTCGGAGCATGCATAAACTGACAAACTTTATTCACAGCATAAGCTAAATCCGGGCGAGTGAACGTCAAATATTGTAATGCTCCTACAATACTACGATATTCTGTAGCATCTTTTAATAACGTACTGCAATCAGATGAGATGTCACCACTAGTACTGAGCGGAGTTTGGATTGGTTTAACACCATCCATTTTAGCTCGAATAAGAAGATCATGAGAATATCGTTTTTGTGTTAGGAACATACCAGAAGAAGTGCGAGTAGCTTCAATTCCCAGAAAATAAGACAATGAGCCAAGATCCTTAATGGCAAATTCCCGTTGTAAAGAAGTACGAATAAATTCCAAATTAGTAGTATTTGAACCACTGAGGATTATATCATCAACATAAACAAGTAAGAAAGTAACTCCTTGCGCATCTCGACGAATAAATAACGAAGAATCACATTTAGAAGTAACAAAACCCAACTGCATCAAAAAGGTGCTCAACCTATGATACCATGCCCGTGGTGCCTGTTTAAGTCCATAAAGAGATTTTTGAAGTTTACAGACATGATTAGGGAAATTAGGATCAGTGTAACCCGGTGGTTGTTTCATATAAACTTCTTCCTCAAGCTTACCATGAAAAAATGCATTTTGAACATCTAACTGACTAATTTCCCAATTATGTGACAATGCAAAAATGCAAGAATAATACGAATGGTGCAGGGCTTGACAACCGGACTATATGTCTCACTGAAATCTACACATGCTTGTTGATTATACCCCTTAGCCACTAGACGAGCTTTGTATAGTACAATCTTACCATTAGCATCACGTTTTATTCTGTAAACCCATTTACAACCAACCAAATTCATAGAAGGATCATAAGGAACATAAATCCACGTACCATTTTGAAGTAAGGCATTGTACTCTTCATCAGACGCTTGACGCCAATTAGGATCCGCCTGAGCTTGAGAAAAACAGGTTGGCTCAATAAGAGAGTCACAGACAAGAGAATATTTAGTACTATGCTTAAAAATTCCGTCTTTAGCTCGAGTAACCATTGGATGAGTAGAAGGTGCAGTCGGATTTGTATGAGATAGTGGAACTGCAGTGGATGTCTCACCAGTAGGTGCATTAGATGTGGATGGCTCACCAGTGGGTGCAGTAGACGTATGTATAGTGTGCTGAAGAAAACCATCAATAGACCAAGTTGGAGCTGGAACTACATGAGATGTAGTTGGCAGAATAGGCACTGTAGTTGAAATATCTTGCTGTGGAGAGGACGGGTGACACAAATCCAAAACGGTATCCCCGTTGAGAGAAGTATGTGCTTGTAATGGTGCCGACGGGAAGGTAACATCAAAAGGAACAGTGGGTATGATACTCATAGGAGGGGATGTTACCTCGTCATTGGAAGGAGATGCTGGAGACGATGCTTGTGCTGCGAAGGGAAAGGTGGTTTCGTCGAATACTACGTGCCTGCTCACATATACACGACCAGTGGGTACATGAAGACATTTGTATCCCTTATGTTGAGGACTATATCCGATAAAGACACAAGGAGAGGAAGCAGAATCCATTTTATGAGATCGATAAGGACGAAGGTGAGGAAAACAAAGACACCCAAAAATACGAAAAGAAGTATAATCAGGAGACGATTTAAATAATACTTCATACGGAGATTTCTTGTCAAGAGCAGATGAAGGTACTCTATTCATCAAATAACATGCTGTAAAAAATGCATCATACCAAAAAGAAGATGGTACGGAGGCTATAGATAGAAGAGTTTAACCAGTTTCTCGTATGTGACGATGTCTACGTTCAACTAAGCCATTTTTTTCAGACGTGTGTGGACAAGAAAAATGATGAAAGATTCCATTTTGTTGAAGATATGGAGTTAACTTACGATATTCAGCTGCATTATCTGACTGAAAATTTTTAATTTTTCGATCAAAAAGATTTTCAACATGTTTTTGAAAGAGAAGAAAAATAGAGTAGATATCTGATTTATGAGAAATAGGAAACATCCATGTAAATCAAGAATATGCATCAATGAAGATTACTTAGTATCGATAACCATCATTCGAAACTATATGAGATGGACCCCAAATATCCAAAATAATCAAATCAAGAGGATTCAAATAAATAGTTTACTAGAAGAAAAAGGCAGCTTATGACTGCGATGTTCATGACAAGAAGAGCAAAAACTAATTGTATTACTAGAAACATGAAGAGAAAACTTAGAAATAACATGACGCACAGTTCGCATCATGGGATGTCCTAATCTAGAGTGCCATTCTTGGACACTAGCACGTTCACCAACAAGACTTTTCACAGAACCATCGAGAACATAGAGACCACCAACCCTATTTCCGCGCAGCAGCACCTTCCCCGTGCATCGATCCTTCACAAGGCAAAAATCAGGATGAAACTCAAATAACATATTATTATAGGTAGTAAGACGGGATACTGATAGCAAGTTATGAGATATTTTGGGGGCAAACAAAGTGTTCTTAAGGTATAACTTACGGTCAGGAGTACCTAAGATAGAGGTACCAACATGGGAGATCGGAATGGATGAACCATTACCCATCATTATCTGATCAGGTCCCGTGTACTCAGAGTATGGATAGAGCCTAGCGAGTTCATGTGTTATGTGATCAGTAGCTCCACTGTCGGGTATCCACGGACTGGAAGATGAACTGTGAGTTTCAGCAGCATAAGCACGATGAGCAGACTTAGGGTTTGATGGCTGACGACGAGGAGGTGGAGGTCGCCAGTTTCGATCAAAGAGCTTCCAACAGTTAGGAGCGAGATGACCATCCTTATCGCACATCTGACAGGGTTGTCGACTTCCAATAGTAGGTGTTGGAAAAAGTCCATCTGTTGGAGAAGACCTCGAGGAAGAAGCAACAACTGGTTGGGAGTTCTGAAGTTTAGTGTGTTGATCCATCCGTAACTCAAAAGTGAGTAAGTAGGTGATAAAGTCTTCTATCTTCATGGTTCCCATAGAAGTTGTAAGGGAAGTCATGATGGAATCATAAGATGAATCAAGGCCAGCAAGAATGCAATGTCGAAGCTCAGAATTGGAGACAGTGGTATCAGCAGCAGCAAGGATGTCGACGATATCTTTAGCTCGATCAATATAGGCTCTCATGGATATAGAACCCTTTTTCAATGCTCGGAGTTAACACTAGAGATGGTGTATGTGTGCATCTGACTTTGAAGCATAAAGTGACTCAAGGGAAGACCATACTTCTGCCGAGGTTTTGAGACGATGAACGTGATGAAGGACAGCAGGGGTAAGTGAAGAGAATATCCATCCAAGAAGAATTTTATCTTGTTTTACCCATGGATCAAACTCAGGATTAGGGGTTTCGTCTGCAAGAAGAGCAGCAGGACAAGGCTTGTCGCCATTAACGTAGCCATCCAGGTCATAGCCCTGAAGATAGGGTAAAAATTGTGCACGCCAAAGAGAATAATTAGTTTCATCGAGTTTAACTGTTATGATATGATGGGGTTGTGAGAAGACAGACGATGCCATCATTGATTGAGAATTGGTAAGAACGGTAGAGATAGTTGAGACAGTAGAGGCTGCAGAAGACATGATAGAATCCTTAACCAGGATGATACCAAGTCAAGACTAGTTTTATTAGGTTAGAAGAAGTTCTGAAGAAGAAGATGTTTTATTAACTGAATAGATTAACATACATCACGAGTTGACTGTGTATATATATACACATAAGATTTCCTAAGATACATATATTCCTAAGATATAGGATTGCCTAAGATACAAGAAAACTTTTGTAAGGAAACTCTACAAGTTATACATAACAAGTACGTATAGATTACGTTGTCTCAACATAAGATATGAAAATTTTGTTCTCTTCTAATTAAGATCAATCACACTAATACAGGTTAGAGACAAATTATAGCCATAGTTGGGTGTTGTTCATATCATCAAACCAAGTTGATATATACAAAGTCAGTCAAGAATTATAAGGGAAATTTTGGGTTTGGTGCCTATAAAATGGTATACTTTGCGTTTGGTACTTAATTTTGTCTAAGATTGAGTTTACTTCCCAGTGGGTTCTGGTCAAACAGTTGACTTAACGGATGACTGATTGACTGTTTAGATTATTTTTATTTTTATTTTTATTAATAATTAATAAATGGGCCGGCACATGATGGTTGAGACATTTTATCAAACATTTTGTATGCATTTTTATTTTATTTTTGGTGATAGAAAAATCACGTCTGGTACTTAGACCCTCTCGCATCTTCTCCTTCTTTGCAAAATTGGATTAACATTTTACAATATTAGTTATACACAAACTCTAATCACCCATCAATCTTAATCATTTTTATGAGAAAGTCTTGTTGAATGATGCTGATGGCATTCTTTAAGATTACAAGGAATAGTGATGCATTCAAGGGATAGATTGTATCGACAATGAATAAAATTGCAAGTAAATGGGCAGCTATGATGATTCTCCCAGGAAATGGGATTGTTTTGAGTTAAATCAAAGAAAAAAAATAGGGGTGGGTTAATATAATCTAGTTCCTGCCTTGATTGGAGTTGATGAGAAGAAGGATCAGAAAATAAAAGGATGAGTTCAGAAGTTTTAGGAACCAAAGAAGAAGAAGAGTTTACTAGCCATTTCTGGAGATTTAGTTGCAAGCACTCAAACTGACTTCTACTGGGAAGCGTATATCTTTGAATTTTCCCATCTTATAGAGAATTGGGCTTGCATATGAGATGGATTAGAATTCATGTAATGCTATATTTTCTTCTTAACTTCGCCACTCGCCAGTTGTGTCTTCCAGGTAAAAGTTAGTAAATAAATGAAAAGTTATATTTTAGTTGGGCATTTCATGAATTTAACGTTAAATTGGACGGTCAATACGTTTAAATAAAATTAATTAGTTGACTGGGTACCAAACTCAAATTTAGAAAAAATTAACCACCAAATGCATAATTTTATAGTCACCAAACTCAAAACTTCCCTTACTTTAATCTGCAATGACGTCCATGTCATGACGCGTGATCCAACTTGATTAAGATAAGGTCTTAAGTCAAGTGTCAGTGTGATTAACATTAAAGCAAACAACTCAATTCCTTGCTGTTTCTCCTCCGTAGTAGTCACAGTCATCACCTACCTTAACCTACTCACCATCCACCCAATTTCGTGTCATGCCCTACTTCAAAAGTTGAACTACACTATTCTTACATATAAATTGATTTTAATAGATAATAAAGTTCCACTAAATATTTGATGTATCATTTTCAAGGTACGCTAGCTTTTGTGTTGGAGGAATAGCTTCTAATTCTAGATGGCTCGAAATAAGTTATAATATTTGTCTGCATAGGAATTTGCTTACAAAAAAAAACAAAACAATAAATCAAACATGGGTGCTAATAATTTTGTTGTGGAAAAATTAATTAGCAATAAAGCAACTCAGAAAAAGGGATGCTTTACAACTTAACAATGTTCATGGAGGTAGTGCATGGCAATGATGTTATTTTCTTATCTTAATAGAAGAATTAAGAGCTCTCTCATAGCCTGTTTGGATGCAAAAGTAGAAGTCAGAAGTACTTCTCCAGAAGCAGAAGTCAGAAAAAGAAGTCATTCTGAAATTCTACACCCAAACTGACTTCTTACTTTTTGACTTCTAGAAGTCAAAAAGTTACTTCTGGATGTGTATCCAAACGCTCTATCACTCCACTCTCCCCTAAAGTAGCTAGGGTCCATGTGTTTGGAGGTTATATGTTACCCAGCTTTTTTTTTTTTTTAAGCATGAAATTAAGGAAAAAAAAACAATTAAACAGTTACTACACGAGGGAATGTGATTCCCATAGAGTTGCTCAAAAGAATTTGATTAAGAAATGCCGGATTCGTCTGTTCCCAAATTGATGTTGAAAGGTTTCCCGCTTGGCTACCATCGGCTGCAACGTTTGGCAGTACATCCGCGGCTTGATTTCCTTCTCTATAGTTATGTTGAATAGCACAACATGGTATTTTTCGTATTCGATGTATGATTTCCTGAATCATTTCAGAGATATACCATGGAGCTTCCCTTGGATTGTTGATGAAGTGCACGAGATTTTCCGAGTCCGTTTCGAACATGACTTTAGTCCAGTTTCTTTTATTTACTGCTCTAGTTGCTATCACTGCGGCCCATGTTTCCGCTGTTATCACAGTGCTTATTGTTGGAATTAATTACAATAATCGAATGCAAATGGGAAATAATACTTAGATTACACTGATAGTAGTAACAAACAACTCAATAAACTTAGTAGAGGCACGTATGAGATACGCTGAGCTAAAGGTAATATTGCCTGCTACTCCTCTGAGATGCTATAGCAATTAACAAATTACCTCCAGGATACAACTACTGTTAATTCTCCTCTATGTGTAGCATACACAGAGAACCCTTAGAACTTGGCAGCAAAAGTAAAAACAAAAACTCAAATTGAAAATACAAATTGTTTCTGAGTAATGTAAAAACAATTTTATGTTTCTGTAAACTATATTTCTGTGAACTAAAATTCTGTAAATCAAGAAGTAGTTATACAAAATTATGTTTCGTAAACTACAACTTGTTTCAGAAAAGAACTGAACGTTTTCTGAGTTTTAAGACAAATATTAATAAGAACTTAAGTTTCTGAAAATAATTAGAGAAGAAGGAGAAATTCAGAAGATAAGAGTTCTGAATGGTATGTTATTTAAACTGAAAGCCTTAACTCGTATTTATAGGTAAGAATTCGAACGTTTGAGACACAGATCCGTAAATCACGCGTTCAATTTGTCGGACGAGTAAAAGCAAAAAGCATCCGTTAAAATAACAGGAAAAACGCATCTGTCGGGTAAGATTCTTCTCGACGAGAAATCTCTCAGTGCACGCCACACGCGTGAGATGCACAGGTGTCCACACGCGTGAGATGCACAGGTGTCCACACGCGTGAGATTAAAGATTCTTTACGATGAAAACAGTTAAGAGAATTCACGCGTGAGAATTAACCGTGTGTGACTAAAGATGCTTCTAGTGGATGTCGGATATCCAAAACCGAGAAGGCAAAGAATAAAATTCTTTACATGTGTGGGAGAAGCGTGTGGTAAATTTCAGCAAAAAGAAAGGATGGGTCGGATACACCCACACCCACACCCACACCCACTCCCACTCCCACGCCCACGCCCTCGCCCACGCCCACGCCCACGCCCACGCCCACGCCGAGCCGAGCCGAGCGAGCGTGCGTGCTTCTGTGCGAAGCACCGCACGAACGGGAAGGCAATAAGAAATGCAATAAGGTTTAGGCAACCTTGCCATAGTCTAGGGCTTTCCCCATACACAAAGGTCTAAAGACCCAAAGGGCTATGCCCTTAAGGCTAAACCAATGCTATTTAAGTCTAAAACTCTTAGTGTTTTAGTCTATATGGGACTAATGTTTTATTCATTCACATGAAAAAAAAACATCTAAGGAGCAATAGGTCTTGGGATCAAAACATGGTCCATGCATTTTTTGATTAAAACAAAACATTTTTTTCTAACAATCCCCCACATGAATAATAAAACATGTCGATAAAACACGATAAAACATAAGGCAACAAAATAGGCTAAGGTGTCCCAAAGATTGAACCTTAACTTAGTGAGAGGTTACCTGAACTGCTTGTTGATACGGTGAACGCAATGTCTTGAACCGCCAACAAAGAATGCAATTCGAAATAATGACCACACTTGATGCCTCAACCGAAGAAAACAAATGCCAAGCTCTTGCGGTTGTGCCCATTTTGGCCATGGGCTAAAATCCCGGACTTAATGAATGTCTCTAGAGAATCAGCTCATATTCTCATAGGAAGCGGCCACACTTCCAACATCCACAAAGGTGGGTCCATAAAGAGTGTCCCGCCACACCCCGCTTTAATCAAAGCCATGGAACCCATTAAGATCTCAAAAGATCATCCTGTAAATCTGCAGTCGCACTATCACATGATTACACCATAGGGAGGGACAAAGATAGTGCTTTACAAATATCACCATAAATTAGTTGTCTCATTGAACCTTGATCTTGGAAATCCAATCACAAGGTTGAGTATCCTTCATGGTGATTTATTCTATGAGCTTAAGTCCCATCCCCCTCGATGTGCATTTAACTTCCTCTCTCGGTAAACCTTTCGTCAAAGGATCTGCAAGATTATCTTTGGATTTTACAAAGTCTATTGAGATAATACCAGTAGAGAGTAGTTGTTTCACCGTCTTGTGTCTTCTTCGTATATGTATAGACTTTCCGTTGTATACATTGTTCTTTGCGCAACCAAGTGCATCTTTACTGTCACAGTGAATGGCGATTGAAGACACAGGCTTGGGCCAGAGTGGAATTCCTCCCAGGAAACATCGCATCCATTCAGCTTCCTCTCCAGCTTTTTCCAAGGCTATAAACTCAGACTCCATAGTGGATTTAGCTATACATGTCTGTTTGGTAGACTTCCATGAGACAGACGCACCTCCAAGCAAGAAGATGTACCCACTAGTAGATTTGCACTCTTTCGAGTCTGATATCCAGTTGGCATCACAATACCCTTCCAAAGACAGCAGGATACTTCCCAAAACTTAAGCAATAGTTTGAGTTCCCTCTCGGTAACGTAAAACTCGAAGAGAGCATTCCAGTGATCCCGCCCTGGGTTGCAAGTATACCTGCTTAATCTACTCACAGAGTAAGCAATATCAGGTCTTGTACAGTTCATAAGATACATAAGACTACCAATAATTCGAGAATACTCAAGTTGATCAATACCCTCACCCTTGTTCTTTTTCAATTTACAAGTGGGATCAAATGGAGTAGACGCAGGTTTAACATTTTCATAATTAAATCTCTTTAATACGGTTTCAGCATAATGAGATTGACTAAGACTATATCCATCATACGTCTTTCTGATTTTCATCCCTAAGATTACATCAGTAGGGCCTAAGTCTTTCATGTCAAAATTATCTCTAAGCATGCTTTTAATGGTATTAATAATATCAAGGTTGCTGCCTAATATGAGCATATCATCAACATATAGGCAAACAATAACATGAGAATCATACAAAGATTTAGTGTAAACACATTTATCAGATTCATTAACCTTGAAACCATTAGTTATCATAACATGATCAAATTTTTCATGCCACTGTTTAGGTGCTTGTTTTAAACCGTAAAGATATTTGTTTAACTTGCATACTTTGTTTTCATAACCTTTTACTATAAAGCCTTCAGGTTGATCCATATAAATTTCTTCATTCAATTCACCATATAGAAAAGCAGTTTAACATCCATCTGATGTATATGCAAATCATAAATTGAAGCAATAGCAATCAACATTCTAATCGAGGTTATTCTAGAGACTGGTGAATAGGTATCAAAGAAATCTACTCCTTCCTGTTGTCTATAGCCTTTAGCTACCAACCTAGCTTTATATTTATCTATAGTTCCATCTGTTCTAAGTTTCCTTTTGAACACCCATTTGCAACCTATGGATTTACTTCCAGGAGGAAAGTCTACAAGCTCCCAAGTTTCATTTTGCTGAATGGACTCCCATTCATTTAATGAAGCTTCTTCCCAGAAAGGAGCTTCTGGAGAAGTAATAGCTTCCTTATAGGTTTGGGGTTCATATTCTACCGTAAGAGTCAAAAAATCTGGGCCAAAACTTGTTTCAGTTCTAACCCTCTTACTTCTTCTTGGTTCAGTCTCATACTCCAAAGTTGGAGTTTGACTAGTCGATGGAACATCCTGAGGTCATCATGGACCCTTTTCCGAGGTCCAGACCTTAAAGGAAATATGTGTTCATAAAACACAAAGCATCTCTAGATTCCAATATGGTGTTCGACCAATGTTATTATGGTCGAACCGATGACCATGAACCTGTATGCAATTGTATGCTCAGAATACCCTAAGAAAACACAATCGACTGTTTAGGTCCTATTTTAGTTTTCTTGGGAAGAGGAATGGCCACCTTGGCCAAACACCCCCACACTTTAAAGTATGCATAAGAAGGTTGTTTACCATTCCACAATTCATAAGGAGTTTTATCGATTTTTTAAATGGAACTCGGTTCAAAATATAGCATGCAGAGAGGATAGTTTCTCCCCACAAGTTCGAAGATAACCCTGAACTTGTCAACATAGCATTTACCATATCTATGAGTGTTCTATTTTTTCTTTCAGCTACACCATTCGATTCAGGTGAATATGGTGCAGTTGTTTCATGAATGATTCCATTATGTTTACAAAACTCACCTATGGGTATCACATACTCACCGCCACGGTCTGACCTAAGAGTTTTTAATTTTAACTCCTTTTTGGTTTTCTACTTCAAGTTTATAAAACTTGAAAGCCTCTAAGGCCTCATCTTTACTTCTAAGAAGATGAACCTTACAAAGATCGTGAGTAATCATCTATGAAAGTGATATACCATTTTCTACCACCTCTTGTTGGTGTTGATTTCAAGTCTCCTAAATCCGAGTGTATTAATTCCAAAGGAACTGTTCTACGTTCAACACTTTTATTAAATGGTTTTCTTGCATATTTAGATTCAACACAGATTTCACATCTTTGTTTTTTATCAAAGTTTATTTTTGGTATGCAACCTAAATTAGCAAGTCTTTCTAGCGATTTGAAATTAACATGCCCAAGTCTATCATGCCAAACATGTGAGGAGTCACAAACATAAACAGAAGAAGATGCATTAACATTCAATTTCAAATCAGATACACTAAGATTAATCATGTTATCGGTAACATAACCTTTTCCTACGAATTCACCATGCTTAGAAATCACAACAGTATTGGACTTAGCAACAATTTTAAAACCTTTTCCTAGCAGGATGGTTTCTGAGATAAGATTTTTGCATATGTCTGGGACGTAGAATACGTCATTCAATGCGAGAGTTTTTCCTGAAGTTAGCTTCAGTTCGACCTTGCCTTTCCCCACCACTTTCGCGGTGGAAGAGTTTCCCATGAACAGTTTCTCATCATCTCCTACTATGGCATAAGAGGAGAAAGCATTTCTGAATTTACAGACATGCTTGGTGGCTCCAGAATCAAGCCACCAGTCTCTCACATTAGTCATACTAGAGACAAGGTCGACTTCAGACACCATGCCGGTGAAATATCCGAGTCCTCTACTATGTTTGCCTTATTTTTCTGTTTTGGATCATATTTGATCCTTTTAGGGGCCTTACAGTCTTTAGCCATATGTCCAGGTTTACCACAATTAAAACAGTCACCTTTGATGGTGTGCTTAGTGACACCACCTCTAGGCTTAAAATTGTTACCTCTGGGTTTTCGACGTCTGTTACGTCTATTACCCATTTTGCTGGATTCTCCAGAATTTTCTTTGAAGCGCTTTATCGTCCAAAACATGAGCTTTGTTGGACATGTTTTTGCTCAAGATCATGCTCTTGTCCTTGCTGCACATAAGCTCCTCAACCTAGATCTTTTTGCCAAGCTCCACCATGGTGATTTCACGAGTCTTGTGTCGCAGCCTCCTCTTATATTCGCTCCATGAGGGTGGAAGATTTTCAATCACAGCCGATACTTGTAGAGCTTCATCAAAAGTCATGCCTTCAGCAAGAATCTCGCTGATGAGGAGTTTAAGTTCGACGAACTGTTCTACCACAGGCTTTTCGTCAGTCATGTTGTATTCTAAGAACTTAGCCATCAAGAACTTCTTACTTCCAAAGCAGCTTCAAGATGATATTTTTCTTCTAGAGCTTCCCATAAATCAAAAGCATTAAAATCTTCTTTTGCATTATAGAAGTCATACAAAGAGTCATCAAGACAGTTAAGAATATGATTCTTGCACAAATAATTCTTCCTATTCCACCTGTCCAATTTATCTTCATTACCACGGCGATGAAGTTTTCTCGAGGGTTTTTCTAAAGCATATCCATCTAACCTTTGGTCGTTTAGGAAGAATAGCATTTTAGACTGCCATCTCTTAAA
Source organism: Papaver bracteatum (assembly GCA_023529315.1). Taxonomy (NCBI): domain Eukaryota; kingdom Viridiplantae; phylum Streptophyta; class Magnoliopsida; order Ranunculales; family Papaveraceae; genus Papaver; species Papaver bracteatum. The sequence continues at coordinate 97,694 of JAJJWX010001563.1, read as the reverse complement.
GTCCTTACCACTGAACTTTGGTGGTTTTTCTACAGTATTCTTTCCCATGTTCTTACAACAAAGAATATTACAGTATTACAATATTACAATAAGGCAATTATTACCTTTAGATTGTTGGAATTAATTACAATAATCGAATGCAAATGGGAAATAATACTTAGATTACACTGATAGTAGTAACAAACAACTCAATAAACTTAGTAGAGGCAAGTATGAGATACGCTGAGCTAAAGGTAATATTACCTGCTACTCCTCTGAGATGCTATAGCAATTAACAAATTACCTCCAGGATACAACTACTGTTAGTTCTCCTCTATGTGTAGCATACACAGAGAGAACCCTTAGAACTTGGCAGCAAAAGTAAAAACAAAAACTCAAATTGAAAATACAAATTGTTTCGAGTAATGTAAAAACAATTTTATGTTTCTCAGAAACTATATTTCTGTGAACTAAAATTACGTAAATCAAGAAGTAGTTATACAAAATTATGTTTCTGTAAACTACAACTTGTTTCAGAAAAGAACTGAACGTTTTATGAGTTTTAAGACAAATATTAATAAGAACTTAAGTTTCTAAAAATAATTAGAGAAGAAGGAGAAATTCAGAAGATAAGAGTTCTGAATGGTATGTTTTTTAAACTGAAAGCCTTAACTCGTATTTATAGGTAAGAATTCGAACGTTTGAGACACAGATCCGTAAATCACGCGTTCAATTTGTCGGACGAGTAAAAGCAAAAAGCATCCGTTAAAATAACAGGAAAAAACGCATCTGTCGGGTAAGATTCTTCTCGACGAGAAATCTCTCATGCACAAGTGTCCACACGCGTGAGATGCACAGGTGTCCACACGCGTGAGATTAAAGATTCTTTACGATGAAAACAGTTAAGAGAATTCACGCGTGAGAATTAACCGTGTGTGACTAAAGATGCTTCTAGTGGCTGTCGGATATCCAAAGCCGAGAAGGAAAAGAATAAAATTCTTTACATGTGTGGGAGAAGCGTGTGGTAAATTTCAGCAAAAAGAAAGGATGGGTCGGATACACCCACGCCCACGCCCACGCCCACGCCGAGCCGAGCGTGCGTGCTTCTGTGCGAAGCACCGCACGAATGGGAAAGGCAATAAGAAATGCAATAAGGTTTAGGCAACCTTGCCATAGTCTAGGGCTTTGCCCATACACAAAGGTCTAAAGACCCAAAGGGCTATGCCCTTAAGGCTAAACCAATGCTATTTAAGTCTAAAACTCTTAGTGTTTTAGTCTATATGGGACTAATGTTTTATTCATTCACATGAAAAAACATCTAAGGAGCAATAGGTCTTGGGATCAAAACATGGTCCATGCATTTTTTGATTAAAACAAAACATTTTTTTCTAACAGTTATACCTACAGGTTATGCAAGAGCCAGTATTATGTGCGCTTTCGAGTTTCTGCATATGAATCCCGCTCCTGCTATTCCCGGGTTGCCTCTAGCTGCACCATCAATATTTATTTTATACCAGTCTGGTGTTGGGATACTTTAACCCACATAAATGGTTGTAAGGCTTTTGTTATGTTTGTTGTCAATCCTTGCTCGAACACCGTCGAAGTCCAAGAATTGCACAAGCTCCACTCCTCCGAGAGAAGGTGAGATGCGATGGACTTATTGATGTGCCAATTACATATGCCTCAAGTGGACTAGGCAGCTTCTTTGACGTACCAGTAGCAACTGCCTCAAATGATATCTCCGGTAAACATTCAAAAACTCAATTTACCATTTTTTTCATATCTTTTCTTAAGTTCTATAATTGATCGTTAATGGGATTAATTTCATTTTGCTTTCGATTTTATATAGGTTGACAGTGAATTCAGCAATAAGTGAATGAGCATCCTCTTTGACGTACAAGTAAACCTCGTGCACTTTCAAATTCTGCACGCCAGAGAAAATGCTATCTATCATTACAATGCAACAAAGAAGTGTTAGACGTCCCATGTTTAATCTACAACAAAGTAACCGACGTCGTAGAACTGCTCAAACAAATACTGACAATATACTATTAAATGTTCAATCAAGTATTAACGCTATACCGTCAAATGCTCAGAGGTTCCGAGAATAATGGATGAGATAAAAATGGGGTTATTGTGTGCAATTCAAAAAGAAGTTCCCAGATATGTCACTTGAAGGGATCTATACGTTTTGTAAGAAAGACCAAGACTCAGAATTTTTGATGTTCAGTAAAGACAATGAAATGGTTCTCGGAGATTTATCGGACGAGCTATCCTGTTTAACCCATCTTGAGAAGATTTTGATTGCTCGTATCCATCCAGTAATGTCAGTATATCTGGTCAAAGGTCAGCAGTATAAATATGGCGGTAATGTTATTAATTTTGTACAATATGTGAATTCAATAGCTAAAGTACTTCCATGTAAACATAAAGATCTATCAGCAATTTTGGATTTGAAGAAAACTGGTAATGTTTCAACGAAAGAGTTTATAGTGCGGCGGGAGTATGTGCGACAATCTCTGATGTGGATGCAAAAAAATAATAAATACTACCGAGATATATAAATTAGTGAGGAGAACATCGATGGTTTTCCTGAGGAAGGTGTTCCATGTGACCTTCTAGTTATGGATTAAGGTATTGGACAACAGGGAAATGATGCTTCTTTCGGCGTTAACAATGAAGATGAAGGGTTCGAGGGACCTCCAGAGTTCCAAGATCAGAGTATTAGTATCGATGAGTTTGAAACTGTAGGAACAATTGGTGTAACGGTGCAGCCAGACCAGGAGAGATATATTAGAAGAGCTCTGGAGAATGATGGGATAGATCAGACCAACGTGGATTTGTTATTTACTGGTAAAGTAATTAGTGAGTTTACGACAGAAGGGAATATTAGCATGGCCTTTTCGGTTTTATTTCCTGACGGTTCTGCAGATTTACGAGAATCATGATTTAGGAAAGTGCCTGAACGTCTGTATTTTCAATACCTGATGAGATACCATGATAAACGTTTCGCGCGTGACTCCAGATTTCGATATTTTGCTTTGAATTCACTGACCAGGTGGCGTGCATTATCTTTAGGGTTTGTTTACATTAGAGAGTATCCACAAGATGGTGAACTCTCGATTGAAAGTATCCAAGAAACGGTCTCATCACGGGACATCAGGTTAGTTGGTCGTTTTTTATGTTATGCAATGTATTATGTTGCGCAAGGCTAAAGGAGATTATATCGATTCCACTGTGGATGCAATGGCCTGAGCTTATTGGTTTTACAAAAATGCATGGACCATGTTTTGAGGCTAAAGGAGATTATATCGATGGTGAATAAGTTGGGACCACCGTCTATTCTATTTACACTCCGACCCTATCTTTTACATTTCTCTGTGTAGTTTGATTTATGTTTTTGTTTTCATTATTTGCTGACCTCCAATGGCCTGAACTTTACATGCTCATTGACCCGAAAAACAAGTTAGAAGCTTTAGATCCAATGCGAAGAAGGAGAGAAAGAAGACACAGATTTACTTTCCTTTGACGAAAGGCTTGAGGGACTTAAGCTCATAATAAATCACCATGAAGGATACTCAACCTTGTGATTGGATTTCTAGGTTACTAAACGAGAATCTGTTGGTTGTCTCGTGGTTGTTCCATAATAAGGTAGATGTATTCTTCAAAGAGTTTATGAAGAAAGAATTTCTTTTGGTTGATCATTGGTATAGGTTCGAATGGCGAACGTTGAAATGTTTTTTTGCTATAAATACGTTTCATTTGAAACCATACCTTTCGAAAATTCAAATTTTATTTAAGTTTACAGGTAGTAGTTTTTTGTAGTACTACTTCTCCGTTTACACATGTGCATGGCTTCCTATCATCAATTGCATGTGGTTTAATGATAGACCAGATGCTTCCCTAAGATGTATTCTTCAAAGAGTTTATGAAGAAAGAATTTCTTTTGGTTGATGAGTAGGTAAGTGCAATTCTGATGTGATGTCCTTGTTTTCTAGGCACCGACCTTGTTTGGGAGGAAATGGATTTGTTTTACAGCAAATGCTTGGTAACACGGAATTGGTACAGGTGAACTAGTTAGGGACAGAGGGATATAGGGGCGAGTGAGGTTGATAGGCCTGTGCATGTTTTGTGGGGGCAAATATGTATGGATAAAATTGAAATCGGACTCTTAATGGGTTTAAGTTATAAATACTGGTACAAAATAAATAAATAAACATCACATGATTATGTTCAACTCGATTAAAATGTTTTATAATTTGATATCCACTTAAGCTATACTGAAAAATCAATAAAGATGTGGAAAAAGAAAAAAATCGAATGTCATGCCGCTAACCCCTGTATGTGCTGACTGGAATTTTCCCCAATAATTTTATTTATCCCACCGAAACATCCCATTGTCAATCCCACTATGACGTGGCAATGACTTCCCTTTATGTTTCAGGTCTTTTTTTTTTCTTTCTTCTCCAAAAGTGTTTACTGTTTTTACTTTTTAGGATTTTCTTCTCCATTTTCCGTACGATTTTAGGCCGAACAAGAATCTTAAGACTAGAAATTTTCAATCGAATAAACCTCATGCACTTTTTTTTTCCTTCGTCTCTTTTGTTTGGTTTCATAGGATTTGATTTTTGATTAAACAAACTAGAAAGGGAAAGGTAGTTTACAGTAAAAAAAAACCTAAAAAGATTGGAACAACAAGAACAGACTGCCACTGCCTTTAGCTCTCTCTGCAAATCTAAAAAGTAACCAGGAAATCATTAATAATTAATGGGTAAGGTTAACGTTTGAAAGTTTGTATCCGTGTTAAATTTTCTAGTAATGAATGTTGAATTTTGTCCGTATGATTATTTATTTTTTGATCGATCAAAGAGAATAGATTCAAAGGCACACAAGCTGTGTGCAAGCAATTACAACCGAAAGAGAGCTAAAAGTCCAAAGAAAAAACAACAAAACAAAAGCTAAAGCCACAAATATTCGAAGCACACAGAGAATCAACCGTAGAAGACTCAACTTGAGTTACTTGAAAATCAAAACACAACTTGCAAACCAAAATGAAAACAAATATCTACTATCAACTAGTAGACTCTTCAACATCCCCTATTACTAACCCATCATGATTTTTTTGCAAGATCATCAAATATTTCTTCACGATTGTTCTTTAAAGGGGGAACTCTAAACCCCATAAAGAACCATACTCCAAAAGTTTGTTTGCTGAAACCTTGTCAGGAACTTTAGATTTTGAATTTTTTTTGGTTTTAAATGTTTGATGTTTAAAACCTTGTCCGTATGATTATTAATGCTTGGAAATTTTGAATGTTTGATGTTATCATGTATCGTTTGTGTATTCAATTTTTTGTTTGTGTAAATGAATCTTTAATTCTATCTATAATAATTATAATAGTCAGTGATTACATGTTCGGATATTCATGTGGATGGAAAGGACAAAAAACGATAAAAAAATTAACAAGATCAGTTTTCACATCTCTGTCGACAGATAAGAAGTAAAAAATGAAAAAACCAAAATAATCAAAATAAATCACCGCCACGTCATAGTGGGATTGACTGTGGGATTTTTTGGTGGGGGTGAATAGAATTATTGAATATTCCCCGACCAGAAAAACAGTCTGTTTCGTCGCTGAACTCCTGGTAAAATATTACAATTAGGTATACCACACACTGCGTGTACGTATATGTACAACCGAGAAACTAAGTAAATAAATTATTATTAAATTTGTATGTATATTTACATGGGATTGCTGCTCATTTCCTAAGCAATTTCATAAACAGCCTCTCGATGATAGATTAAGTATACTTGCACAAAGTCAAGGATTAGCTAGTCTTTGATGATTACAACTCATCCACCGACGCTAATTGTTTATTTTTTTCAAAATTCAAACTTGTGTTAAGTTATCTTTGGGCTTATCGTCCACAAATGCACAGTGTGTTGTATGTTCAGTTATCTTTGGGCGTATCGTCCACAGATGCACAGAGTGTTTCATCATAAGTTCCTTAAGCACCTTTGCCCTCTAGCGATGGAATTATTTACAAATATTATTACCCGTTAGGTATGTACGCCAAGCTCAGTCTTAACTCTAAACTAACAACTGCCTAGTAAATAAAAATGCAGATTGTGGCTTATATATACTTCCTCCGTTTCAGAATAATAGGCAGGTTCCATGTGTAATTTGTACATGAAACCTGCCTATTTTTTTATAACAGAGGTAGTACATATTTTAGTTTGTAACGCATTTTATATATAATAATAGAGTTTTTTCGAGCGCTCTCATTCACCGGAGCTTCTGGTTGATTCTCGCTTTTGGTTGATTCTCGCTTCTGGTTAATTCTGGCCCCACTAATTTTTCCTAATTTATTTATCTAGCTCCAAGAGATTTATTTTATTGGAAAACAAATATTTTATTAGCTAAAGCAATTGTCTACAAAAATACAATGTTGCCAAAAATAAATTAATACAAAACTCAAGCACGCAATTTCATCGTAAAATCAAAAATAAAAATAAATCATGTATCAATCGGGAGGAAGCCAGAAAAAAAAAACACGATTTTGAGAGGGTAAAAGAGCGACGAATCGGGCGAATACCGAGTCACCCTTTTTTTTTTTGAAAATTTCATGTTTTCTCTCGATTGATCGATTATAGATGAGATTGCTCCTATGATTTTTTCACCCTCATCATTCTTAAATCCCAAATCCTAAACTACCTTTAGCCATTTTCACTTCAGATATTATTTCTTGTTTACTTTAATTTCATTATTAGGGTTTTATCTTTAATGGATAACTAAATCTTTATCTCCTCATGTGTATTACAGATTGTTTTTTCCCCTAAATATGGCGTTTGCTTTCAATCCAGTTTTGGTTATAGCGTTTGCAGTGGTGGTCTTAGCGTTTGCGGTTGTTGTATTCAATCTTTTTGAAGATTTGGAAATAGGTGTATCAGTCATTGTTCCGTGGAAGGAGAAGAAGCGAGTTAACTCAGTAGTTGTTCTTCATCGAACTCATCAGACACGTTCAAATTCTAGCGCAACAACTATCGGCACAAATCAAAGGCTTACAATTTCATCAAAGGCAATCAACTTCACTTACAGTCAATTTCCTAAACCGGTTTATGATGAGCAAAGAATTAAACAAAATTTTGAACATCGCTCCGGAAATGAATTCCAAAAATCAACAACAAATGAAGTGCATGTTAATTATTTTTTGGAGCCAGGAAATCATTATCATTATATGGGAAGAAATAAGGGGGATCCTGAAACTATGATTACTGTTCGTCAGTATCTAAGGGAGGAAGAAGTAAGTCAAGTGGTAAAGGTGGAACATTACAACAGGTCCCAGCAGATGCAATTTTCTCATGAATCTATCAGTAGGAAAGAAAATAAAATTGTGAAGAAAGTAGGGGAGAAGGAAATCAGTATTGCATCTCCAAACGACATACCTTCATTTATGGACACAGTGAAAGTCTATGTTAGCAATAAGGTGGATACTTTGTGGGGAAGTGTTGTATTAATAAATAGAAATGCTGAGGTATCTAGATGGAAGGATACATATCAAAAGACTGATGAAGAAATGAGAGAAAGTGTCAGAATAAGGAAAAGGCTAAGGATCATCGGGAACTACTCAACTATTGGTTACGTGAACAATACTGATACACCCTTTCCATCAACAACTAACAAGATCACTGCGAAAAGTTTGAATATTCCAAATGGGGAAAAACATGATGGAAAATACACAAGAGGAGTTCAGGTTCAAAATTATAAACTCTACTCCAATTTTTACTTTTTGCAATCTCGTAGGATAATCAGTCCATTATTTACTAAAAACTACTATTTTCCGGCTACTCCAAAACTTTACTGCTTTATTTTAACAACTTTGTCTGCTCAATATTATTTTAAACAATTAGTAATCATGAAATTCTTATGTTGGAATGTCTGCGGTTTTGGGAATAAATACACTAGGAAGCACCTTAAAGAACTAATCAGATCAAACGATCCAGATATAATTTTTTTAAGTGAAACCAAAAATCAGCTCAAAAAAATGAAACTTTATGTTTCAAATTTCAATTATCCTAACGCTGTGTTCTATGAACCAATAGGACAATCTGGTGGACTTTGTTTACTTTGGAAGGATGGTATTGACATTCAAGTAGTTGAATGCAATCTAAATGTTATAAATTTCTTGATCAAAATTGATGCAAGAATTAATCATTCTCTTGTTTCTTTTATTTACGGATCTCTTGATCTTACTGTTATAAAAGCTCAATGGGATATGATGCATGCCTTTGATAATCACTACAAGTTCCCATGGGCTGTTATGGGGGATTTGAATTTCATTTTGACGCAAGAAAAAAAAAAAGGAGGTAATCAAGTAAGTCAATCCCAATTGGATTTTTCAAATGATTTACTGAATAATGCTAGTCTTCACTCATTGTCTTATATAGGAAATCCATTTACATGGACTAATAGAAGGAATGGACAAGAGATGATTCTTGAAAGATTAGACAGGGTTTTAGCTAGTTTGGAATGGATAAACATGTTCCATAAAGCAGCAGTATACCATCTCATAGTTGTTGCAAGTGACCATTGCCCTATTCTTCTTACTACTACTCAAAATGAAAACTCAACTCATAAACCTTTTAGGTTTAATAGGACTTGGTTCAGGGACTCTACTTGTAAGGAAATTATCAAAAATAGCTGGCAACACTCCCATACAGGATCAGCTGCTTTCAAACACTGTAAGTTTCTCTTTGGTACTAAGCAAAGTCTAAGGAAGTGGAATTATGAACACTTTGGTAATATTTCTACTCAAATTTCTAAAACTGAATCTCAAATTTCTAATCTCCTTGCCAATGGCCATAATATGTCTTTTGATATTATTGTTGATCTTAATAAAAGACTAACTTTTTGGTATGATGCAGAGGAGGATTATTGGAAACAGAGAGGTAAGGATGATTTCTTTAAATTGGGTGATAGGAATACTAGGTATTTTCATAACAAAGCCAATTTTAGAAAGAAGAGAACTCAGATAGATACCTTGCAAAATAATCTAGGTATTTGGTTATCCAATAGAAATGAAATTGCAGACACTCTTAAATCTCACTTTCTAAGCATGAGCAGAACTACTAATCCCCCTAGGCCTGATGATTACTTAGACAACATTATTCCCTGTATTACTGAAGAGGATAATATCATGTTGACTAAAATTCCTTCTGCTGATGAAAACAAAGCTATTGTATTTAGTATGCAGTCTTGGACAACTCCGGGCCCTGATGGGTTTCCACCAGGATTTTACAAGGAAATGTGGGATATTGTAGGAGAATCTACTGTAAGTATGGTCCAAAGTTTTTTCCATTCTAAGCATTTGTTGAAGCAGTTAAATCATAACTTTACTGCCTTGATTCCTAAAATTAATTGTCCTAAGAATGCATCTGATTTTAGACCTATAAGTCTGTGTAATGTTGTCTAAAATATCATATCTAAGCTTCTATCTAATAGGCTTAAACCCCTTCTGAATAGAATCATTTCTCCTAATCAAACAACATTCTTGTCAGGGAGATTAATAACAGATAACATAGTTATTGCACATGAACTTGTTGACACTATGAGGAAAACTAGAACTCAAAAAGGTTGGATGGCAGTTAAATTGGACATGTCTAAGGCTTTTGATAGGATTGAATGGAGTTTCTTACTAGGAACCCTTAAAAAACTTGGATTCTGTAATGATTGGTGTTGTATGATTGAACAATGTTTGTCAACTGTTTCTACTTCTATTCTTTTGAATGGTTCTCCTGGAGAGTTTTTCAAATCTCAAAGAGGACTGAGACAAGGAGATCCATTGTCTCCTTATCTCTTTATCCTTTGTATGGACTCCTTTTCTAGAGATCTTTTACATGCTGAGCAAACTGGTAGTATAAAAGGTATGAAAGTTTCTAATTCCAGTCCTTCTGTTTCCCACCTTTTCTTTGCTGATGATTGTTTGATTTTCTCTAAAGCAAATGCTAGTGAAGCAAGGATTTTAGCAAAGATTATCGATCAATTCAGTCTCTTTTCTGGGCAGTCATTCAACTTTGATAAGTCATGTATGGCCTTTAGCCCTAAAGTTCCTAATTCTGTTAAGAATGAAATCTCTAATATTCTTCATATTAAGAGAATGGCCTTAAATGACAAATACTTAGGAGTTCCTCTTCTTATTCAGAAAAATAAAATGCAAACTTTTGGTGGGTTATTAGATAGATATGGTGATAACTTGCACACTTGGAAGTCTAAGTTTTTAAGTCAGCCTGAAAGAACTATTTTAGCTCAAACTGTTCTTGGAAATACTACTAATCACCACCTTGATGTTTTTCCTATGCCTAAGAAACTTACTGATCAGATGGACGTTATCCAAAGGAAATTTTGGTGGAACAAAAAGAAAAATGGGAAAGGAGGCTATCCCAGGAGATGGGATGATGTGGCAAAGCCAAAATGTCAAGGTGGAATGGGTATTAAAAAAACTGAAATTGTTAATAAAGCTTTGTTATCTAAACTAGCTTGGAGATTGATTTCCTCTCCAGATGATTTATGGTCTCAGATTTTAGAAGGTAAGTACTTTACTAATGCTAATGTCTTACATGGTGAATGTGCTGATAAAGGCTCATGGGTTTGGAAAGGGATCTTAGAGGGTCTAGAGTTTGTTAGGAAGTATAGCTGCTGGGAAATTTCTACAGGTGAAAAGATTAATATATGGAAGGACAGATGGATTCCTACCATTAATGGTCTTGTTGATTCCACATTCCATTCTTCTAGTATGTGTACTGTTAGTCAACTAATTGATGCTGATAGTTTAACTTGGAAAGTTAACATTCTAAACAATTTGTTTGATCATGCAACTGTTAGAGAGATCCTAAAAATTAGAATTCCTGGGAGTGGTAGTGATACCCTTAGATGGCTCCCTGAAAACAATGGCATGTTCACTGTTAAGTCTGCTTATAGGGTTATTCTCAATGAGTACCAAGCTCAGAATGGAATTGTTAATAATCCAGTTGATATCAACTGGAATTTCTTTTGGAAGCAAAACATTCCACCAAGAATTTTGCATTTCTTATGGAAATGTTTAACTGGTTGCCTTCCAACAGGTGATAAATTTACTAGATTCGAATCTAATAGATCAACTTTGTGTCTCTTCTGTAATGCTTCTGTTGAAACTATGCAACATCTTTTTCTTGATTGTAATATTTCCAACGAAATCTGGGAACTTTGTGACACTAATCTTGCTACTGCTATAAACACTGTCAACTTTGATGAATGGATTGTGAATATGTTTGCCACACCACTGGGTATTCATATGCAGATAGACATGCAGGTGAAGGGAAAAATAGGAGTCATTTTATGGCACCTGTGGAAAGCTAGATGTAATCTGGTTTTTGATAAGGTGCATCCAAATGCAGGGAGTATCACTAATCTAATCCTCAGATATTATAATGACTGGAATTCTTCTTGTGTTACAATTACTATGAGAGATAACAATGCTCTTGGCAGGCAACCCACCTATTGGAAACCACCTCATGTAGATTTCATAAAAATCAATTTTGATGCTGCATTTGATAAAGAATCAGAAAATGCAGGATTGGGACTGATTGCTAGAGATGTTTCAGGTACGCAACATGGAGCTAGATGCTGTTATTCAAAGGCAGTAACCCCGGAGGGTGCAGAAGATGCAACAGCTCTACTAGCGGTGACTTGGGAAAAAGAAAAAGGCATACGAAGTTTGCACTTAGAGGGCGATTGCAGTAATGTGGTGAAGGCAATAAATGGAGCTAGGAGCTCAGTTAACTGGCAAACAAATTCTTGGATAGAAGACATCATTGTTATTCTTAACAGTTCGTTTGACTCTTGGTTATGTTCTTTTGTTTTGAGAGAAGCTAATAATGCTTCTCATAAGGCAGCAAAACATGCAATTTCTAATTCTAGTAGTGAGGTTTGGCAAAACCAAGTTCCTGAGTGGTTAAATGATTGTATCCAGCAGGATCTAAATAGTATTCTTCGTTAAAATCAATGAATAAAGCTTCATTTCGTATTAAAAAAAATGTATCAATCATAAATCAATCGCATAATTAATGAATAAAAAAATTATCCAATGTTCAACGTCCGGTTACATTCCTCAGAATCATTTTCTCCTATTTACAACACCATTCTATCGGTTAAAACTAAATAAGATTACATTTTCAAGGAGAATTAGAAAAAATAAAATTGGTCGTGGGTACTAACCTTTAAATCTCACGTTGTATCTTTCTTACAAATAAAAATTTTAGTGACCATGTCCAAAAGTACAGAATTACAAAATTGATTAAAAAATGAAGTAATCATTAAAATCTAAAGCAAACAAATATTAAAAAGAGCATACAAAAATTCAATCGAAAACAAAATAATAAACACATTATTTTTCTTAATTTTTTCATACCATAATTAAAAGCAAAATAAGTCTAAAATAAAAAATATATTACAATAAAGCTAATTTCTAAAAGTTTTAAGTATTTTTCTTAATATCATATTACATAAAAATAAAAATAAAATAATCTCTATTCCTAAAAATATTTCAAAGAATAAATATGGCTTCCAAAAATAACTGTGGTTGCTCAATATTATTAAAAATGCATAAATTTAAGACTCGAATTTAATATTATTTCCAAAATATCTTCTATTTATGGAGTTATTCATAAAAATATTTCAAAAAATATATATGGGTACCAAATATAACTGTAATTGCCCAAAATTATATAAAAAAATACATGAATTTGAGACTGTGATTTGATATTATTTCCAAAATATGATCTTCTATTATGGAATCGTCTTCTATTTATGTAGAATCTGGGCATTGTTAAAAATCTATATAAATCACTCGGGAAAACTCTCATTGTTTCCGTATTATTTTTTTTCTTCTTACGTGCTTTTATTATTTTGTTTGTATTTTTTTCTGATTAGTTTTTTTTTTGTTTTGCAGTTGTTGATGATATGTCCTCGCAGTTGATGATGAAAAAATGAAATGGGATCTTTGGGTTCACTTTTAAGGTGATGAATTTTTATTTATTTTGCTTCTATATTTTCTGTTGGATGTGATCATGCCTCGCAATGAATAGTGAAGCCATGAAGTTAATCTTACGTTTAGTTTGGTATTATTTTTTCAAAACCAAATATAAGCGATCAATCTATTAATTTCGCAGCATAGGAGAAACTTGGAGCATCTAAAAGATCAAATACCAATGCATGTTGTGTTAGTGTCGCGTAGGTTAAAATCTCTTATCAACACACTTCTATTAACCTTTGATTTCGTTTATATGTAGTGGACACATGTACGAGTATCATTTGGGAAATCATAAAATAGAGAAACACAGCGTCACCATCCACAGATGCCATCGAAAAATAAAATAAAAAAAATAGATTGAGACGGGCACTGATTATATGTGGAAAAATATGATGATTCAACTGAATTTTTATTCGACCAAAAAGCTAAACTCCAATTTAGTTGAGAAAACTACTTATTTTTCCATCATATTTTTGCTATTTTTTAGAGACAAATTGTTTTTGAAAGCACACTGTTAAAACTGTTTAGTTTCTGGTATAATCAAATTGACTGTGCTATCAATTTTGAAAGCTTATTATACCAAAATTTTAGCACGCTTTTTCCTTGGTAACATCTGTTTTCCACTTCAATGGTTTTGGGACGTGGGGGGTTAAATTTTACTTGCCGCGCTTGAAATTCATAAGACTCCAGACTCCGGTCAAATAGAACTTCAGGAATTTTGAAACCAATTTGGTTAGACTTAGTCATATGTTATTTTCATATTAAGAGTCTTTTAATAAAAATAGATGCTCATGGCAAAAAAAAATAAAAAAAATAAATCTGTGACAGAATATGTCAGGACAGTACACAATAAGTATAAAATAAATTAATTTTAGCAATTACAATTTTTTTAGGTATAATATATATATATATCAAATTAAGTAGCAAATATTATAGAGAGAAAGTAAACAAAAAACATTCTCTATATATATCAAATAAGGTATAATATATATTTTAAATTTTTTGAAAGAGGGTATAATATATATATATATATATATCAAATTATGTAGAATTAGTGTAGAATTAGCTTTATTTAAGAGGGGAAGTAATAAAAGTCGTATTTATTTATTTATTTGAAGCAAGGTAATATTGGTTTTATTTAAGAAAAAATCATAATATGTAGCATATATTTACAGAGAGAATATATTATATAGAGAATTAAATGTATATAAATAAGGAAATCGTATCCAAAATTTACCTACTAGTTCCTTGATGTATAAGTACTTTTTTTAAAGGAAATTTTCCTATAAGATGACTAATATATAAAATTAAACAGGGGCGGAGCCACATAGAAGGGTGGGTGTGCACTTTCCCACCCAGCCCATATGATTTCCAAGCCCAATTTTTCACTTTTTAGCCCAATATATCCATTTTTACCCATTTTGCAGCCCCTTAAATGTCCACACATTTATAACTTGCCCACCCAATTCTTAAAACCTAGCTTCGCCCCTGAAATTAACCATATATTACCACTGTTGGAAAATTTATCTACTACCTATGCAAGATTATTGAATATCATTGCACTATCTAGACATTGAGAACACTAATACAACATGGAGAACCCTCAAATTAATCCATTTTCGACGTATATGGTGAATGGAGCAAGCATAATGATGGGAGCCTAAAATACATCTTTTGAGTATCGATTTCCTATGCTTATTTTAGTTATTTTTCTTGTATTTTTGTATATTAGGCTTTGTTTGCATTTTGCAGGTACTTTGGAGTCATGCGACAAAAATGATGCAAAACGGAGCTTAATTCATTGCTTAGAGTCATTGGGCGTTGGCGGAGCTGAAGTCTGATCAATTCTCAACAAGAGTGATGCTGGGCTTAGCGGACATTGGAGCTGAGACCATTTGAATTGGTGGGCCTTGTATCATTTGCTAGAGCCTGGAAGAAACACCCACCTGCTAGCACGTTGAGTATGCCTGGAGATAGACAAGCAGGTCACGTCCACTACCTTGCCAAGGGTTCAAGGGGGAGATGAATACAGAGCAAGTGGTACCGGTTTTGAGGTTAAACTCGAGTTTTGGGTTTATACTTCTAAGAAGATACAGGAAGAAAGCTATGTTTCACTATAATGGAAGTCCACTTCGTAGCTGCTGCACCTAGTACACCACATGCTAGCCATTAGTCCGTGGGTATCTTCAATTGACTAGTACTGGTTTTGAAACAGAGAAGTAGTGGTTGGAGTTGCGGTGCTGCCAGAGTCTTGGCCGAGAGAAAATAGGGTGCAGAACTTTCTTTACTGCCGTTGATTATTAGCTGAGACGAACACAGAGCCTGGGTATTGTTGGTTCACTGAATTGGGTTCTGTTCAACTGAGAATTTCAGTAGGGGAGGAAGACAAATAGGAGACGTACTTAGTGATAGTTGTCATCGATTTGAGAAGGGACTGCTGAGTATTACAGAGCCGTATGATTGACGAATGATTATTAGAGTCTGTGAATGTATGAAATTTCGCAGGGAAGGAGATGGAATGGTTAGGATCAATTGTAGTTCGCATTTGGTAGCACCAGCAAAATGTACAGAACATGTTCGGAGAAAAGCCTGAATGAATTGCCACTTCTGCAGCAGTTTAGTCTCCTCAAATCCGTGAGTCTCAGGGCTATGTTTGAGAGCTATTAGTCATTGCTAGGGGATGTTTGCGACATAGACATAGAAAGGGAAGTTGGGTACCAATATGTTTCTGTTTTGGGTATACTTTGAGTCCTTGGAAAACAACCAATTAGTGTTGTCTTTGCCGTGAAGCTTAGAAGATGAACAGGGAGTTTGGGTTGCATTTGAGTTTAACAGAGTCGAGATAGAACAACTTTGGTAGAAGTTCTGGTAGCAGCTGAGAAGAACACGGCATTATAGGTCAGTGAAGGATTCTGGGGTTCGTTTTTGCAGCAAGGAAAGAATACCTGGGCACCAATCAGTCTCGGCAATGGATAGAGTTTTGGGCCGTGAAAACAGTTAAGCAAAGGGTGCTTTGGCCGTCGGTTTAGAATGTTTAATGGCCAGGATTATTGGGGTTGTTTAGGTCACGTTTTTGCAGGAGGTTGCAGCTATAAAGAAGACCTAAACCTACAGGAAGGGGGGATCGCAGACGCCTTCTACAACTGCTGCTCTCAACCCTAGTTTCAGCGAGCTTTGCTCGCTGAACAACCAACACCACCACCATCATTTATATCCACCTGCATACATACCACCTGCATTCATACATCATCACCACCTCCATCACCCGCACACCCTCCCTTCCAGCAGTTCCATAAACATCACTTCACAACACCTGCATCAATCATCCATTCATTCATCTATCACCTGCATCTGCATACAGCCACAGCATACCACCAACATTACTGCATACCACCTCTGCACTTGCATCTCCACCTGCATACAGTCCATATTGCACCTCCACTCCACAGCACCAAGACAGCATCTGGAGCCAGACACCCTGTTTGCAGCAGTACCAGGACCTGGAAAGCTATCTATTTGCACAGGAAATACAGCCCCAAGGCAGTACCAATTCACACCATTCCACCACAACCATCAGTTGTTGTTTGTTTGGTTTTGTATTCCTGCTATCTATTTGTTGTTTTGTCATTATTTCACCATGAACTCCAGTAGCTAATTGCATTTGATTCGGGACAAATTCGACGTCCGAACATGAATTCGAATTGATATTTAAAAAGGCTTGTTTCTTGCAATTTATTTTGTTATTGTTTATTCTCTACTGTGCCAAAAGTGTTTATGAATTATTCTTGAATCGTTTAAGTTGCAAATTAAATTGGTTTACGGATGATTCGATTGCTAATTCGAGAACTCTTCGACCCGTAATTGTCTAGATGTTCCGAACACAAGTAGCACTATATGGTTATTGATGATGGGATTTTGTTAAATAATCATATGTATTGAATGACACTAGTAGATGAATCGAGCTTATGTGTTTGTCACTAGGAATAGCCTATCTCACGGAGCTTAATGCACTTGTTTGAGTCACACCTAGTAAGCGTACCTCTAGGAAACTTGGAAAATAGAATCCGGTAGTCGAGCGCTTCTGTGTCCGGTGAACTTAGGAGATATTGCGGGATATTTGAGCGTACTAAATATTCTAGGGTTATTAGTAATGCGTACTTTGCAGAAAAATAGCTATATCATTAAGATTCATGTTTTGTGATTTAGAAGAAGTCCTTGATCATTCTCATCCTCATTTGCATTTCTTATTCAGAAATTGAATTGACAACTTAGACTCAACTCTCCCTGTGGATACGAACTCGACTTGCCTCAATACTTCTTTATAGATTTGTGTAGCATAAGAGAATTATTATTGACAGGTTGACACCCTCGTCACATAACTTCAATAAAGATCAGAATAGTAGACAAGACATAGGAAAAAAAAAACATTGAACGGAAAATTATATTTCCAATTCAATACGATTTTGCTTCACATAAACAGGAGTGGTTGCTACTTTGTTTTTTTAAATATAGTTCCTTCGAAAACAACAAATCCTTCAAAAATAACTAACCAATATAAAAACTGAACTGGGAGAACAAATACATGCAATATGAAAATCACAAAGAAAAGTTTCAGGAGAAAAATATAACAATCTTGACAGATTTTATGGTTCCTATTTTTGATGGAAATAACCAACATGTCCTTGGTTACTGAAGATGTTAAAAATATCCCACTGCATTAATTTTAAATTACACAGCTAGATGATATTTCAAAGCTCTATGCCAGTAATTAATTTCTTGTGATCTTTGTATTTCGTTCTCGCTTTTATGCCAGATGATTTATTATTTTTGTGCACTTTTATTCTGATTTATTATAAAAAAATTGAAGGTGGGGAAAAAGATAAATGAAAGAGGATCGTCAAGATACCAAAAGAAAACCAACTCTAGATGGCCATTTTAGCTTAACAAAATATCAACGTATCCTACGACATCATTGAAATGGAAGAATTTATGAAGAATCAAGTTGTGAACGATATTTTTTCAGAGATATGATGTGATCTCTAAAAGTTTAGTGAATATCAGAAGGACTGGGACGGTGTAACTTTCAATCAATTTATGGAGCTTCAATGAGTACTATACACTTTAAACATGTTGCATAGAAGAGTATGAACTCTTTATTATTTTCTCAATAGGATTGATTCTCAGTATGATTGGTTTATTATTAGGTATTTGTGTTGGTTAATTATCAATTTTTAGATAACATTATTTACTTAATTAGTTTGGAATTTATTTTGTCTGAGTTTCATGACAAAGTATTTTGAATTAATGGGCAAGATTATTAGTGGCACTTTTAATTTATCTATTATTGAACATATACGATGTGTTGGCCTCAATTTTCTATGTAGCTTTCATTGTTTATCAAGGCCTTCAGTGTGGAGCATGGTACTTCATTTTTTATCAAGGACATCACTTTGGAGCATGGTACATTTAATCATAGACGATTTTCATAAATGATGATACCAAGCACATATGCTCCTAATGCAGTAGTCTTAATGTATGAGAAAATGATTTTCATAAATGATGATAACGGGTGTCATTATAGAGCAGAATATTCCTATTTCCAGCTTGAGTAACATTTGAAAATCCTTTTCTCTACTAAAAAAGTACTAATATGCAAAGAATTGGTCGGTTTTGGTACTCTTAGTGTAAGGTGATATTATTAAGATAGTTTTGTATTGGCTGGTCCTAATGTTTCAATACTTCTTATCCGTCGTATGTGCCATATTATCTCTTTATTGGTGCTAACCATATGTAATTGCTTCAATAATGTATGGTTCCGTTGTATCACTTTGGAGGTGCAATGTCATGCTACAATGGATGCTATGCCATTATTCACGTTACGTGAATGCAAGAGTTGATGTAAATATGATACTGACATGACTAATGGATCATCTGTGAATGAAAAATAACATAAAAATTATATTCATTTTGTCAGACATATTTTTTATTTACCAAGACAAAGAAGAAACGAAAGGACAAAGAAGATGCGGAAGAATGCTAAGAAGATATTCCTTTTGATTACAATGTCACCCTTAGAATTTATTTTTATTTGTCCCTTTTTGTTTCATTTTATTCTTTTCCACACCAACTAAGATATTAACTTATTGGTTAGTAAGAAGAAGAAAATTATAATATTATGTATAAGATAAAATTCTAATCACTCCTTCAAAACGAAGGAGGAACTACCAGTTAGAGCTAATTTGATCCTACTATTGAGGTCTTTCAACACTCCTTCACCCCAATTTTTTTTTTATACATTCAGTTTGTCATGTGAAAAAGAAGGCTAAATGGCAAACAATTATCTGCCCACACAAAGTTTAAAATTATTTAATAAATTTTAAACTCAAAGTCCCTCCTTTTGTTTGTTTATTATTTTTATTTTTATTTTAGTAAACGTCTCATTTGCCATCCAGTGTAACTTTTATATTTTTCCCGTAGTAGCGTGTCTCCTTCATATGACTATCCACAGGAATACTCTAACAAACGTCCAATATTACATAAGCAAGAAACTGACCCGTGCATCGCACGGGTGAGAAACTAGTATATTCTAATAGCACAGTGTACTGTAATGAAAGAATGGGTTATGAGTGTGTCATATGAAAGTCGTGTGCAGTAGGATCAACTGTTACAGTTGATATAAATAGGGATCAACTTTACAGTTGACACACACATGTAGAGGTGTAAAACGTGCCGGCCTGGCACAGCCCGACACACGAAGTCGCGTGCTTCACGTGCCATGTGCCGTGCTGTGCTGTGCCAACAATTTAAACGTGCTGTGTCGTGATGTGCTTTACTAGTCAAAAGCTAGGCACAGCACATCCCACGGGCACATCACATGAATAAACGTGCCGTGTTGTGCCGTGCTAGCACACGTGCTATAAACAATTTGAAATCACTTAATGTATACATTAAGTCGGACATTATTACAAGAATTTAATTAGACAACATACCATTTGAAATTATTTCAAGTAAAATTAACAAATTTATTCAATAAAATAAATAGTCCATCAAATATAAAATTGGATTATTGTCATGTAAATTAATGTTCTAGTTAAATATAGATGACGACATTATAACAACGATATTGAAAAATATTTTCCAAATATTAAGATATTAAATGTGTTGTTATAAATAAGCCAGTATAAAATGTTAAAAACTAGCTAAAATAGTGACTCTTTTGTGAAATATACAAAAAATGTGATGTATTATGCCTCGTTATATGGTGTACTTGTACATATTATGACGTGCTTTCTTAACGTGTTGTGCTGGGTTGTGCCACGTGCTTATCCGTGCCGCGTGTTGTGCTGTGCTACTGTGCCAATTATTCAAACCCAGCACGTCCCATTTAACTAACGTGTTGTGCCATGCTGGGCTAAGTCACGTGTTGGGCTGAGCTGTGCTCAAATTTTAGCGTGTTGTGCTGGGCTGTGCTCGTGCTTGCACAGCCCACTTTACACCTCTACACACATGTGCGTCTGTAAGAGAGTCATGAATATTATGTGATGAGCGTTTCTGAGTATATAAACTCATGTCCAGTCTGGTATCAAGGACGGACCCAAGATTTTGGGTTAGGGTAGTGCTATTTTTTCTTTATTTCGGGTTAGCCGGCCGTAGGCCGCCAAAAATTTTGACAAATAAGAAAATGATATTGGTTGTTCAGGGTTCTTTATCTATTTAGTACAGGCTTCTTCATCTATTTTATAAATATATTGGTTGAATTGTTTTCTAAAAATGTTCAGAGACGCATATTATAAGAACTCGGAATAACATTAACGAATCAGGGAAATTAAATTTTCAAAGAAGTATCCAAGCATAGCATTTGCTAGTGGTAACGAATTTGGTCAATAAATTCAATATTTCCATACATTTCTCATGTGGGCTGATACTGGTAGTGGGCTAGTTCAACTTTATCAGGTGGGCTAAGAACAAAACTCAATTCATTAGAAATAAATCTAGGTCACCCCTTATCTAGATATTTATATTAATGCCTCAATTACCCTCCTGATTAATTTTGGGTAATGATTAGTTAGTGTTAATAATAGTTAGTGTAATGATTAGTGAAATGATTAAGTTAAAGATAATTAGCGATATTAAAAAATCACATGGATTTTTTTAAAAAGAAGTAGAATTATTGAGAGAGTAAAGTTAAAGAAGATGAAGAAGAAAAACATGGATTTTACCAACCACAACCAGAGGGAGAGTATTTGGGTACCCAGGTATGCTTCAAACTTAGATAATGTTGGTTGAATTGATCCAAAATTTCAAAAAAATGTAAAATTTTTAAGTAGATTTGGGCTTGTTCGGTTATCTTATGTGAAGAACAGGTAACCGAACGCATCTGAAAGTGTAGTTCGATTACTTTTTCCAAACACCCAGGTTACCAAACT
Organism: Papaver bracteatum; assembly: GCA_023529315.1. Taxonomy (NCBI): domain Eukaryota; kingdom Viridiplantae; phylum Streptophyta; class Magnoliopsida; order Ranunculales; family Papaveraceae; genus Papaver; species Papaver bracteatum. The sequence continues at coordinate 76,221 of JAJJWX010001563.1, read as the reverse complement.
TGCTCTTAATGGAGGTTTTTAGTCGTTCGGTTAACACGCAGGTTACCGAACTTTGTTTATACGATTTACAGAGTAATGTTCGGTTTGCCCAAAATGTTGACGAACTTTAGGGTCTAGAAGTTCGGTTGGTTCGCAACCTATATCTAACCGAACTTCACGTTGATTAAGATTTTACCAAGTGTACAAAGTTCGGTTGTTTCGCAAACTTCATACCAACCAATATCTAACTGAATTACACGCAATTAGTGAAGAGTTCGGTTTGTCAAGGTTTTTTGCGAACAAACCGAACATAGTGGGACAAGTTCGGTTAAATTGAAACTCAACATAGTGGGCAAAATAACACAGTTCGGTTACGTTGGATTTTTTTTTTTTTTTTTTTGTAATATTGGTAAAGTTCGATTAGAAAAAATAGTTTTAGCCTTCTTTGCAAACCAACTGAACATAGTGGGCAAAGTTCGTTTAAATCAAAACTCAACATAGTGGAAAAATATCACAGTTCGGTTACGTTCGATTTTTTATTTATTTTTTTGTAATGTTGGTAAAGTTCGGTTAGAAAATAGCTTTAGCCTTCTTTGCGAACCAACCGAACATAGTGGGCAAAGTTCGGTTAAATCAAAACTCAACATAATGGGAAAAATAGCACTTTTCGGTTACATTTGATTTTTATTTTTTTTGTAATATTGGTACAGTTCGGTTAGAAAATAGTTTTGTACTTTCTTGCGAACCAACAGAACTCAACATATTGACTTTCATAGAAGGGTTCGGTTAGCAACTTATTGATATGCGAACCAACCGAACTCTGAGTTCGGTTAAGAAAAAATTAACTCGTGGTAACCGAAGTGTTCTTGGTTTCAGAATGTTCGGTTAGCAAACTAGTCTTTTTTAAACTATTCCTAACCGAACATGCCACTGTAACTTCCATTTAAACCATATTTTGATGATTTCTACTCAGTTTTCTTAATAAAAAAACGAATTAAAAGTGACAGATTTTTCAATCGAACGAGTAACGTCAAGGAAAGAGAGAAGAAGAAGAGAAGAATTTTTTGTTTTCAAAACTATTTTTTTTATGACCTTGCTATCTCTGTTTTTGTTTTTGATTTTTATTAATGATTCATTTAAATTAGATATATATGATCAGATTTATATAGTTATTAGGTTAGTTTTAATTTAAATTAAAATAAAAGATAAATATGTAATTATCTAACTTTAGAACACTCCTTATAAGTATAGGGAGGTTGGCCTAATGAAACCATGATTCCAAGAAAAATCATGGCCCCCAAAAAATAGTTCTAAAAAAATTAGCAGCCAAATTCAGGGACGGGCTATAGCCGGGATTAGCTCCTTTATAAGCCCGTCCCTGGTTCTAAATGAGCATCTTCTTGTATTCAATCAAATCTTTGATTAAAATCGTCTCAAATACAATGTGGACGTTCATTCTTTGAATTGTTATCATATTGAACAACGACGAAAACACGATCCCATTAAACAAAGAGTGATAAATGTCGACACTTTTTTTTTTACTTTTTTACAAAATCCAAATGGTACTATCAAAATATACGGTGATTTCAGAGACCAACAACTTCAGCAATGAGTCCATGATGTCCTCATTCTCAGTATAGTGATAGATTAATTATTGCAAACAAAATTATCATATTACCCCTAAAAGTACCCATCCTAAGAAGAAAAACAAAGGGTATTTATGTCCATTCCGTATCTATTGCGACATGTTTTGTTGTTAGAGTGGTACAAGGACAGGAGGAATCTTAGGACCACTTCAAAAAATCTCATTTGACACTCACTCCCAAGAGAAGGAAGAACAAAAGGAAAGAAAATGAATAGCGGTAGAAGAATTGAGATTGGAATATCATTGGTATTTGGAGTAATTATGAGGAAGAGTTTTTGTAGATTGAGAGAATTGAATGACTTGTTTTCTGAATTTATGTCTGTTCTTGTCTCTAGACTCTCAACTATTCAGTATTCTGATCATGTCATTGCTCGGCGCAGTGACGGTCATCTGCTCCAACCTAATGAGCTTCCGGCAAGATACTCGGTGATGTCGATCGTTTGATGCTCGTCCTGATAGGTAGTTCTTAATGGATTGTGTCCATTTATTATTACTTTTGGTATGGTGGGAGAAAATCTTGTACTTACACTTATCGATATAAACAAATTTGAGATAATATTCTATATTTGCGCTGTTGTTTGACAAATGATACTTCATACTTCTTCGTAAAGAGTTTTTGGTCGTTTGCTTAATAGTTTTGGGATCCATTAGGTGCTTGGGTTAGGCAGACGAAATACACTTCAAGAACAATTATTGATAGGAAAATAAAAATAAGTCAATTATGAAACCACGAAGATCGAAATACACTTCAAAAGCAATTGCTGATAAAGAAAATACAGAGTTAAAAACTATGAAACCACTAAGATGGAAAGGTAGAACGATGAATAAAACTAGATTAGCTATCATATTATGTGAAATCTTTATGCATTGCTATAAAAGGGCATTATGTATGCTCAGATCATATACCATTGTCTCAACATCGGGCCATTGCAGGTTTGAAGTTTGAACCGTGGGTATTGTTCGATTGCCTTGTCTTTTCATTTCTGTAGCCATATCGGTGGGGATATGCCACTGCATCGCATTAGTGTGCTCTTCTCTTGCAGTTAACTTCTTCTATGATCGGTGGGGATATGCCTCATATGAACATTGGCTTATCGTTATGGATAAACCTCAAGGAGAACCTACTAGGGATGAGATCATCGATACATATATCAATACGCTTTCTAAACTCCTCGGAAGGTATACTTACTTTAACTAATTTTTGTTTGTATGGTTTTTACTTGCAGTGTAGCACCTGTTTTTTATTGTATGTGGAGATGTATTTGGTAATTTTACTAATTCTTCCTATATATTCATGTGTTTAGGATTTCATCTCTTTATGGTTTTGTCATTTTCTGACTAACTATGTTTGTTGGTCATGTGTTTAGGATTTCATCTCTTTATGGTTTTGTCATTTTCTGTCTAACTATGTTTGTTGGTCAGTGACAATTTTAAGTGTTTTCCTGGAGTTTAAAAGCCTCATATGAGTATCATTTTCTGGGTGTTGTAGTAGTTGTGTAATACATTTTCTGGATTTCCTTCCTCTGGTTTCATATCTATGTTTGGTGTGCAGTTCATGGTCGTCTTAATACATTGGATATGCTACAACACAAGGGTATGGACATCTACAGCTCTTGCATCCTTTGTGGTAACCTTCCAGAATCACAAAACCACTTATTCATTCATTGCAAGGTAGCATGTAAAATTTGGTGTACTATTACGCCAAAAAACTGGGCGTGGGTATTTCCTGAATCAATGTCATCTCTTGCACAAACTTGGCACTATAATCAACTCTTTTCTTCTGGTCAAGTTATTTGGAGACTTATCCCTGCTGCTGTCATATGGGTTATTTGGAGAGAACGGAATTGTCACACTTTTGAGGACAAATACAACTTTAAAACAGACCTGGAATTGATTAACGATGTCAAGACTTTAATTCTTGCTTGGGCGGCTGCTTTTGGGGAAAGACTTCATATTACTTTTGCAAATTCAGTCCAAAATTGGGACACTGTTTTTTACTGATATAGCTTTTGTTGTTCTGTTTCTTTTTTAAGTCTACTCTCTGTAGACCTTTGTACATTCTTCTTCTCTTATATAAAATTCTCTCTTTCAATCAAAAAGTATTTGTTTGATGGCTATGCATCTTTTCGTTTTCTTATAGTGAAGAGGAAGCAAGGATGAAAATATACTCAGTGTCAACTAGATAACAGTTTGCTTTTGGGGCCTTTATTTCAGAGGAACAGTCGTACAAGCTAAGAGGTATATCCACCTGTGTTTGTTCTTTTGTTTGTTTCAAAGTTCATAACTATTTGTTTGTGTGTTCAAATCTTTCCCAAATCCTATGTTTTGTTTCAATTTCTGTTGACAATTGGTGCAGAACTGCCTGGAGTACGCCGGGTCTTCCCTGATGCTTACTTGGATGCTGAGAATAAAGATTATGGAGGTGCATATTTCTACATCTTGTGTTTCAAAAAACAATTAGGAGGATTTCACGAATGCACATGCATTTTTATAATATGTTTCTTACTTAAGTGGAGTTGCATGCAGATTTATCGTGCCATGGTAAACCTGAGATGTCTTGATATATCTTTTGGGCTATTTGGTTTATTCTGCAGGGGAGCCTTTCATCAATGGAAAAGTCGTTCCTTGATCCCAAATACATTAAGAAATGGATTGTTGATGAGAGAGATATGGAAGAGGAGAAAGAAGACATGCAGAATCCAGAATGAATGCTACCCGGTGGAAAATGTGCAGCCTAATATCGGAGGTAACTGATATCAATAGGAGCAGTAAATTGTCGATAATTGACGTCGGTAATACTGAGTTGTATATTTGGATTTATCTATTGCAAACCTGGTCTTCTATGGCATTGTGTTGACTTGTCTCGCTTCTTCAAGTGCTGCATACCTTTATGTTATTCACCGGTAGGTCTGGTATATTCTTGATTGAATCTAGTCATTGCACTAAAAACTATTTGTTGTCATCGAGTGTTTTTTGTTACCAACCAAACAAACATATTCGTAAATTTTCTGGCCCACTCAACCACCTAAGTTTCTCCCCGGTGATGGTATCGCCTCAAGTGTCACTGCTAAGTACTGCCTGACCACAATTGTAATTTTAAGCATATCAATGGAACTTTATCGCCTTCCAGGCCTGAACAGATAGAAGCAATTTAAAAGTTATACTGACAAGTTTTTAAACAATAACCTGAAATGATAACTTTCAGAAAGAAATAAAAAAGGTGTTTAGTTTAATCTTAGATCCCATCAAACATAATTATTAGCCATGTTAAGACCCTTAACCATTAGGTACTACAGGGAGTGATAATGTCGACATTTTGTTAAGACCCCAAAATCGTACTTTCTAATCATATATTTCATATCCCACACTTCAAGAATATGAGCCCATGATGTACTCATTTCCAATACAGTGATGGATACATTATTGCAAATTTTACCGTATTACCCCTTAAATCACCAATCACATCATAAAAAACAGGGTTATTTATGTCAATTTACATATATGATGACATAATTTGGGGTAGGGTGTAGTTAACTCCTAGTACATGGACAGGAGGAATCATAGGACGGCCACATCAACGAATCTCATTTCTGAGAAAAAGAGTGGAAAATGAATAGTGGTAGCACTAGAACAAGAATTGAGGATGGAATATCACTAGTATTTGGGGTAATTCTTAGGAAGAGTTTTTGCAGATTGAGAGAAATGAACGACTTGTTTTCTGAGTTTATGTCTATTCTTGTCATAACTATTCAGTACTAGGTGCTTAGACCGTGCGTTGCACGGGCTTGAGTTTAGATTTTTTGGATATTATGTGCTCTTTGTTAAACTATATTTACCACCACTTTACACCTTAATTCTTAAATTGGTTGTGTTTTGGTTTCGGTTATGTTTGTTATCCTATTTGTATTATGGTCTATCAAATAAATTCATGGACTTAACTTCAAATGGAAAGCAATAATGTTGCACATAATTAAAGTTAAAGGTAAGTATGATTTTGCTTAACAAATTCTACTGCACTTGTCACTTTCGCAAAAGATGGGAATTACCTTCGTCTTTCAAGGATGCCGCATAAAAGAACTTGGAAAGTAAGGTTCAACATCTTCAAGGAAAAAGGAGAAAGGTTCAACATCTTCAAGGACAAAGGATCTACAATATAAATTTCATTGAGTAGTATATAATTTAATCCCATCTCAAAGCACTGTAGTTTGTCATTTTTGTGTATGGTTCTAATTGTAGATTCTTCATCTTCACAGGCTCCACCTCAAGTATATTGACTCGAAAACCTGCTATCTCACAACATCCACCTACTTCTTCTAAGACAGTCTCTTTAACTCCTCGACTCTGAAACTTTACGTCCTGGTTGTTTACAGAGTTCATGTCCATAACCTCTCAATCTTGTTCCAAAAAAAATACCATAAGAGTAATCGAGAATGTCAACTTACTCGGTTCCTAACATAGAGATAACTGGTCGTGTCGTCTTTATTTTTCCGATTGATATTGGGTTAGTATTGTCACATCTAATCATAGATGCTTCAAAAAGCAGTAAATATTAGATGTAGAAATATTAACCAAATTCAGTTAGGTCTCGTAATTATTGTTCTGTCAGAAGCCACCACTCCATCTGCTTCCGCCGTTTTGCTTTTTAGTATCTGTTGGCTACCTATAGAGTTTACATGACCCGAATTGTCAACCAAATAAATTAATTTAAAAGAAATTATATGTTGTTCAATTATGTATTTCAACTTACACAAAAAAAAAAAAAAAAGGTGAACATTTCAGTATAATAAATAGTGTACATTCTCTAGACATCTCCAAGAATGATCAACTGGGAATTGGGCTAAACAAACCCAAATAGGGAATTTATTGAACTAAATTCTCATTAATATATTTAATTCATTGTAAACATTGTAGTGGAAATAGAAATAAAGGGTTCAAGATATATTTTAGGATCGAAAATGATAAACCTACTGCAACTTTATCCCGCATGTAATCCCGCAAGAGATAATAAAAGGGACCCACTTTCACCTTTCCGCATCCAAATGCTGAGAGGAGCGGCCCATATTCAATTGATTCCCCTATCGGGATGTTACGCGGGAGAAGTTGTCGGCGAGTCTAGCAGCTCTCCTTTAGGATTTAGTAGATATGTTGTAATTTTTCTTTATGTTAAGATGAGGTCTAACAGCTATGGTTTACATGTCAGGAACATAAAAAATTTCAATAACCAAAAATTATGTTGAATAGGTAAGTGCTTATGTTAGCAGTACAGAAAAGTCATGAAATTAAAGATCTAGTTTTATGTCAAAACAACATACCCCAAATGTTCAATAAATACTCCGTGCTAGGAGGCGTAAATTTTATGTTATAGAAGATTACTTTTCCTTTGTATTCTTCTATATTTTGGTTCGCTGTAAGCTACACCTGCGCTCCAAGAATTGTTGATGTTGCCGCTATCTGCAAGAGATGTCATTCTAATTTTATCCAACTTTATTATGTTTAACAAAATAGGCTAATCTACCCTATAGTAATCTTAAGGGTTTTAACAAAAAAAATTAGACTTGAAAATGTACGCACAAACTGGAAAATTCCAATGATGGCGTACAAATTAAACATTGAGAGACTCATGGACCTATTATTAGACTCCGCACCAATCAAAACACATTCCAAAACAAAATATCTAAATTGGTAAACAAAAAACTTGCATTCCTATAAGAACATACATACATATATCTGAATTCGTAAACCTGGTACGCCAACATTTCACATGGAGGCTCCAGGACCCATTGTTCAACTAATATATGTAACCAATAAGCAATATAATACTGAAAACTCATATACACTAATAGGCACATCTCACAGTGGAGTTTCCAAAATCACATAGTATCTTGGTTTTTATTATCGAAGTCTATCTTCACGAAAGTCGACACATTTTAGTCACCCTACATCCAGGTCTCGAGTACGATGTGGCTATGGATTCAATCAATGCTGGTAACTAATTCCAACTTTAGTTTCCATGAACTAAGAAGATAGGATTAGCAGCCGTAGCCTAGGCAAATGACAACAACAATTTTTTTAATCTTTTATTGGTATAAGAATATGAATCACAGAGTACATAAATAAAATGCTATGAACCAAAAACTCAATTTACCAACTCTAAATACAGTAAAGTTTCTTACTATAAAAGAGAGCTCGATAAGAATATATACCTTGCGAAGAGGGATGCCATTATTACTGGTTCCTTTCCACCGTTGTATCATTTCTTTGGCAATCTCAAACTGAGCCTGATCACTCGATTTCTAAAAATAGTTACGTCAAAATAAACATTGACCCTTAAATACTCATGAACAGCCCAATATCGGCTAGAGTAGTCACGATGGATAAACAAATTAAAACCATATTCATCGACATAATTGAGAGCTATCACCAAAATGTAAGTACTATTCATTGTGAGTCCGATTAAAAGATTCATTTATCGATAGAACTATCTTAGGTAAGCCACCTAGTGACAAATATAATACTATTTCCACTTAACAAATCATGACAAATATGAAAATGCTTCAAGAAAATCACAGTAATTGCATGGCTAGACCGGTCTATTAACTTTAACGTAGTTAAGAAATGAAAAAATAACATAGACAAATCTAGCTTCAAAACATGGTAGGAAAAAAAAAAGAATACCTACCACCCGGAGTTCCAGAAGTTTCCATTAAGCATACCAAACACATCCTATAAAAGTCTTTAAAGGTCACTAACCCTTTGAGCTATCACCAAAATAACTTAAAATTATTTATCAACCATAGCACAACAAACATTTTAAGCTATTTGAAAAACTATGAACAATTTCTAAACTACAAAACTAATAGGACTAACTCGCGAATCCATATCCAAGTACCATACCCGTGAACATGTTACCAAGTTAAACCCCATATGTGCAATTAAAGTTCAGATGTAATTAGTGTTACTTGTTCTACCACGGTTCAAACCCATGAGAACTACTATTACTTAAGTGAGATAGGTAAAACATACATAAAATTCTATGCAATAATGGAGAACACAATCATTCCGCATAAAAGAACATAATAGTAACCAAGAACGCCAACTTACCGCCCCTAACATACGAATTTGTTTTTTTCTAAAAGATATTGGGTTAGTGTTGATACATTTAATCATAGATGCTTCAAAAAGCAATTAATAATGTTAGCTGTATAAACACTAAACCAACTCGGTTAGGAGGCGTAGTTTGTGATATGATGTTTCCAAAGATATCTATAGTCATTCTTCAAAATACTTACATGCCGTTAGTGCAATAAGATCACATGAAGAATATGAAACCCAAAACCCATTATATACCTCTTAAATGATTGTAACCAATGAAGAATAAGGTTTACGGCCCTAAATGTATAAAATGAAGTTGTATGAAAAATTAAATTATCATTATGACATTCTAACTTGAGTTTCTGAGCCAGACCATGCTTGAGTTCCCTTGGTAACACATGCGATAAGTTTTCCAATGCTAGTCACTGTTGACAGAATAGTTGAATCAGGAGAAAGTGAAGGGAGAGTCAGGTATCAGGCCACATATAACGGCACCCCGTAGTTTTCATGTACATCTGAAGTCTTGGTTATCAGAACTTGATAAACCATGCACCGAAATGTTTGTTTACTCTTGATAAAAGGACATATTCCAGCATATGAATTAACAATGAATTGTTAGATTAGAATGGAAATATAACTACAAAAATCAACAGCTTGTGGTCTCCTTAGCTTTCCCATCTCATGTGCGTCCCATACAAAATCATGTTAGCCATATGGGTTTCTGCAACACCAACAAAAGAAACAAAAACCAAATAAAAACCATCTTAGAATTAATATCTTTTGTTCAAGGAAACTTCTTAACGTTTTCGCATCTCGATGCCATGACATTTATTCAACATTCCCTGAACAAAACTACAAATTGGCATTTTAGTTAATAGATCATCCAAGCTACTTCTCTGATCTAAATGTTAAGAAAAGGCATTATATAGAAAACTATATAGCCTACAATTACTTCAGGGAGCCCTTACCGAACTGCGGCATCACTAAAGCCACCACTATTAGAGGGCATTGCAGAGAGCCACTATAAGCTGTACTAAGATTAATAAAGCGAGGGGAACATACATCATAGTTGAGACTGAAAATATTGGAAAACTCAATATAATAAATATACTCACAATGGTACTTTCTACAAAACATGTTCTTTAGCAAATTTGCATGCCTACTTCACTGCAAAAGCATCCATACCATATCTACCTATTAAGAAATACAAACCTAAGGCAAGTGTCAGAAAAGGGTGGAGTACAACTAATTCTGTAAAACATTGTGGATGGATAAATCCATTACCTTGCATGACGCAACCACCATGAAGCTTAGCAGAAACCGTGAAGTCTAGTCGAAACACAAAAAGAGGGTACAAAATATTTTAACTATATTATAGAAAATACAAAAATTTAGGAATCATTCTGCGATCAGAAAATGAAAGAACTTAATAGCATGAGTCAGAATTGGCTGTTACTAACTCCCCCATTTCACAAAAATTAACCCTCAGCTGCACAGGCTGTTATATGATCAAAAAAACTAACACAAATTGAGGACATGAAATCAATTACATCGGTCCTTTTATGATCACCCACTGCAAAAAAAAAATATACAAAAAACATCAATCCTAAGAGATGTAACCGCAGATCCCAATTTTGGAATTAAGATATTATCACCTGCAAAAGGAAGAATAAAGAGATATTTCTTAAAAAAAAAATAGAATAAAGAGATATGATCACCCGAGGAAGAATATAGATCAAAACATACAGGTAGAAGAGGCGGTGAAAATATAAAGTAGGGTTTTAAGATGAGCTTTAATCGACAACTGCATGTCCTAATCTCAATCGTATACCTAAACTAAAAAATACGTGAATTCTTAGCAGATCAAAACTTGCCCAGAAGATGATCTAGCGTTTATGTGCGCAAAATATTCATTGTTCGCTAGAAAAACACGAAGAAAAGGTTATTAGGGTTTCAGGATACGAAATGGAAAAATGGAAGAACGATTAGGGTGTTATATGAGACAGAGGGTACTCACCACCCACCGAGGCATGAGTGCTAAAACAAAACTAAAGGTAATTTGAAACCCTTGATTTTTATTGGTCGGGGGCCAGGAGCTCTAGAATTAAAGCTTTTGGCCTAACTTTCAATGTGAGGCCAGCAATTTCTACTCAAATTATATATACAATTCTGATCATGTCATGGCTCGGAGGGGTCCCAGAGGTCAACAACAATCTAATGACTCTCCAGGCAGATGTTTGCGGATTTCGTCCTTGGATGCTCGCCCTGATAGGTAGTCTTTACTTGATTGTATGTTTTGGTGATATTGTTTGACAGTTTGTTGTGAGTAGAGGTGTAAATTGGGATGTGCCAGCACGAGCACAGATGTAAGACAAAGACGCTAAAATTTGAGCACAACCCAAAGACAAAGACGTGACTTAGCCCAAAGACGGCACAAAGACGTTAGTTAAATGAGACGTGCTGGGTTTGACTAATTAGCACAGTAACACAGCACAACAGGTGGCACGGATAAGCACGTGGCCCAGCACAGCACTTCACGTTAAGAAAGCACGACATAACATGTACAAATGCACCATATAACAAGGCATAATACATCACATTTTTTGTATATTTCACAAAAGAGTCACTATTCTAGCTAGTTTTTAACCTTTTATGCTGGCTTATTTATAAGAACACATATAATACCTTAATATTTGGAAAATATGTTTCAATATCGTTGTTATAATGTCGTCACCTGTATTTAGCCAGAACATTAATTTACATGACAATAATCCAATTTTATATTTGATGGGCTATTTCTTTTTATTGAATAAACTTGTTAGTTTTAATTGAAATAATTTCAAATGATATGTTGTCTAATTAAATTCTTGTGATAATGTCCGACTTAATGTATACATTAAGTGATTTCAAATTGTTTATAGCACGTGTGCCAGCACGGCACAGCACGACACGTTTATTCGTGTGTTGTGCCCGTGGGCTGTGTTGTGCCTAGCTTTTGACTAGTAAAGCACAGCACGGCACAACACGTTTAAATCGTTGGCACAACACAGCACGGCACATGGCACGTGAAGCACCCGAATTCGTGTAACGGGCTGTGCCGGGCCGACACGTTTTACACCTCTAGTTGTGAGTTCTGGATAATAAAAAGAAAAATTGTGGGAGAAAATCTTGTACTAATACTTATTAATATGAACAAAATTAAGATACTACTTTGTATTTGCATTGATTGGAATTTGTGGTACGAAGTAGTAAGATCGATATGTCTTGATTGATAGTACTAGTTCTTTTCTTTGTAATCAACTGTTGAAACATGTTTGCACTTTTTAAACAACTAGATTAGTTTTTGCAAGCAAATGGTTGATGCACTAGATACACTAGCAGAATTAGGATGCCAAGAATTTTAATGTGTACATCAAGTCTAGTTTTGTTAAAGGAGGTTCAAGAATTTTATGTGTAATCAAGAACTTAGTACTTTGATAGTTACAGCAGATGGATCCGAGTTGTATACGTCTTATCAAGTGTTGAAACATTGCACTTTTGAAAAAGCTAGCTAGGGTTTCCAATAAACTCGTCTATTCGCATAATTTCTTGATGGTTAATGGGCTAGTAGTACACGGTGCATTTTCTTTTCTGTTGCAATTACTATCACAGTGTGGATCCTTGGTATCCAAAGTGATCTCAGACGATAAGCGATGAATCGGTCACCACGCTACAGGTCCTGATCCGACTCATATTTTTATGGTCACTGTGTCCCGTCCAACGCGGACTACTCAGGTCACATTAATCTCTACAAGGGACTCAATTTTAAATCGATTAAAACCCTTCACAATTTCTTAAAACCTAAGCTAAGTAAATAATTTCTCCAAATTCCTTTAGGTTCCCAAAACAATGGTGATGGCTCTCTGTAGGAAACGAGGAGCTCTGATCATCAACTCAATCCCATTTTCTTCTTCTATTTTTAGATCTACTTCTTTTTCTTTTTATTCTTCTCATATCTCTCGTTGTGTTCGTCCTGTTATTACCGTAACTGAGTTCACGTATCGGTTTCCATCAACGACAGTTCTTTCTGCTGCTACTTTGTCAACACATGCTGCTACTACAACACCATCATCATTAGTGAATGATATACAATCAAATGGTAAATATAGCCACCCTGAAGAAGAGACTGATTGGCCGCCTGGTTGTGATTTAGAACATTGGCTTGTCATTATGGAAAAACCAGAAGGAGAACCTACTAGAGATGAGATCATCGATACTTATATCAAAACACTTTCTAAAGTCCTCGGAAGGTATACTTTCTCTGTTTACTGATTTTGTTTGCAGTTACCTACATATTTTTTCCTTAATTTATTCTTTTCCGTAAAGAATTTGGTGCTAACCAGAATTCAAGTCACTTTTTCACTGTCACTATATGTTTTTTGGTTGTACGTGGAGCGAGATAACTCCAATACTGCTATTATACATACCAAATAGGATTAATTTGTTTTTATATGACTTGATAGAGTTCGGTATTGTTAGTGTACCATAAATATATGGGATGTGATTATAAGCACGTGATTTGTGGCGAAATATGAATATAATTCTCAGCAAAATAAGATGCCTCTTTAGTCTTTACAGTTTACACCATTTGGTACAGATTTTTTTTTTTGTTTGTGTTGTTGAAAGAGGCATTTTAGTTGTTCATTCTATCGGGCCATTTGCAGGTTTGAATTTTGAACCGTGGGTGGTTAATTATTCGACTGCCTTGTCTTTACATTTTTTTAGCCAGATTTTGCAGTTGAACGTTTAATGGTGCCATTCAACACACACTACACTACATTGCGTTGCATTATTTTCTCTTGTAGGAAATTTCTCTTATGATCATTGATCGGTGGAGATGTGCTTCATATGGATTTCACTTCAGCTTTGGGTCATTACTAATTATTGGTCCGATCCGAATCCATGAACGGTTTCGAAGCAACAATCCTGATCCGGTAGCTCTGTCCGGTCCATAAGACTATCATTTTAGGGAAAATTAGGGATACATATATCCGTCCTTCTTTACTCGGTAAAAATAATTTCTCAAAATTCTTTGAAACCATGGCGATGTCTCTCTGTATAAGAGGAGGATCTCCAATTATCAAATCATTTCCATCATCAACTTATTTTGTTTCCTCTTCTTCTTATCTCTCTCGCAGTGTTCGTCCTGCTATTTCCTTAACTGAGTTCCCAAAATGGTTTCCATCGACAACAATTATTGGTGCTGCTGCTAAATTAAAATGTATGTCAACAGAAGCTGATACTTTAATAACATCATCATCACTGAATGATTATCCACGATCAAACTTGAATAGTCGTACACCTCGTCTAATAATTGATGGTATTGGTATGGATTTTGAACATTGGATTATCGTTATGGAAAAACCTCAAGGAGAACCTACTAGAGACGAGATCATCGCTACTTATATCAATACACTTTCTAAACTCCTCGGAAGGTATACTTAATTAAATTATCAGTATGGATTTTACTTGCTTGTTTATTGTATGTGGATATGTATATGTCAATTTTAGGGTTTCATATCTTTGTTTTGTTAGATTGTTCTTCGCCTAATTAGCATTATGCTTGTTGGTAGGTGACAAATTAAAGAATTTTCCCGGAGTTTAAAAATGTGAATAGTGATCATAAAGATTCGGTCCACAATGAACTGTTCCATTCTTGGTATACCTGAAATAAGCCTCATATCTGAGTATCATTTTCTGGGTGTTGTAGTAGGAATAGAGGTGTAAATTGCGTTGTGCCAGCATGAGCACAGCTCACGACAATGCTAAAATTTGAGCACAAGCCATCCCCACAGGTGACTTAGCGTAGAACGGCGTAACAAGTTGGTTTTGTGGGCTGTGCTCGACTAATCGGCACAGTAGTCCAGCACATCATGCGGCACGGATAAGTACGATTGCACAACATAACAAGATATGTTAAGAATGCACGTCATAATATGCATAAAACACTAAATAACATAATATGGCACAATATATCAGATTTTGTGTATATATAACCAATTTTCGACATTTTATCGCCGTTATGTGAACTTATGTTTATAAGAACACATGTAATACCTAAATATTAAGAAATACAAAATAAATATGCGCGACACAGCATATCACGGCATAACAAGTTTAGTTTTCTGGCACATTACGACACGACACGTTTATTTTTCTGGCACAGCACAGCACAACACACCGTCTAACACGGCACACCTTAATCTCTGACACGGTATAACACGGTATGCAGCATACTAAGCATGTGACTTCGTGGGTTGGGATGTGCTGGGCCGGCACGTTTTACACCTCTAAGTAGTTGTTTGATGGCTATGTATTTGTTTTTTTTGTTTTGTTTTTTTTTTATAGTGAAGAGGAAGCAAGGATGAAAATCTACTCAGTGTCAACCAGATATCAGTTTGCTTTTGGGGCCCTTATCTCAGAGGATCAGAGGTACAAGATCAGAGGTATATCCAGCAGTGTTAGTTTTTTTGTTTGTTTCAAAGTTCATAACTATTTATATCTACGTTAAAATCTTTTCCAAATCCTATCCTTTGTTTCAATTTTTGTTGACAACTTGTGCAGAACTGCCAGGAGTACGCTGGGTCTTCTCTGATGCTTACTTGGATGCTGCGAATAAAGATTATGGAGGTGCATATTTCTACATCTTGTGTTTCAAAAAACAAATAGGAGAATTCACGAGTGCACATGCATTTTTATAATATGATTCTCACTTAATTGTTGCATGCATATCCAGTTTGAGTTTGACCCATTAATTTTTTAAAGATACCCCCGGGAGTCGATGAATTCTTCAACAGTCTTGTTTAGTATTATCGTGCCATGGTAAACCTGAGATGTCTTGAAATGTCTTTTGGGCTAATTGGTTTATTTTGCAGGGGAGCCTTTCATCAACGGAAAAGCCGTTCCTTAGGATCCCAAATACGATAAGAAATGGGGGCCATGGAATTTTGATGAGAGAGATATGGAACAGGAGAAAGAAGACACGCAGAATCCAGAATGAATGCTACCTGGTGGAAATGTGCAGCCTAATATCAGAGGTAATTGATGTCTATAGGAGAAGTAAACTGTTGATAAATGACTAAGGTAGTCTCGAGTTGTATATGTAAACCTAGTCTTCTATGGCATTGTGTTGACTTGTCTCGTTTCTTCAAGTGCTGCACACCTATGTTATTCACCGGTAGGTCTGGTATATTCTTGATTGAATCTAATGTCATTGCACTAAAAACTTGTCATCGAGTGTTTTTTGTTACCAACCAAAAAAACAGATTCGTAAATTTTCTTGCCCACTCAACCACTTAAGCTTCTCCCCAGTGTTGGTGTTGCCTCAAGTGTCGACGGGCTACTAAGTACTGTCTGCTGACAATTGTAATTTAAAGCGTATCAATGGAACTTTCTGGCTACATAGAAGATATTTATAAGTTTTACTGACTAATTTTTAAACAAAAACCCGAAATGATACCTTTCAGAAAGAAAGAATAAAGTGTTTAGACGGTGGGTTTTAGTTTAATCTTAGATCCCATCAAATATAATTATCATAAAGTAGCCATGTTAAGACCCTTAACATTAGGTACTACAGGGACTGGGAGTGATAATGTCGACATTTTTTTACCTTTTCCTGAGACCCCAAAATTGTACTGTGTTTGAATTGGTGAAGTAGATGTTTGGATTGGTAGTTTAAGAATGAGGAGTGAAGATTGGGGTGTTGCTGATTTGGGAACTAGTTGAATTTGTAGATAGTGATTGATGTGAAAGCTTGGAACTGTTTTGCAGGTAACTTAGTTTGCATTTGTAATTGGAATTCACAGTTTGTTAGAAATAAATGTATTGATGTTGAATTGCTAAAATAGAGGATGTGAACGTAAGAACTATAGCTTAAGTGAAACTGAACTAGAATGGTTGCCCGTTTGTCATCCCAGTCAGATGTATGACTGATCTAACCTTAGCTGACTCAGTTAATCTGACTGAGTCGAGTTGATCCTGTTAACCTGAGTTGATTCGATTTGACTCAATGACCAGACCAGTAGACCGTTGACTTTGACTTTGACCTGGACTTAGCCGTTGACTGTTAGTTGACATGTAACCGTCAATTTGACCGTTAGTTGACTCAGATGGACCAAGCCTTAAGTTAATGGGCATGTTTAGTGGACTTGGGCTTGGTGTCATGTTTTCTTAGTTTTATACTTTGGACCCTTATGGTCCGGATGGACCTTTGATTCCTTCTACAAAGTTGTAGATCTTCTTAAGACTTATCCAATGGACTATAAAACAAATCTAATTGAATTAATATACCTTAGATATGCTAAAGATAGATAATAAAAATGTGTAGAACCATAAATGGGCTTAGAAACATTAGATGGACTTGTATGATTACAGTGTGAGCCATTTTGGCTAGATTCTCAGAGTTCTTGTGTGGCTTGTCATCAAAAGAGGTGGGAATTTACATTTAGCTCTTTCGTGATTATTATTGTTTTCCTTTACAAAAGTTTATGTTTAACAAATTCATGCATTATCTGATTGTGTATTCCATGCATTGTTTTTATTTAAATTCTGAAAGTACTGTTGGTCCTTTTAATCTTTTCATCGCTTGGAAAGGAATTGTAATGCTTTGTTTGTCTTTATGAATTGTTTGGGAAATGAACATTATCATCTGTGGTATAGAGAATACGCTCCTTCATTTTGGTGTGTAAGGATTTGGTCGACACCAACATTGATGTATAAGGAATTGATCGACATCAATGTATAATATTGGATGTGTAAGAAATTGATCGACATCCAATGATTCATTGTTTTGAAGAAGGAGTTAGTTCCATATACCATGATAGTTTATTTCTGTGAATTGATTGTCTTTTAGTGTTTTAGGAAAACATGAATTGTTTTCCAAATCATTCCAATGATTACTTGAAAGTTAAATGTTATTTTTCTACTGGGAACCCATTTTAGGGATGATGTGCTCACCCATTTCCACTTTCAGTTTCAGAGACATGTCATAGATGCACAGCGAAAGGTTCGAGAAATTGAGTCTGTTTGTTAGATTACTTCAGGTATGTTTATTATGTCGCATATTATATTTGTAAACCAAATGACTATTTTATATGTATAATTTGATAGGATTTCTTGTATATATAGATTTCAAAGTGGGGCTAGTTATTGGGTTAAGTTTTTGTAGCACATTTCTTAATTGAATGTTTAAGTAAATGATTTAGATTCTTAGTGCCTCTTTATTTAGTTAATCTCTTGGATTAGTCAGCTGCTATCTTTCGGGGCGCTACAGGAAATTTTTGAGAGGTAGTTTTGTATATCATATTTGTAATAACTTAGTTTTCACTTAATTTTGTGAATTCTTTTGAAATTTGGTGAATTTTGATTTTGATTGATTTATTTATTTGTAGATCGTGAATACATTTAATTTAGTTTTATTTATGATCCTGATTACGAGGGAACCCACTCAAAGTATATTCACAATGAAAAGAAGATATAACTTTTATATCTGTCAGGTATTTTTGGCTAGGATGGAATTTGGATGGCCGAATGTGATGTTTGTCTCTGAAAATGTTATCCGACCTTCTAAGAATCTAAACCCTTTTCGTTTTGTATTATAGATTTTGCTTTTGATCCCAAATACCATGAGGCAGTGGCGTACATATAAATTTTTTGATGAGGGGTCAAACACTAATGTTTAAACTTGAGAGTGGTCAAAGATTGAAATATCTAACTAATTAGCACATGGAAATCAAAATTGAGTGGGGTTTCCTGACCCCACTTGAACCCATTGTGCATCTGCCACTGCCATGAGGAATGGATTGCTGCTGAGAGAGATATGAAAGGGGAGAAAGAAGACGCGCAAATTCTAGAATGAACGCTAGACAGTGGAAATGTGTAGCCTAATATTAGAGGTAACTGACATCAATAAGGCAATAACAACGGATGGTTTGGCCAATCATGCGGCAGACGGAAGTCAAATAGGAAACTTTTCAACTAAAATTTGGGACCAAGCAATCCCGGTTTGTATTAGTTAAGTTATCTTACATGACTCTATGGGTGCCACATACCCACGTCAAATTGTAACCAAATTTTATATTAATAAAATGCATGCTTCAAAAAAATAAAAAAATAGAGGCAATAAACTGTAGATAATTCACAAATGTACCGCACTGAGTTATCTATCAAAAACATGATTTTTTGATGGCATTGTGCTGATTTGTCTCGGTTCTTCAAGGTGCTGCATATCTAGGTTATTCATCGGTAAGGTTAAGTCATATGGGATAGATTTGGCTATTAGATTAGCCAAAAAACGTTGCAGAATAGAAAAAAAGTGTTGTCCATTTGTTAAATCTGTTTCTCTCTCTCTAGATATATCTCACATGTGAACTAGCAGCGAGATAGTTTCGTTGAATGGTTTACCGTAGCCAAAATTACCTTTTCTCCGAATGGTTCAACGCAAGAAAGAATATTCCACGGTATTCGCGTTGAATGAAAACTCGCCGGCACTCTGTGATGGATGGAAACACGCAGCCCCTTTGCGCTGAACCATACAACGCCAACAGAGTTGAACCTTTTTTTTTCCTACACCATCAACAATTGAATGTTTATTAACCATGGCTTCTCACACTCCCATTACCCAACCAGTAGCTATGTTTTCAAATTTTGAATTTTAAAATGTTTGACAAGGTCACAATGTCTGATCAAACCCACATAGGGAATTGAAGAACGATGATAAAATCGTAATTGAATCAAACAGGGAGTTCTTGTTGGAGAAAGAAATGAAGAAAAAATGGAGAAGAGGTCGGGTTATGTTGCTGAAAAGGGGATTTGGCTGGGCTGAACCATTCAACGCAGTTGCCGAATGATACAGCACAGTCAACTTATTTGAATGGTCAAGCATTGTTCTGTTCAGCGAAAAGTGGAAAAAAATTGGCGTTGAACCATTTAGCGCAGACTCGCTGTTTGGTTCTACGGTTAGCATACTAAATTAGCACTACCATAGGACTTAAGAGGTTATCCTAACAGCCAACTGCCAATCTAGATGCTAGATTAGAAGATCATAAGACTTGGCCTAAATACGTATATTCTTGATTGAATTTACCGCATTGCACTAAAAACTATTTGTTGTCTTCGAATGTTTTCTGTTACCAGACAAAAAAAGTACTCGTAAATTTTCTGGCCCACTCTACCGCCTTAAGCTAAGCTTCTGGTGATCGTGTTTGCCTCGAGTGTCAACAGGCTGCGTGCTTTTAAGCATGTCAATAGAACTTTCCGGCCATCGACGGCTGAATATAAAGAAGAGATTTATAAGTTTTACTGACTAGCTTTTTAAACTATAACCCGAAACAGTACCTCTCAGTAATAAAGAAAAAGGTGTTTCGACGGTGGGTTTAGAACTTTAGAGATTAGACTGTTTAGGTACTACAGAGACTCAGAGAGTGATAATGTCGACATTTTTTCACTTTTTCTCAGCCCCAAAATTGTACTACTACTAATCATATATTTCAGATCCCACACTTCAAGAAATGAGTCATGATGTCCTCATTTTCAGCACAGTGATGGCTGCATTATTGCAAAACTTACCATATTACCCCTTAAAACACCAATCACATGAGAGAAAACAGGGCTAGTTATGTCAATTCACATATATCATGACACATTTTGGGGGTAGAGTATAGTTAACTCCAAGTACATGGACAGGAGGAATCATAGGACCACAACAAAAAAAAAAAAAATCTAATTTCCGAGAAATAGAGAGAAGAAAATGAATAGTGGTCCGACTAGAACAAGAATTCAGGATGGAATATCACTAGTATTTGGAGTAATTCTGAGGAAGAGTTTTTGTAGATTGAAAGAAATGAACGACTTGTTTTCTGAGTTTATATCTATTCTTGTCACAACTATTCAGTATTCTGATCATGTCATAGCTCGGAGGGGTCGCGGTGGTCAACGGCAATCTTATGAATTTCCAGGCAGATATTCGCTGATTTCTTCCCTGGATGCTCGCCCTGATCATAGGTAGTCTTTAATTGATTGTATGGTTTGGTGATATTGTTTGACAATTTGTTGTGAGTTCTTCTGGATATATATAATAAAAAAAATTGTGGGAATAAATCTTGTACTAATACTTATTAATATGAACAAAATTGAGATACTACTTTGTATTTGCATTGATTTGATTATCTAAGAGTATTTAAGTAGTTTTGGGGTTCTTGATTGGCGGTACAAGTTTTTATCTTTCTAATCGATGATTTCATCATTGAAAAACCATGCCGGCAGCTATAGGAAAAAAATATCCCCCAATTAGTTTATGTATTCCCAAATTTGGTGTTATTTTTAAACAACTAGATACACTAGGAGAATTATGATGCCAAGAATTTAAAGTGTACATCAAGTCTAGTTTTGTTAAAGGAGGAGGAAGTATAACTTAGCAGATCATGTTATAGAACTTAGCACTTTGATAGTTACAGCTGATGGATCTGAGTTGTATACGTCTGATCAAGTGTTAAAACATTGCAATTTTGAGTAAGCTAGCTAGCGTTTCCAGTCAAATGGTTAGGACATATGACACACAAGATACTAGTAGTAAATTGCTATACCAAGAGATTAATATGATAAGTTTAGTTTAGTAAAGGGCAGGAGAAGTATAGCTATTAATTGCTCGATATCAAATTATATCTTGAAGATCATGTTATATAAACTTAGTGCACTTAGCTAGTTACAGCAGACAGATTCAAGTTGCAGCCTTTTGCTTGGATGATATGAACTCAGAAGTATGTTCAATATGCCTGTCAGATGAATGCACTGCAATTGGATTCTATTTTCTATAATCCTGGTGCATAAACTTCCGTGTACACAGCATATTAAAAAGAAGCTTTGCGTATTTATCTGAAGTGCGTCAGTATTTTTTTTGGCCAACTTCTTCTCTTGTTAGACACTCTTCAATATGCATGCCTCATACAAGCATTTATCTGGCCTTCAGGATCATATCCCAGTTGTGAAATGTGAGTCCCGGACTCAATCGCAAATCTAGATTAGTTATTCAACTGTGTTTTCGGCAGCGACTGGCTCCATGTTTGACCCTTGGATTGTACTAGCATTGTCTTCCTCATTATATCTGTCAACACTGTCTAGAAAGATTCCGATCAACCATATAGCAGCAGCGATAGCAAAGATAGACGTGAGGATAAGAGCAGTCGTCCTCCATTTGTGGATGTGATCATGGAGAAGTCCAACAAGTTGTGAAGAAGGAACGTCACCCAAGAGATGGCCTACGACTGTGGAGATTGCCAGAGAGATTGGTCTTAAACTCGGCTTGACGCAGTGAAGACCAATAAAGTTAACCGGTGCTTGTGCAGCAAAGAGAAACAGCTGGCCGAATACGAAAAACGCTATGAAACCATACATGCTTTTGAAACAAAAGGCAGCAAAACAGCATGTGCCTCCAAGAGCTGTTGTTGCAGTAAGAAGCTTAAACCCGTTTTTGATTGAGGAATTTATGCGATCAAGGCAGTAACCCCCAGCCAGCGTCCCAAATATTCCAGAGAAAACTGTAATCCCCCCAAAGAACATATCAGCATTAGTCATATGATAAATATCGGCACCCGCCTTTGGCCCCCAATATGAATAAGCCCCTATTACGAAGGTATATGCCGCGTAACCCAGAATACTAACGACATAAACCTTGTCAAGCAAAAGAGCTCTCATATCCTTCTTCAAAAATCTTGAAATCTGGTTATTCGACTGCCCTTCAGTAGATGAGACGTCGACAACATCTTTTCCCTGGTCAGGAACTTCTATTATTTTAACTTCGTGCAGTTCAGGTAGAGATGTTAAAGTTGCTTCACCAGACTCGAAACCTTTTAGCTGCAAAGGCTCCATGAAAAAACATAAAAGGACGAACGGGACCATAAGAATTGCCTCTCCAAAGAAGGCACAACGCCAATTAAGATGACTAGCGACAAATCCACCGTAAACATATCCGATTGCAATTCCAACCGGTATGCACATGTAAAAGAGAGCAAGCCAGGACGTTTTCTTTGTGACGGGAGCATTGTCATCGATGAAGGGAGCCGCCAAACTTATGAACGAAGCCTCCCCAACACCAACTAACATCCGACAAACAACAATGTTCCAAAAACTAGACGTAACGCCACAACAAGCTGTGGCTACGGTCCAAATCAATAATCCAACGCTAATCAGCTTAAAAGGTTTGTTGTAGGTCTTTGCTAAGAACGCAAATAGTGGCGAGGCTACAAGAAGTCCAACCATGAATGAAGCCGGTAATACGCCATCCTGGAAATCTGTCAAGTTGAAAGCTCCTTGAATTCCTGTACCCGCAACACATTCACCACTTTCTTTGCATACCTTGGGCGTTCCGTTCACACCAGTGCTTGCGATAACTCCCCGATCAACGTAATTCAACAAATTCATGATGCAAAAAATCAGAAGTAACCATTTGGGTGACCACCATGTAGTTTTTTTCTTCGGAGATGACCCTTCTTTACCTGAATTGCTGATACTTAATGCCGTCTCTGTATTCTCCGATACAACCACTACCACCGAAATATTTTCAGGTTCTGCCATCGAATAATCTTCTCCTTCACTAGAATAATAATTAATCTCTTCGAACTAATAACACAAACTAAAAGGCTGAATGCGGTTATATATATACACATCAAAATATGGGAGTCTCCCAGAGGGAATAGGAAACCAGATACGCCTTGGAATAGGATTAATGCAAGTGTCTGGCCTTAATATGGAAACATATGCGACCAGCCGAGAATTAGAATGCAGTTTCAGGCACCGGTAACTAGAGAATGCAGTTTCAGGCTAAGAAGAGATTTTCCTAGCCTTCTCTAAGTTTTTTGTTCGGTTTTTTGGATTAAACTTTGTGTTTCAGACAAACATATAAACTCAAACCGAAGGTCCGCTAGAATAGAATTTACAACCTCCAAGATCACTAACAGCAACTATCAACAATAACAAATTAAAAGTAAGTAATATGATCAAGCATGGAAAGTGGCCTTTAATGCTAGCTTCGAGCCGTTGAGCCAGTGATTTGCGGACATATTATCATGTCTTGTGTGCATCAACCTCTGAGGGTAATAGTTGACTGGCCGCTGCATAACTAGCTCCAGCTCGCATCTTCTCTGTTCGGAGTCAACTCTGTGATGTCGGCAACCACTTTAGGAAGCATTCCACCAGTGGCTTCGTGATCTTCGGAAGGAACCCAGTTTCTGTAACGGAAAATAGTTGTTTGTTTCTTCGGATACAACTAGACAAGCAACAGGATACACTGCTCGTAACATAAAAACGTAAGCATGACCGCTCAGTTTTGGTACCCGAATCATCATATTCTGGTGAGCACATTGTCAATCTCCCTGAAAACAAAAACTCTCATCTCTGGATCTTTTTCCTTGAGCAGCTCAAAGACACAAACATCATCTTCTGTCAGACCTAAATGTCGTCTAAGAGAAGTCCAACCTGTAGATAGCTTTGTTGCTTTACCACAGGCAATGTATCCAAGCGTCCACACTTTATTGTCTGAACTCCGAACTATGATATTCTTTATGTTCTTCGGTAGATATTTCTTGGCGAAGTAATTAGGAACATGCTGCAACAGTTCAATAGACGAAAGCATAGAGATATAAGACTATTCTTGTAACAACAGAATAACTGTTAGCTAAGCATATAAAGTTCCATTTCCAGACACAAGAAAAGGAAATAAATATATTAAAGAGTGAAGTTTTTAGGTTTGAAGATTCATACCAGATATCCATAAGTTAGATAGGTATCTCGCATACAAACTGCAAAGAAAGGAAATTGAGTCTGACGCTCGAATAACCTGGTTACTTCAGCCACCCTTTCAATGCCTTTGTCTCTCCGCGATGATATACGGAAAAGTTTTGAGGCGTCAGCTGAATCAGACGCGTCTTCACTCTCTTCTCCATTAACAAGAGGTAGGCGTTCACCAGATGGAGTTCTTTCATTTCCTATATACGGTGACTTGGTTTCATCCAAAACCAAGGACTTCGTACCCTTATTTTTGTTGAGGTGCATGGGGATATCGAGACCAGGAGGAAACGACAACTGCGTTCTTTCCTCATTTGTCTTACTTTCAACATGAGTTCGAGATGGAGCTAGTGAGTCCAACAACATCACGTCATCATCATCTGCTACCCTTTTGCTCACACGACATCTTTTCTTGCTATTAGGCTCTCCTTGCTTTCTTGAATCGCCTAAATGATCCATAACATTGGTAATACACACACTGAATTTTGAATTCCCATTGTAACTGATACCCAAAACATGACCATCCCTTAAAGAGTTATGTTCTGTGAATTCCTTCCAACCTTTGTCAAACCAAACCTTGCCTTCAGATCTCTTCAGTTCCACATTCCAAAGTATACCATCGGCGCTTTTCAGCGCGATAATGTCAGACAATGTCCTTCCGATTTTTCTTACCACCTTTTGGGGAATCTCCTGCCAGAGATGTAGACCATTAATATATAATCAAACGCAATTTCTAGCAGAATTCAGAGATCACTAACACTACAATGAACAACAAGATACATGCGATCAGTTCTAACATGAGAAAAGTTACATAAGAATCTCACCATTTGATATTTCTTATTTTCTGTCCAAATAGCGAGAAAATACGGCTTTTTCCTTATACCCGAACACTCTGCTTGATGAACCCCTGTGATTCGCTTACTGACAACTGCCTTTTTCTTCACTGCTTCGCATTTAAACAATCCACCTACACATTATACATGGGTTAAATGTGGATACTGTTAGTCAGGATTACGTTAATCGCCTATAAATATTTATAAAGAGACGATTATGCATATATAGCAAGAATAACTCACTGTCCCTGTCCCTTTTGTCTGAACCAAATGATGAATCTCTTCCAATACCACCTGAATGATGCTTATAGTGATCAAACTCGGAACCATAATTAGTGAATGTTCCCTTGCATGTTTCTTCATATTCTTTCCGCTTCCTTGAGGGAATCCATTTAGCACCATTGCTGCCTATAGAAGAAGGAAATACCTTTTCACATCCATTTTTACCATACAACTTAACAGAAAACTGTGAATTACCAATATATTTCACAGTAACAAAATCCTCCTTGCATAAATAATGTGATTCAACAAAATCAGGCCATCCTTTTCGGAAAGATAAACTGCCATCTTCTTCTTCTCTAACCTTGACATTCCAACATCCTAATGGACTTCGAAGGATCGAATCATAGGGTATCACCCCGTTAAATTTTTCAATGAAACTTACTGGTATCTTCTGCATAATTGAGAAAATGAACAAAAATATAACTGACCCATATTCAAAAAAATCTACAAAATCGGAAAAATGAACAGAAGAGAATGAGCAACTTACAAGCTTTTTTGAGAAATCTCCAGACATCACTTTGAAAAAAGAGGGGCTGCTATAATTCTGCAGACTACCCATGCTCTTTTGTTTACGTCTACACAATCAAATTTCACAAGAAATAAAATGTGAAAAGAAAATAAGAAGAGAATAAAAGTATTTATGTATACTATAATAGTAGCAGCAGCATGGATGCTAACAGGGGGTGCCAATTTATTTGGGGGTGTGCCGATCCAAAGGTGAGAAATGTTTTATGTCCTCCATATTTTGGCAGGCCCCAAATAAAAATTTGTGCCCCTATTAGAACTAGTTCAGGCTTATGTGTCACAGTTTACCAGACACGTGTAATCAATGTTAGAGCACGTGTATGTATGTCACAGCACGTGTTCACATAGAGAATCTACCATCATTAAAACTTTTTGAGAATCTGCCATTGGTAAAAAAATCTTGAGAATCTGCCATTGTTAAAAAAAATCTTGAGAATCTACTATTTTTTGAATTTACCATTCATACAGGACAAATGAATCTGGTCCGTTGGATGGGTGATTTGGTACTTGATCTTGATGTCTTTGATCTGGTGGAAGAAGATTAAATTTTACTATCCCGTAAAAAGTTCCATAACCTGTGGGTGGCCTGGAAGCTGCAATCCACACTGGTGGCGTCCAACAAGTCAGTTGAGTCGGCCATCCGCTTATATCGAACAACCAGATTAACGGAACCTAAGTGCATATCA
This sequence comes from Papaver bracteatum, assembly GCA_023529315.1. NCBI lineage: Eukaryota > Viridiplantae > Streptophyta > Magnoliopsida > Ranunculales > Papaveraceae > Papaver > Papaver bracteatum. The sequence continues at coordinate 49,363 of JAJJWX010001563.1, read as the reverse complement.
CCTCTACTCTGAAAAACAGACAATGTAGAAGAAAGCAAGGTATCAAAGGAAAACAACTTTTAAAAGTGAGACACAAAATGTATAGAATCAAAATACAAAATTTACTTGATTAAGTGAATGAGAATACATAAAAAAAAACCTGCTCATATGAGGAAAAAATATGTCATCAATCAACAATGGGGACAGGCACCAAGCCAATAGTGGATGTATCCAGAACACCACAGTTGCGCACTTCAAACATATTTGTAATCAATGTGGGTGTCGACCATTATTAAGAACAGTCGGGAGGACGTCACAAACATGGCATGAGCTTACTGTTGGAAGTGCAATTCTAAACAAACAAAGTCAAAAGAGGTGTAGTGTCGGGACTGGATTCCTAATGTCATAGTATTAAACTACCAGTTTTCAGATAAAAACTGGTATGGTAACTACTACATGTACCTGATATAATAGTGAATGACGTGGTGCATGACTAAGCACGTGGTGGTTCGTAATATGCTGCTGCTGCTGCTGCATCCGTGCTTGCAGGATCAGTTGCTTCTCCATCTTGCAACAAAAGAATAACAGTTAGGGGAATAGGTATGCTTCATACCAATCTTTGTTGCATCTTTATGGCATGCAGAATTTCACAATAGCGACTGTCAAATATGAAAGATGAAGCTCGTACCTTTGAATTAGCAACATTGTCAGAACTATCAGGAGCTAGCAGCAATTCTTCCTACTGCATTTTCACCAAAATCTGCAATCAAAATTTCAGTATTAACTACAAACTGAGTTGCAAAGTTCCCTGTGAACAATGATTCAGATGTGTATACCTTCAGCTCCTTCAGATTTTACTGCTAAGAAAATATCAGCATAAGAACAGTGATTATTGACTACGAAATTATTCAAACAAAATACTTAAGCATCTTAACAGCAAGAACCAACAGAAACAAATCTTAAACTTAAGAATCCAAAAAGTCACATCTTTTGTATTACATCTAACTTGCACAATGTCCACAAAGAAAAAGAAGGAAGCCTTTTTTTTCTACATTTTATTTCTTTAACCGGTTTCGGGACACAATGACACACACTCTTTCATGTGTTAGATGATTGGTGACACAAGCCACGAAATTATCTGTCATCCAAAAAAATTGACCATGTAAGACGAGGGACATCATCAGCTCTGAGATGTTTTAGCTGAGTTCTTGCTGGGCATCGTCGTATTTCAAATCTTGAAACCTCTGTAGCAATTTGATCTTGTACGTATTAAGTGCAGCATCCTCCAATGATACTGGTGTGGACTTGATAACAGAGATTGCTCCAGCTTGGTGTAAGGCTCCAGCAGCTTCTTCTGCAAAGAGAAATTGTGGATAACATATGTTATGAATCATGCTAATGCAAATGAAGACTAGTAGATAGATGCATTTGCGAACATATCAAAGTTTTAACCTGAGTTTGAAAGGGCAGAGAGAGCCTTTAATGCTGACTTGCGTGTTTTGTCGTCTTTGGCAAACTTCAACATTTCTACGAGATCTTTGTCTCCACCCATCTCTACTACTCTCATCCTTCTTTCATCTACAAGCAATTGACAAGAAAATGTTCCAAATTGGGTTATCTGTTTCAATGAAGATATTATATACTAACACAAAAGAGGGAATTGTCTTTGAAACACCAGCAATTGTAAGAAATTTACATGTAACAACACAACACCTAGAGATGCCATATTACTTTCCGAGTGACCAGTAATGCTGATTAAAGATAAACATGATCCAAAATCTCAATGAAGGAGCAAGGTCTAACTCCACATATTCCCTAGATAAAAATCTCAACAGCATAAGGCCAAAACGGGAGTTTCGAAAGCTCTCGATTTACCCTCTTAATGGGTGAAAGTAACAACATTATGTCACCAGGCGAGCAAGGTGTAACAACACTTCAACAGCACAATGCAACACCAGAAGTTCCCAAAACTCCTCAAATTACCCTCTTCATGAGAGAAATTTAATAACATTAAGCCAGAAGGCGAGCAAGGTCTAACACCACTTCCTAGATAAAAATCTCAACAGCATAATATTACACCAGGAATTTCCAAAGCTCAGGAAAGTAACAACAGTACGCCACAGGGCGAGTAAGGTCTAACACCACTTCCTAGATAAAAATCTCAACAGCATAATGCTACACCAGGAATTTCCAAAGCTCAGGAAAGTAACAACAGTACGCCACAAGGCGAGTAAGGTCTAACACCACTTCCCTAGATAAAAATCTTCGACAGCATAATGCTACACCGAGAATTTCCAAAGCCCTCAATCAACTCTCTTATTGAGGGCAAATAACAACGCTACACCACCAGGCGTGTGACTAGACTACAATTTTGGTTGAGAACAGACAAGAATAACAGCCACAACAATGTAATTGCCTAACCACCCCGTACCCTATACAAAGTGCAATTGTCGTGATTAAAAAAAAAAAAAAAAAGATGACAAAATGTGGAAATCAAATAATACTTACCATCAACAGCAAAACGGCTTATTCTAGACGCTCCCATTCTTTTAAACAATGGATCCTTGACATGCATCAGCGATATAGACTGGTGAAGCAGATTATCCCCTGCACAGGACAAATTTAACCATTCCACAATTTCGAACACTGACAGCTAAAATTCACTAACAATTACACATAAATACATACATACCCATGTATGGAAAGAATTGGTAACCAACAAATGTTGCACTAGCGACATAAAATGCTTTCAACATCCATCCTACTTTTCGTTCCACTTCCGCTTCAAGTGCAATCTCATCTAAGAAAAACCACAAACAGATAGTGATCAATTTTGAATACCCTTTAGGAGATTTCAATTTCCATTCCTATATGAACTACAATTTGAATCATACCTTTTGGAGAAAATGATGAGAATCTGCGGGTAGTGATTAGCTTATTTTGGGGATATCCTCTACCTCTAGACAAATACTAGAATGGAAATCAAATTAGAAGAAATGAATAAGAACCCATTAAGATCAAATACAAAATCTAGGGTTTTCGACTAGCATTTCTGGAAATGAAAATATCTCAAATTAGGATGAAATTCAGAGAAGAAGCTTGGGTTTTAATGAGTAAAAACAACTTACAGTAGTTAACTGTCTTGCTAAGTTACGCATTCTGATCGTAATTTTGTTCTTCTTCTCCTTTCTCTCTTTCAAAATGAATAACAAGCTCCGTCTGGACTCAGCTCAGGAGTATCAATGGAGTTCCGGTTTTGGGTTTAAGTCCCAGTAAGTGGAAGTAAAATCGGGAGGGTAAGTCAATTGGGTAGACCCATGAAACCCGAAATGTTAACCTCCCGACTTTGCCCTTTAATATCATTCCTAGATGTGTCCACCGGTGATAATTGGTTTTAGTTACAATCTTGGTAAAGGGCGGTAAGAAATGGAAGAAGGGCAGCAAACCTAATAAGACAAAAAGGGTCATTCGGTGGTAATTCAAGTGTCCCTTATCAAATTAAATATTGAAATGACCAATTAACCCTTATTGTTAATAATCAAGATTAGTGATGATAATTAAGATTAGTGTTTGATAATCAAGATTAGTATTGATAATTAATTTTCAGTTATAATAACTCTAAAATCATATTTTTAGAGTTATTAAAAACAAAAAAGTTTTGAGGAGAAGAAAAATAAAACTTATATGATATTTGTGAAAGCCTAGATTTTGATTCACTCAACCAAAATGAGTGATTCCAGTTGCAAATTTGAGGTGGGTGAATCTCTATATTATAGAGAAAACAAGTACTACATACCTCTTGATGGAGATCCTGATATGGAGTATTTGTTAGATGGTAGATATGTTTTAACCCAAGATGAAGGTCAATCTCAACCAATTGAAGAAATTACCCAAAAAATTGAAGAACCCAGCACCACAAATGACCAGGTATATTTCTAAACTAGTTCCCATTAGCTTTTTGTTGCTTGAAATTCTCTAAAGTATGTAGAAAAATCAAAATTTAAAAAATTTCAGAAGAACATACGGTTGGTAATTAGCTAGTTACCAACCGTATATGTGAGATACGGTTCGTAAAATTTCCAATACCAAGCAACTGGTTCAATTTGAGGAAAAACCCAGAAACAATACCAGTTACGGTAGTGTTTATGGGAGAAAATCGCCTCTGCCGAATTTGGTAAATTCGATGGTGGATAGACTGGTTTAAACCCTTAAACAAATGTGCTGCACGTGAGCACTTTTGATTCGAGATATAAATTTGTACAACTCTGGCCTAAACCAAGAACATGGCCATTCCAGATTTGCTTCGGTCACAAAGTGGAGGAGAAGGGTTGATTTGGGGAGGATAGCGAAGAAGGGTGATGAGACCAGAGAGTTCTGGCTAGGTAGTATCTCGACTTGTATCAGAAGTGTAGAATCTTGCGGAAGCTTGCTAGTGATGGAAGCTTTTGAGAGAGCTTGCAAAGTTGTTATCTAATAGTGTTCTATTTTGCCTGACCAAGACTTGTGTTGTTTTGGCCGAATAGGTGAAACCTATTTATACAAGTGAGATTAAACGTACCATGGCCTCATTAAGGAATTGAGTAAATGTGCCAATTAAAACATAGGAGGTGGAAACCGTTGGCTTTATGGTGAAAACGTTTTCACCATAAATTTCCTTATTTAATTGACCGTATTCATTCCTTGCACGCCTTGATTTATTGCGAGCGTAGTGTACGATGAATGCTGTGACCGCCAAAACCAAAACCCCAAGAAAGCATCCCCAGTTTATGTTGATTCTCGAGAGTTGGGCGCAAGTAGCAATGCCAAAGTTGCTAGTGAAGCGTTGCGGCATGTGCCAATGGCATGTGAGGGATGTCTCGACCGCAAGTTGTACTTTGAGTGCGGATGGAAATTCCAAAGTCTCTTGGTGGAGCATTTGGCATGTGCTGAATGCCTTGACCGCAAGTTGCACTTTGAGTGCGAATGGTAATGCCAAAGTCGCTAGTGGATCATGTGTGGCATGTGCCAATGGCATGTGCGGAATGCCTTGGCCGCAAGTTGCACTTTGAGTGTGAATGGTAATGCCAAAGTCGCTAATGGAGCATGTGTGGCATGTTCCAATGGTATGTGCGGAATGCCTTGGAAATTGGCTAGCAAGTTGGGGATAAAAGTGTCTAGTGGTTGCGTGTTGGCATGTGCCAATGACACGCACGGCCACTTTGGCCAAGTCGCAGGCGCTACAATTGGGTAGCGGCTTGGAATAGAAAGTGGCTAGTGGTAACGTGTTGGCATGTTCCAATGGCACGCACGGCCACTTTGGCCAAGTCGCGGGCGCTACCACTGGGTATCGGCTTGGAATAGAAAGTGGCTAGTGGTAACGTGTTGGCATGAGCCAATGGCACGCACGGCCACTTTGGCCAAGTCGCGGGCGCTACAACTTGGTAGCGGCTTGGAATAGAAATTGGCTAGTGGTAACGTGCTGGCATGTGCCAATGGCACGCACGACCACTTTGACCAAGTCGCGGGCGCTACAACTGGGTAGCGGCTTGGAATAGAAAGTGGCTAGTGGTAACGTGTTGGCATGTGCCAATGGAACGCACGACCACTTTGGCCAAGTCGCGGGCGCTACAACTGGGTAGCGGCTTGGGATAGAAAGTGGCTAGTGGTAACGTGTTGGCATGTGCGAATGGCATGGATGGCCACTTTGGCCAAGTCGCGGGCGCTACAACTGGGTAGCGGATTGGGATAGAAAGTGGCTAGTGGTAACGTGTTGGCATGTGCCAATGGCACGCACGACCACTTTGGCCAAGTCGCGGGCGCTACAATTGGGTAGCGGCTTGGAATAGAAAGTGGCTAGTGGTAACGTGTTGGCATGTGCCAATGGCACGCACGGCCACTTTGGCCAAGTGGCGGGCGCTACAACTGGGTAGCGGCTTGGAATAGAAAGTGGCTAGTGGTAACATGTTGGCATGCGCCAATGGCACGCATGGCCACTTCGGCCAAGTGGCGGGCGCTAGAACTGGGTAGCGGATTGGAATAGAAAGTGGCTAGTGGTAACGTGTTGGCATGTGCCAATTGCACGCACGGCCACTTCGTCCAAATTGCGGGCGCTACAACTGGGTAGCGGCTTGGAATAGAAAGTGGCTAGTGGTAACGTATTGGCATGTGCCAATGGCACGCACGGCCACTTTGGCCAAGTTGACCTAGTTGCACGGTTTGCAAGCCTAGGGCGCTATTTTTGGCACGTGCCAAATGGTATAGCGGCTTAGTTTGGCATGGTTGCCATGGTGCGCAGTATGCGGCTTGGTTTAGGAATTAGGGTTCTATGTCGAAAACCCTAATCTGGTATTTTTGAAAGAATACCCCCTATTAATTATTAACATCTGAATTAAATGCTCGTAGTTAATTTGTTGCTCGTAACACTAGGTCATGGGGTTTTACTATTTTGCCCCTTATCTAAAATCCACCATCGACAGGTAGGTAAAATATTATCGTTTCCAACCGTAGGTTAATTACTACGGTATGTTGGTGACATTTAGTTTCCAACTGTATATTACACTGTGTGTTTTACTATTTTTTTGAACTGTTTACGGTTTGTTGGAAGTTGAAATTTACCAACCGTAGGATGGTTACGGTTTCTAAAGGATTATAGTTACCAACCGAATAATCAACTTCCGGTTAGTTTATACTATTTCTTTACCAACCGTACCTTCATGTATGTTTTCCTTTTGTTTCCTAGTTTAGACTAATGTTGGTATATTTTTGTGCAGGTCGTTTATGTACCTCTTACAATGCATGACAAACTTTTAACAAATGAAATTCTCACCAAAGATTCAAGCTACATGGGAGGAGAAAAAAAGGTACCGTGCAAGTATCAAAGACCAAGAGGAAGAGTACTACTTTCACTAAGAAAATACGATGCCCCTTCAAGCTTCAATTTAAAATCAACGCGGAAAAAGGTGGTTTTTGGAGAAAGTTGTATGCGGAAGTCATAACCACCATATATCGAAGTAGTTTGAACCATAAACCCTGACTACAAAAGTATCTAGCCAAACATGACTTTCTAAAAATCCATAAATATATAATAGAATCACAAACACAAACGAAGATTGGAGGAAAAACATCAAACCCTACTCCTCCTCTTGTCTGTAGCCGCAACTTCTAGTTGTCCAACCCTTTCCTCCCGACGAAACTCTTCTTCTTCTTCACGGCTCCAGTAGTCGACCTCTATCTCTCGATTCTGGTTCTCTCGATATATATGTGTTGTAGAGGGTCCAAAGCAAGGACCTAGCATACGGACCAAACCCCATATTAAGCTAGTTATCGACCATAACTTTACTTCAAACAGCTCCATTCCCATTCACCTGACCACTGCATATCTCTCCAATTATGTCCATCGATCCATCTTACTCGATTCAACCAACGAAATCCATTACATTTCTGCCTTCGAAGAACTTGTTTCAACAGCTTTCATCGTCACTGCCTGAACTGTCCAACTTCTCGGCACCTTCCTATTCACCGACAGCAAAAATTCTCCATTGTCTCGTTCAAGGAAACACCGAAACTTCATAATATAAATTCACACCCATTATTGCCGCTACTGTATAGAGCTCCCTTTCTGTTATTCAATCACCAGCACTTCTCATAATCGATTTAAAATCAAATCGTAACACCACCTGCTTCCCTCAATAATACACAAACGTCTCCATTCCATTTCAGTTCTCTGGCTCCTTATTTCTCCATGAATACGAATTCAAATCCATCCAACATATACATTTTAACTCCCTGCAATTCCCAATCTTACTTACACAGATTCAGTGCCAAACAAACCCTTTTGTTCTGATGCTTCATTGAGTACAAAATCTCACAATTGAGTATAAACAAGTACCATCTCTTTTTCTTCACCCTATCCGGATTCCTACACAAGCAAATAAACCAAAAACATTGTGACCAAAATAACATACGGTTTGTAATGTGATGTTCAATACAAACCGTAGCAAAGTTACGGTGTGTAACTTCAAACTCGTAAGACACCGTAAGCAGATACGGTTTGTAACTTGGCATAAGTTACACACCGTAGAAAAATATTGTTGGTAACTTTAATATCGTCTTCAACCGTACTATTACTTGAAAAACAGTTTTGAGACACATGATGATTTACAGTTGAAGACGTAATAAACCATACGCGCCGTATCTACCCTACGGTTCATACTTTTTTGCACCGTACAACTAAATTCTATATTTCAGGCAACTATTTTATACGGTTGATAATTAAAAACAATTACACACCGTATGTAGATATGGTTGGTAACTAACTCGAAATTATGAACCGACTGGAAAAAAAACTAACATGAAGGACAAAATACGGTTCGTAATAGGGTTTAAATTACCAACCGTATCTGACCAAAATTCTCAGAACCAAGAACATACGGTTAGTATTTGAGATTTATTTAATTGTTACGAACCGTAAAGCATCAAATTTATTAGATACGGTTCGTAACAGAACCAATTATAATCGTATAAAGAAAAAATCCAGCATTCTAAAATTTGATTTTTAACCTAAAACCTTAATTTTTGATGGAGAATACACTTCAATTGAACACAACAAAAATACTAAATGGGTTTTCGAATAAATACCTCGTATAAGTCATTACGCTTGATTTTTCCACATGAGGTTTGGAATTGATGTTCTTCATCGATTGAGGGATGTTCTTGATTTGAAGCCATTGAATCTTCGTCAACTTTCTTATTCTTAGTCATCTCTAATATAGACTTCAATCAACAATTATTAATGTTGCGAATCGCCGATTAATCACGATGAAATTTTCGATCGATTTTAATGGAGCTTATGGTTAGAATGGAAATGGAGGAGTAGAGAAGATGAAAGAAAAAAAAAATTGTTTTTGATTCTTCTCATTCATAATTAGGTTTAAATATGATGGAGGATAATTCAGTCTTTTCAACCAAAAAAAGCAAGGGTAAATTAGTCTGTTTGAGGTGAAAAGGGTAACGTAGTCAATTTACTACCCCTAAAGGGCACCCCATAACCAATTAGAGGGACATTGTTATCACACTTGCCTACCCTCTACCATTTCTTGTCGCCCCTATTCCAAGCTTGTTTACTTTTAGTGTAGGACCGGTACTCCACAAAACAAAAAAATATAGGAGGTGAACACTATTTCACACCTTATGGGTAGGAGAAGTATGCTGAAATGAGATATGCTGGGAAACGGAGACAGAACCAGAACCCTAGCTAGTAGCACACTTGGTCGAGTAGTTTTTTAATTGACAAATATTTTTGCAAGCATATATCATAGGATTCATAGCTAACATTGGATAAAATGGTTCATAGGGATGCTCCTAGTTCGAAAGTGCTTTAGTAATATGAGAGCCAAAACTATTTTAACCTTGTGACATCGATGACGGGGAGGCATATTTTGTAAATGTTGATTCAAAAATATTTACTTTTTTATTATGGAGCTATCGTCAAGGAAATCCTAAGTTTCCATTTTTCTTAGTAGAAGGACAAAGTTTCTGTTTTCCTAACTAGACGGACATTGCTAAATCAGTTTCCCTGGTTGGCACATGATCGGTCGGAAATGACCTTCTAGTTAACTTAACCAAACCGGGAATTGGTAAAATAAATAAGCCATACCCGTATTCAGAATATATACTTCTGAAGAAAAGAAAAGATGTTATAGAAAAGATGCAATGAGAAAGAGATATTGTGGTTATTTCGGAAGATCTAAACCCATACACGAGACTGCTATATAGATCAGTTATTGATAATATTATCACTAGAGAACATAGAGGGAAGGAATTTTTAAAAGGCACTTATGCGACTCCTCTCTGACATAAATCGTTCGAAGAATTTTCGTTGCATCTAGAAACTTCAAAATCAATTGTTAAGCATTGTTGTTACCAAAGATTGGTGAATGAATACCAACTACCAGTGCTAGGCTTACTTCCTTTAAATTAGATAAGTGTATCTACTTTCCCTTATCTTTTTATTGCAATTGCATATCCTAAATTTGGAAATATATCATGTTGGTTTCTCTTATTGAGTACATGATTTGTTGGTTTGCATAAATTGAGTACATGATTTGTTGGTTTGCATAAATATGTTCGGAGTGCATTCTAGATGTTTGAATAAATGTCTAAGCCATGTGAACAAGGATCAGTGGGAATCATATAATGACGTACATTTTACAATTTGGCATATGTTTGTATACAATGATCCAAATTATGAAGCAATTAAAGTTTGGGGGTATCATACATATACATGAGTCATGTGGTTTACTGTAACATGAGTTTGTATTGAGTGTGATTCACATTTTGGTGCTTGTGAAAATGGAAATTTTAATTTTCTAGTAAAAGTGTCGCATCCGGTGCTTTATGTAGATTGTTCATAAGTGTGGGTATCATACATATACGTAAGTCATGTACTGTTGAAATTTGAGTATACTACGCCAGACCATTAAATACTTACTTTACTAGATTTTTTTGCATTCTAGGAATAGCTTTGCAAATGGTAAAGTTTGGTGTTGGTTTGTTTTTTTTTACTATCTCCATGTAGTTGCAGGATTCACGATCTTTGAACAAAGGATTCTTTGGAGCATTAGGGTAGCGAGTTCCTTTACCAGCGCCACGAGAAGCATATTCAAGTAGTAATCTGATGCAATCCCCACCTAATTGGTATATTGCTCGCGAGAATCTCTCGTCAGAATTTATTTGATAAAACAGCGGAAGCTCAGGATCATAAAGAGGGATGGGAAGACCAGCTTCAAGTTGTCCTAGCGATACTATGATTTTCTCGCGAGAACATTGGTCATCAGTAAATAATTTGAGGGAAAGTTCTGATTTGGAATCTTGATAATCTGGAATCAAAGATAAGTTAAAACCTTTAAGTCTGAGTTTCTCGTGCATTTTATTAAAGGCCTTCAAAATTTTAGCACCAGCAGCAACCATTTTGAGTATGGGAATGAAGGAAAAGGTTGAAAAGAAAAAGTAAATTATAGAAGTGCAATTTGCGGAAGAACATCAAATGTTGCATAGAGAATACGAAGAGAAGGAAGAAGAAAGTAAAAGAGAAAAAAGAGAGGAATGAGAAGAGTATTTATAGAAGAAGAAATTTCTCGAAGAAGATGAAGGCAATTAATGCAAAGGAAAGATGTGGCGGTCAAATCGCAGCGGTTACAGGGGACGTGTCAAAAATTTATTGGAAGAAAGAAACTCGTGAAAACAGCTAGCGAAGTACATAGAAGCGTGTCAGAATGGGAAAGCAAAAAAGATAAGCGATTATGGCATTCTTAATTTTCATGATCTTCTCTTCTTCGCAGAAAAGACATGAGAAGAGGCAAGATGTAGTACCAGAATATCGCTACAACACTATTCCTGTGATATTAACAACATTTCTACGAGCGTCACTGACAATTCTTCAACGCAATTTCATGAGCGTTGCAGAACAACTAAGAGAAACTGACGATAGAAGAAGTAAAAGAAGAATGTATTGATCCTGCGATGGCCATTATGCTTGCGATAGAGAAATATTGTAACGATCGCGATAAGATCGCAAAGTAGATCTGAATTAGGGGGAAATCTTAGCTGTCTTCCACTATGTAAGTCCCTATATAAAGGGCACTATAGATCCAGAAAAGGATGATGTATTTTTGAGAGCTGAGAGAATTTTGAGGAGAGAGAAACTCCAGAAAGAAAGTTGTAATTCTGAGTTTTGATCTTTCTTGTAAATCTTCCTGAAAGTGAATTAATAAAAGTGTTGTTGTTCATCCACAATTATGATTTAGTTTTAATAGATTCTTGACAAGGGTGTAGTGTAGGAAATCCTGCAACTACACTCCATGTTGTGATCAAAACATCATTTGCTTACAATATTCTTGAAGCAAATAAAATGTGGGAGTATTAAACTGTTATGCGAATTGTTTCATGTTTATATTAACCGCTGCATTCATTTTGTTTCGAGGATGATCCGTTTTGGGTGTTCATTAAATGAAACATGAAAGTTGTAGCGGAGTGGTGCATTAAAGCGCTACACATGATCTATGTATGCAGGGGATTCTATGACATATGTGGTCACTGAGATTTTTGGATCCAAGGATTGAATCTTGAATAATTAAAAATATGAAAGAGATCGTATATAGTAACGTGATGTCGCCATCCTTAGATTTTTGATTTAATAGATGAGGACAAATTAGTTTGGAATGTCCTTTAAATAAGGACTTAATTTTTCAAGATTCCACTTGCTGAAGTGGTGTGTTTGGAGTGCCACAGGTAACTTTAGACTAAGCTTATATAGGGATAAGCAATTACTGAACCTACACATGTCAGTGTAGGTACTTTAGCTGTAAGATGGCTATAAAGTTTGAGTCATAGTGTTTATGAGGATAAAACAGGGACTAAAGTTACTGATGAGATTTTAGGAGATTAGATTTATTTTCTTATAAAGCAAACAATGTAGTTTGTAGCTCAAGGAACTGCCAGATTGGTGTCTTTTGTCTAAACTATGCTGTTTTGAGTGTGATTTACTGGTGCATGGTCTTTTCTGGTTATACTGCACAATTCTTATGTGAAATTTGGTTTGGCGGTGGTGGCTCTACTGGAACCATGAAGAGGTTTGTGATAGCTAATAAACTCGTTATAATAGTTGTGATTTTGGATGATCATGTTGAACGTTCCTTATTATAAATTTACCTCTTAATAAGTTTTACACTCCCTTAAGTTCACGAAAATTCGATGACCATTACTTGTTACCCTCATGTGAGATATAAATTCAATTAAAAAACAATTAGTAGAGAGTGCCAATAAGTGTTTGATTTAATTTTTTAACAGGAGTATGTTCATGTGCTTCATAACTTTGTATGTTGTTGTAGACTTGCTATTTGCTGGTGTGGGAGAATTTGTGAGGGGTTCACCAAACATGAATTCCCTAGTTGATTTTGGATCTCTTACTGCATTTATTATCAGGGTGGTAAGATCCGTGTCGTATTTTGTTTTGGGGAAATGCATGACTAATAGTCCTAAACTGAATGTTGTACAACAGGAAATAGGGGAAGATTCGGATGAGCATGTGTGCAACTTGGATTAGGAGACTGGTTATATCATGTGATGTTCACTTTGCGGTAAATAAATGCTTGAGTATAAAATAATCAGTGGATGATTATGTTAATTGTTGACTGGAAAATCCAAACCTGTGGTTATTACCGTGGCTGATCTTTTATCACTTAAGGTAAGATGTTATCAACAAAAGTGATGCAACTATTATTGATAAAGCTCAATGGTGATTCCCGAGACTTAATTTTCTGATAATGGAACCATATATATCTGCAGGGTAGCTTGCGGTTACATAATGCAATGTATAAGCTAATCATAAAATTTCTGAAAAGGGAAGCCAAACAATGGTTGACCTTGTTTTGTGCAGACTGAAGTCTTACAAACACATTGTACCCTTTACCTGTTCAGAAAGATTTTATCGATGATTTGAATATTTTGAGAGATCTTCATACTTAAGATTTATGAGATTGCTTAAACAAGATGATTTTGACCCGGTAGAAACCAACATATATTGCAAGTAGCATCGCTGTAAGAATATCAACAATGGATAAATCCGGACTAGGATACACTTCATGGAAATCTGTAATTGAGTAGAGATACAAATTCCGCTACATGTTCACGAGTTTATCCAGGCAGACTCATTTGTACATTGTTGGAGACATGTCATACTATCCCCATGGAAACTGACAAAGCAAAAATAAAATACATGAGAAGAACTAGATCAAAATACCAAGGTAAACAAGGCTAAGTTAGAGTGAAAAAACTTTAACTCTTAAAGAGTCATAAAAAAGTCCTCGATGACCCATTTGACACACTCCTTTAATGCCAATCTAGCAAGGAACTTTGGAACGACGCAGCAGGAAAGTTTTCATGCGATTTAGCAATATAGCGAAAGTAGTATAGAAATGATTTATATATGCATCATAACAACAAACAACTAGGAGAGTCAAAATGGATGGTTGTTGACTAAGCTCAATCTAATGCTTATTGGAACTAATCTAACATATACTATCTATCCTTAATACCATATATAAGACTCTTCTATTCCCACTTTCTCTCGGCAACAATCTTCTACTCTTTATTTTTTATTTCATTTTCTTTAACTGTACATGCATTACAGAAGCTCAACAACTTGGAAAACGACAACCGAAACAAGAAAAATAAGCAACGGTAGGTACTTGATTTTCTTGTACAGATTACTTCTACTTTTGTTGGATGTCTGCATGGTTTTCAGTGACAACATTATTTGAAGATATCTCTGGTAGTTTCGCTTAATCACGAACTCGTTGATTACCTGATAAATTCTGTTTCTGCCCAGATACATAACCCATATTAGATTCGGGTTATAAAACCTACCCATAATTTAAAGAAGTAACTACATTTGGGAACTATTAACTATGGTTGTTGGATAACATTGGAATAAAAAAAGTGAATTTTTGTACTAATTTCCGTCTACTTAGCAAATTTGAAACGTTGTTTGTTTACAAGGAAAAATAGAAATCATTGGATTTCTACGAGGATTGATCTTTATTATGCCTTTTCGTGTGGAGGATTCTTTGTTATTGTGGCAGCAACTTTCCGATCCAAGTCTCTACGTAAAACTTTGGAATTTTATCCCCCTGCTATTATGTGGTGCATTTGGAGAGAGCGAAACTCTAGAGTTTTTGATGCGAAGAGTCACTCGACTGGTAATGTCATTAATATGGTTAAGTATACAATTTATGTTTGGCTTTTTAAGAATTTGTTGATGTGTCTTATCAGAGTGTGATGGTCAATTGGAAAATTCTGCATTTTAGGCCTCCCATCTTGGGGGTACTTTCTTTTGTATCCCTATATTTTTGATCTAATATATTCTTCTTTGTCCATAAAAAAAAGGTATTTTCTAATATACACCTATTTGATAATACATTTACAAAAAATATTCTCGTTTTTATAATAATTCTAAAATACACCCAATTTAATAATTATGTCCATTTTTTCGAATGTAAAAACTACCATATAGTCCTAGAAATAATATAATAGAGTTAGTTTAGTCATGTTGACCTAGTCAATTGTCTGTTTGTTCCTTTTTAAAAATATATATCTTATTGTTTGGTCCTAGGGTGGACAATACCCATGCGGGATGACATCATATATAGATGATGTAATTGTCTTTTGGTGATACCCTTTTGGAACCATATATATACTCAATTATTAAGGAAGAAGGGAATAATTTTCTGATTTGTTTCCTCTCTCCTCTCTTTTCGGATCTACTTTCTCACTTTTTTTTGTTTCGTTTTGCTTATGAAGATGATGATGAAAATAATTCTTCTTCTTCCGTTTTTGTAGGTTTTTGACGATGAAGACGATGAGGATAATGATGAACGATGAAGATATTTTGAGTTCTTTATCTCTGATACTATTGTTGTCGTTGAAGAAGATGAAGATTTAAATAATGAGCTCTATTTTTAGATCTTTTTATTAGGCATTCACTCGAAAAAATGAACTCGGATTTTTGTTGTGTGGTCATGTTAAGGAATGAACTTTGTTTTTGATCTTGAATTATTAGGTGTTGATTAAAAAGAATGAAATTTTTTTCTATGGATTGTTGTTGTGTGTTCATGTTAAGAATGAACTATGTTTTAAGATCTTGAATTATTAGCTTGTCATTCGAACTTTTTTTTTTTTTTTTTGTGTTCATTTTAAAGAATGAACTTTGTTCTAGGTTGGAATTAGTTTGTTTTTGATAGGTGTTCGTTTTGACGAATGAACTCTGATTTTGTTCATAATAATGAACTTTGATTGGGTATTCATTTTGATGAATGAACTCTGATTTTTGTTCATGATAATAAACACGGATTTGGTGTTCAGTTGAAAGAATGAACTCTGATTTTTATTCATAATAATGAGCTTTAATTGGTTTTTCATTTGAAAGTATGAACACTTATTTTTTTTCCATAATAATGAACTTTGATTGGGTGCTCATTTGGAAGAATTAAGTATGATTTGTGTTCATAATAATGAACTTTGATTCAGTGTTCATTTGAAAAAATGAACTTTGTTTTCATACTTGAGTTAGTGGTCTTGATTAGGTGTTCATTCAAAATAATGAACTATGTTTTTTTTTCATAATAATGAATTATTTGTTGTGTGTTTATTTCTAAGAATGAACTCGAATCTATAAAAGACATTACCAAACATCTGATACTTCACCAAACAGAATGAATTCCTACAAGAAAATGAGTCCAATTTTGTGCATACTCCTTTAAAGATTGTGCAGTAACCAAACATTCTCATTGGTTTGCTTCAAGCAACCGGTTATCTAAAGTTAGTTAGTTTGTTTTTTTAATTTGATTTAAATCTTAAAAAGGAAAGAGAATACTTACCATATCTACTACTTACCTTAGGGCTCTTAAAAAAGAAAATAGAATGATATTTTAGTGATTTTATAAAAAAAAAAAAAAAAAAAAAACTGTAAAAGAAAGATTTCTTTTAAAAAAAATATAATAGAAAATAGATTGCTCATTCAGGTTAATTATCATGGAACCTTATGTTGTGCTAGTTCCATTTCCATGTTATATACACCAATTTGATAAAGAGTTCTACTGTATATTTGATTTGATTTCACACTGCAAAGTGCTAGTTTCACCCACACAACACAAAAAAGAAAAAATATAAAATCAATCAAATTAGTAAAGGTATAAAAGCAACCAAAGAAGTAAAGGTCCATGGATAAGTGGTAAGAACTGATCCTTCCACTTAAAAATCAGAGTCATAAATTAGTTCAAAACAATCAGGGGTAGAACGGTGGAAATTGATGATCCTTGCGCGTTTATCTATTTCATGTTTACAAATCCTATAACTAAGGTAACTGATATATTTTCTTACCTTTTTAAGTTATATATATATATATATATCAAATTAAAACAAAAACAAAAACAGGCAGTTGGTTTGAAACAACCAATAGGAATGGTTTGTTACGTGCACACTATTTAAAGGAGTGTGCACAAAATTGGACTCAAAGAAAATAATTAGGAAGTTCAGAGAGCATGAACTCAAATAATTATGGAAACAAGAAAGTTGCAGAAATCCTGTAGAACGAGTTTTTCTTCAAGGAAAGAAATAAATTTCAAAAATAAAACTAACCTATAATACAAAGGTACAAAACAAATCAGACCGTTACTTGCCCCACTTCAAGTTATATACAAATGGGCTGATGCCAATCCTTTTACGAAGAGGAATGATGAGCAGAAGACTCCTCATGCAACTTCTCCGGTCGATATTTGTGAAATGTACCAAAAGTATAATCATACTAATGATGATACTCAGGGTTATTTGAAAATTTGGACTCCTTTTTCTTATGATTAAAGGAAGGACTTTTCCAATGGATGGAACTTGCAACACACCCTGTAAAAATCTTTTTATCGATTTTGAATGAGTTGTTGCTAAAGCTCGAATGTATGTCACGAATGACAGAAATAATATTTTTACCAGCACATCCCTTTTCTTTAATCGGGGGGGGGGGGGGGGGGGGTCTAACAACCTCACCCAATATTTCGTTTAGGCAATATGTATGGACAAACTCCAATATAATTTCAAGAGAATCAACTACACATTCAGACTCAATCAATGGAAATATATCCAAGAGTTGTACCTATGTTTCACAATGTAATCAAAAAATCAAACAGATAGAAATCCGCGAGCCTGATTATTATGTGAAACAACTTGAACGGTACCAAAGACCAATGTTCAAGTGTCAATCAATTTATATCAACAACCAAAGGTTGTATTATCTAATTGATTAAACTACGCACAACCTGTGATATTTCAATTATATAGATAATATAATGTGGAAAATAAATAACACAGACACCAGAAATTTTGTTAACGAAGAAACCGTAAATGCATAAAAACCCCGGGATCTAGTCCAGATTTGAACACCACACTGTATTAAGCTGCTACAGACACTAGCCTACTTCCAGTTAACTTCAGACTGGAATGTAGTTGAGCCCTAACCAATCTCATACTAATCAAGCTACAGTCGCGTTCCTTACACCTCTAAATCCCATCAAGACTCTACCCACTTGATTCCCTTAGCTGATCTCACCCACAACTAAGAGTTGCTGCGACCCAAAGTCGAAGACTTGATAACCCAATCTGTCTTACACAGAAAAGTTTATTCAATTGATAAATCTGTCTCCCACATAAATACCTGTGAGTTTTGTTTGGTCTTTTGATAAGTCAAGGTGAACATGAACCAATTGATATGCCAGACTTAGATTCCCGAAGAATATCCTAGTAATATCAATTACCTCACAATAATCTTAATCGTATGGTAGCGATACAAGATATTATGAATCACAAACGATGAGACAAAGATATTTGTGACTACTTTTTATTTTTCCTATCAGAGATAGTACACGCATGATAGTACTCAATAACGATAGAATACAATAAGATTCGAACAAGCAACTACAGAAAAAATAGTTGGGTCTAGCTTCACAATCCCAATGAAGTCTTTAAGTCGTTAACCTATAATGGTTTTAGAAAAACCCAGGTTAAAAGGAGAATCGACTCTAGTCATAACTAGTATTACACAGGAGGATTAGGTTTTCCATTTGCTAGAGTTCTCCTTTATATAGTCTTCAAATCAGGGTTTGCAATCAATATTACCTTGGTAACAAAGAATTCAATATTCACCATTAGATGAATACCTGAGTAGACTCAATCTAATATCTTGCAACCGTTAGATAGAACCTAGCTTGTTACACACAAATTAAAAGTGACTTCATTTAGATATGGGTAACCGTACCTAAACGTGCACACCTTGTTGGCTCAACAATAGTTAACCGCAGTTATCCATATGAACACTTTCGTATCAACCTTGTTCATTTTAATACAAGTACACAACTAGTTCAAATGATTAAAATGAAACTAGTTCTAGAGTTGTTCAATTATTTATATTCTCATAGAAGTATACAAGACACAATTGAAGCAAAATCGATTTCGGTTCACTTGAATCAATTCATGAACATTATAGCCACGGTTTGCGATGGATTGCATTCCTGATTATATAAATGTATTAGTTCATGAAAAAACCGATTTTAGAACATAACCTACTCAAGTATGCAAACGGGTACGCATACCTAAGTGGTGGACTTAGTTTGGGCTTGCTAGTATGCGAATGGGTACTCATACCTCCAAACTCAGTTGAATTCCCGAACTTGAACTTACGCCGGTATGCATACGGGTATGCATACTAAGTTCCCAGACTCTCAACTAACCAACCAGTACGCATACGGGTATGCATATTATGGTTCCCGGAGTTGGAATAACTTGCAACAGTTGGCATACAAATACTATACTGTGTTATATCCAATCATGGTTAATTGTTCTAAACTCCCATTTCAATCATTGAAACATTCTTAGAATACGACAATAGCTCTCTCAAACAATTTTCAAGGGATAGATTGATCAATACGGAACATTTCGAGTCCACATCAAATGACTGTCTCACACAAATCATGTAAGATGTTACCAGACGATTTTCACATGATCATCTTTTGACCTTCATTAAGAATATAAGATGAACTTGGTTAAAACGAAAGCTCACCAACACATATTTCGAGAAATATGTAAGCGAGTTAAGGAACGCGACTGTAGCTTGATTAGTATGAGATTGGTTAGGGCTCAACTACATTCTAGTCTGAAGTTAACTGGAAGTAGGCTAGTGTCTGTAGCAGCTTAATACAGTGTGGTGTTCAAATCTGGACTAGATCCCGGGGTTTTTATGCATTTGCGGTTTCTTCGTTAACAAAATTTCTGGTGTCTGTGTTATTTCTTTTTCGCATTATATTATCTATATAATTGAAATATCACAGGTTGTGCGTAGTTTAATCAATTAGATAATACAACCTTTGGTTGTTGATATAAATTGATTGACACTTGAACATTGGTCTTTGGTACCGTTCAAGTGTCAATCAATTTAGATATGGGTAACCGTACCTAAACGTGCACACCTTGTTGGCTCAACAATAGTTAACCACAGTTATCCATATGAACACTTTCGTATCAACCTTGTTCATTTTAATACAAGTACACAACTAGTTCAAATGATTAAAATGAAACTAGTTATAGAGTTGTTCAATTATTTATATTCTCATAGAAGTATACAAGACACAATTGAAGCAAAATCGATTTCGGTTCACTTGAATCAATTCATGAACATTATAGCCACGGTTTGCGATGGATTGCATTCCTGATTATATAAATGTATTAGTTCATGAAAAAACCGATTTTAGAACATAACCTACTCAAGTATGCAAACGGGTACGCATACCTAAGTGGCGGACTTAGTTTGGGCTTGCTAGTATGCGAACGGGTACTCATACCTCCAAACTCAGTTGAATTCCAGAACTTGAACTTACGCCGGTATGCATACGGGTATGCATAATAAGTTCCCAGACTCTCAACTAACCAACCAGTACGCATACGGGTATGCATATTATGGTTCCCGGAGTTGGAATAACTTGCAACAGTTGGCATACAAATACTATACTGTGTTATATCCAATCATGGTTAATTGTTCTAAACTCCCATTTCAATCATTGAAACATTCTTAGAATACGACAATAGCTCTCTCAAACAATTTTCAAGGGATAGATTGATCAATACGGAACATTTCAGTCCACATCAAATGACCTGTCTCACACAAATCATGTAAGATGTTACCAGGCGATTTTCACATGATCATCTTTTGACCTTCATTAAGAATATAAGATGAACTTGGTTAAAACGAAAGCTCACCAACACATATTTCGAGAAATATGTAAGCGAGTTAAGGAACGCGACTGTAGCTTGATTAGTATGAGATTGGTTAGGGCTCAACTACATTCTAGTCTGAAGTTAACTGAAGTAGGCTAGTGTCCTAGTAGGCGACAATACAGTGTGGTGTTCAAATCTGGACTAGATCCCGGGGTTTTTATGCATTTGCGGTTTCTTCGTTAACAAAATTTCTGGTGTCTGTGTTATTTCTTTTTCGCATTATATTATATATATAATTGAAATATCACAGGTTGTGCGTAGTTTAATCAATTAGATAATACAACCTTTGGTTGTTGATATAAATTGATTGACACTTGAACATTGGTCTTTGGTACCGTTCAAGTGTCAATCAATTTAGATATGGGTAACCGTACCTAAACGTGCACACCTTGTTGGCTCAACAATAGTTAACCACAGTTATCCATATGAACACTTTCGTATCAACCTTGTTCATTTTAATACAAGTACACAACTAGTTCAAATGATTAAAATGAAACTAGTTATAGAGTTGTTCAATTATTTATATTCTCATAGAAGTATACAAGACACAATTGAAGCAAAATCGATTTCGGTTCACTTGAATCAATTCATGAACATTATAGCCACGGTTTGCGATGGATTGCATTCCTGATTATATAAATGTATTAGTTCATGAAAAAACCGATTTTAGAACATAACCTACTCAAGTATGCAAACGGGTACGCATACCTAAGTGGTGGACTTAGTTTGGGCTTGCTAGTATGCGAACGGGTACTCATACCTCCAAACTCAGTTGAATTCCAGAACTTGAACTTACGCCGGTATGCATACGGGTATGCATAATAAGTTCCCAGACTCTCAACTAACCAACCAGTACGCATACGGGTATGCATATTATGGTTCCCGGAGTTGGAATAACTTGCAACAGTTGGCATACAAATACTATACTGTGTTATATCCAATCATGGTTAATTGTTCTAAACTCCCATTTCAATCATTGAAACATTCTTAGAATACGACAATAGCTCTCTCAAACAATTTTCAAGGGATAGATTGATCAATACGGAACATTTCGAGTCCACATCAAATGACTGTCTCACACAAATCATGTAAGATGTTACCAGGCGATTTTCACATGATCATCTTTTGACCTTCATTAAGAATATAAGATGAACTTGGTTAAAATGAAAGCTCACCAACACATATTTCGAGAAATATGTAAGCGAGTTAAACTCAGCTCGAAATATCAAATGTGTATAACCGAACTCTATATAAATATAAAACTTTTGTCTCAAATAGGAGATAAAGTAGATAGACTTTTGAGTGATAGATGAGTTCAAGTGTCTATATACCTTTTGTTGATGAAGTTCCACAGGCTCCCCTTAGTAGTTCTTCGTCTTCAATCGATGAACGCCGTGAAATCTAAAGATCAACTACACTTTCTATCCTAATCCAAGACTTAGCTATAAGTAGACTAGAAATCAAGACTTATAGTTTTGACAACTAAACTTGACAAACAAGCTTAAGATAACAACGTTTGCGAATTTGACCGAGCACTGCTCTAACAATGAGAACCCTAACATGTCACATGATTGCAAAGCCAGAAAAAATCATAGAAAAAGATAAGTATAATTTTACTTTATATATGTTGTATGAGTAAATTAATATTATAGATAAAAATATAAGTAAACCAGAGAAAAAAGAAGAAATCATGTTTTCCTTCTTCTCTTCTTGTCTATTATGTTCTTCAGTGGAACCCCATTTTCTATTATACTGTACTTTTTTTCTTCTTTTTCTTATCTTTGTTGTATTATTCTTCATTTTCTTACTCGCAGACTTGCAACTCTGTTATCAAACCAAAATAATGCCTTACTTTGGTTTCCCTTTTCTTGCTGATCAAAAAAAAAAAAAAAAGTAGGAAAAAAAAAGAAATCACGTTTTCCTTCTTCTCTTCTTGTCTATTATGATCTTCAGTGGAAACCCATTTTCTATTATACTGTACTTTTCTCTTCCTTTTCTTATCTTTGTTGTATTATTCTTCATTTTCTTGCTCGCATAATTGCAACTCTGTTATCAAACAAAAACAATGCCTTACTTTGGTTTCCTTTTTCTTGCTGATAAAAAAAAAACACTAAGAGAGAAGTAGGAAAACCATATAGTCCTAGGAATAATATATTAGAGAGAGTCTAGTCATGTTGACCCAATCATGTGTCTGTTTGGTCCTTTTTGGGAAATATATTATTGTTTAGTCCTAGAAATTATGGTTTGGTCCTAGGGTGACATCATGGATGATGTAATTGTCATCTCTTCTGATGTGATGTGGCCACTCATGTGGCAGATTTTTTTTTGCCATGTCATAAAGAGAAAGCAATCTTTTTTTTTGTACTCTTCGAACCCATTGTTACCCTAATACGGAAACTCATAGAATCACATATAAGATCTTTTAGGTTCTAATGAAGATTATTCGTAAGTATTGTTATAATAATCATCTTCTCCTTCATTTAATCAATCAACTAACCATTGTTTCTCAAACTCCAGGTGCATTTAAAAAAAATGCCACGATAACTAAAATTTCTATTGATTGTTATAGTAATAATTGAAATTGAGAAAGAGTTTGGATAAGGGTTGTTTGAAAAGTTTTCTCATATATTTTGAATTTGAATCTTGATATGTTTTTTAGGCAAAATCATCAGCATGAAAGAAAGTTAGGTCAGTTTGACCCATTAGTTGTTGATGAGCCTGAGATTTTTGTTGATGCGACCTATGCTGAATATGAAGTAATAGGGACGGTCGGGCCGAATAGATCATGATGCAAATCGTACTCGTGATTACATTCAATGTATAAAACTCACGACGATATCCATTGTAGGTTAGTGTTGAACGGAGAAAAATGATGCGGTAAGATGAAAAGGAAAGTGAGTTTTCTGTCTACACGGTTTATTTCAGTTGCTTTTATGACATGGAGAGAAAAACCCACCTCTTCAGGCCACATCAGATTCAACTGGTATTCAGTTGTTCAAATAGCATTTTCGAATTTTAAACAATAAAATTGAGAAACTTTAACATGCACCACCTTCTTCTTTCATGACAAACAATTGCGGGGCATACTTTATTCTAAGAGCATCTCCAATGGTGTATGGATATTTATCCCATGTGGAGACCTAAAAAAGAGGTATTTAACAACATAGAGTCAAATAATTTTTTTGGTTTTGATAAGCATCTCCCGTGGTAGTTGTATTCATACCTATTTTGAAACTCTTGTCACTTATTTGTAGAAAGTTAATCCACAAAATCTAAAAATAAAAATAAAAAATAGTGATAACGTGGGTATGAGTGAGAGTCGCTAAAAACCCATACTCTCTTCCAAACTCAAACTTTCACATCAGATTAAATTTTTAATATCCAATCACCACTTGAGAGGTTTTTTTTGTTGAGAGTTTCTAAAATCTTAGGTGGCTTCAATATTTTTAGAGACCCATATTCCATTGGAGATGCTCTAATTAATGCTTTAAAAAGGTTGAATCACAACATCCACACCTTATAATCAAACAAAACTTGGCTTAAAGCTGTCAGGACTAGGAGGCCTAAAAATAGTTTGGATGAATTACATGTTTAACTTTCATGAAAAACGAAAATGCTATTTGAATAGCTGCATAAAATTGAGTTGTTTGCATGAATGCTTATGAAAATATATCTATTCTATTTTTTATTTTTCTGAGGTTGGAAAAAAAGAAGTTGGAGTTTGGTGGCGAGTTGAAATATGACTTCCAAGATGCATATAAGATCGAGGTAGAAGATAGATGCTATTATTTGTCCATTCTTCGTCCAGGTAAAAGTGCCCCGTCAAACTGGGTGTCCCCCAATATTGGCACTAGATGATTCTCGGTTACTTCAAGGTTTTTCCGGTGAATCTAGTATAAAATTGAGATCTCTGATAACACCCAGCAAAAGAGAGCGTCTGTCTTCCCCAAGTTGTGGATGCGAAGTCATTGTGGTGCCATAAACACAAGAGAGGATTCCAGATCATTTATTTTTTAAGTCACCCACATTCTATTTTTCAGATGACTACAAGAATATATAAATTTAAAACTTCTGTATATGGTTAAACTTGAGCATCCAGCAACCTTCATGAGTATTCCAAGATAATAAATAAATCAAATAGATTCCTAAGTTGTTTTGGGAAACCAAATCAAAATACAATCCTAGGTCGACCATTCCTAACTAAGGATAGTTATAAATAGTGATATTTAGCTCATAGAAGAGAACTCAAAGAAAAGCTTGTGAGACAATTACAAAGCTGAATGAATTGTGAGCTTGACAAAGATAAAAGATGGTGAAAACTGGTTGCCATTTCCCGGCTGGTAATCGGAGACAGAATATAAGCAGCAATCAGAATATAATCAGAGAAAAGAGTCAAAAGACAGGAA
Organism: Papaver bracteatum; assembly: GCA_023529315.1. NCBI lineage: Eukaryota > Viridiplantae > Streptophyta > Magnoliopsida > Ranunculales > Papaveraceae > Papaver > Papaver bracteatum. Next base: position 24,128 of record JAJJWX010001563.1, on the reverse strand, counting down.
GAGCAAAACAGAAAGCTGATCGTAAAACCCTAGAATATGAAAAAAAAAAGGGTGTGCTAGGGTGAAGAACGCTTTAAGAGGAGGATAGATGGAAAAGTTTTCGATATTTGCAACATAAAGTTGTAGACTATGTTAAAATTGTGGTTTTCAAGATGAAGAATGATGATGCTTATAGAAGCGAGCAGAGACAAGTGTCCGACGATATTGAAAAATTCCAAGCTCTTCGTAAAAACCTGGAGGCCGAAAAAAATTATTATCCTATCTCAATATACGGTTCTGAAATTCTGCGGGTGAACGCAATGAAGAAACAAGCCAAGATGTTGAATAGTTTTTCGAAGATGTTGTGTCACAGAAAACTTCTAGAGGTCCATAAAAAGTGAATTCGGAAATATTTAAATAATTATGATCCCGATGAGCTGTTGTAGACTGCAAAATGGAACACAAGATATACATATGGGGAGCTGAGTAGAAAGTATGATGAAGATGTTCATAGTGAGATTGACAAACGAAGCAATTGTGGTGCCATAAACACACGAGAGGATTCCAGATCATTTATTTTTGAAGTCACACACATTCTATTTTTCGGCTAACTAATTTAAAACTTTTGTATATGACTAGGTATCACCGGGGCCTTACGGCCCCGGCTTAACCTCTCGTTATAGTCTAAAGTGTACATACTTTATTTCTTTGTAGCAACACCCGAAACTTAGTTAACGTATCTAAATAATGGATATATAAATTCATCAATATTTATAATCAACCATCATTACTGAAGACCGAAATAGAGAAATCAAACGAATAGATAGGTGTTGACAACTACTCCCCCCGTTTCTTAATAAGAATACTTTTCATTTTAATTTTTGTATCTGAAAAAGAGATACTTTAAGGAATATATTGTTTGGTTTTCTTAAAAAAACTATTTTATCACATGCTTGCCTTAAAAATTGTGCAAATAGGAAAAGTATATTTTTCTTAAAAACAAAGGAAGTATAATTTAGTTTAGTTTAGTTTAGTAAGTAATGGAGATAACGATGAAAGAGAAACAAAAGTGGTGACCTTTTTCTTTACAAAACATACTTAAATATTCTTAGAGAATGATACCAAACATAAGTGCTCAAATTGGGTCAACAATGTGACACTAATGCATCAATAGTCTAAGCTCCCACTATAGCTAAAAGCAATTGGTATATTAGCTAAAAGCAATTGCTTAATTAGGAACCTAAATAATATTCCAATTTATAACTAATTGTCATTTGTTAAAAGAGAACAAAATTACTTAGATCATTAATTATCTTCACATGTTATTGTTAATTCACTGAAGATACTACTCTTTGTGAATTTATGATACTCCTCAATCATGAAAACACATGTTATAAGACCGTTAATGATGTGGTGTATTTCATGAAATACATGTCGTTAGGTAAAACTAATGTTATACCATCTCGAAGAAAAAAATATTATAAGAATAATTTTTATTTTACATTATAAGAATAAAAATTATTTCACGAAATACATGCCAATCGGGAAAAATAATGTAATACTGTTTTTGTTTATCACCTAAAGATTGTTACACATGCTTCAAGAAAAAAACATTTCTATAATATTTCAAACAGAAAGAATTAGGTCGATTTTTTTTTAAGGACTTAAGAGTGTATATGATAGCACTTTATTTTGAACTGATTTTGAACAATAAACCATATTCTTTCAACAAACACAAACAGAAAGGTGTTAAAAACCTTGATATTTAAAAAATAATACGACAACTTTGTAGGAAACTAACCAACAATAAAAAACTCAATGAGTAATATAATTCTATATAAAAATTTGCAGAAACTCATTGAAAAAATTGGGAACAAAATATTTTAACTCTTATAAAAGAGTAAATGAATAATTGCTTAAGAAATATATAATTAAAAGTCATAGGTAAGTACATATTCGTGCATATTCTAGACTCCATTGGTATATATATCACGTTCAACCAAAATAAGAAAGTAGTAACCTTAATCCTATAATGATAAAAAATGACATGAAAACAACCATAAAGTTGATTGTAAAATGTAGCATGACATAACCTTTTAATCCTATTTGACTTATGCTAGGCATTTAACCCGAAACAAAATCTTTATGTCTTTGAATTGCGCTTGAATTCCCATAGTTTTTCTTAAGTTCTATATATTATAAGACATTCTTTTACTATTTTAGTTTTTAATTCTTTCTCGATCCCAAATTCTATCCATGTTTATACTTTATTTTCTTTTGTGGATATTCTTTGAATGTCAACATCCTATGTTCTTGCATTCTTCTCATTACTTCATTCATCTTTGTAATAAACTCCTCAAATTCTTAGATCTGTTCTTCAGATCCATGGTTTGGGGAGAAAAAACTCCTACTATCATGTTCTTTCTATATCTGTTGTGTTTTTTGTTTTCCTATGAATGAAATCACTTCTCCATCTAATTTTGTTAGCTTTTTCTTCTTCAAAACAATTTTCGGAAAAAAGAATTATATTTCTTTTTAGGTATCAAAGATGTCTCTGTAGTTCTTTTGCATTCAGACCCTCATTAGATTCTAAATCTTCTATAAAAGTTTTCCTAGTAAATTTCTTTAGAGAGAATAGATGAGTGTAGAAGTTTACTATCACACGATAATAGATGAGTTGTAGAATTTATTCTTGGATTGTTGATTTCGTAAGTATCATCCAATTCTGAAAATTGGATAAACTTGATGTCATTCCAGTCTTTGTCAAATTTTGATATTATTAACAATAACTTAGCTTCAATAAACTTGGATAAACTTGATGTCATTCAATCTTCTCTGAAAGTTTTCTCCAATAACTTAGCTTTAAGCATTTTACTATCATTAACAATAGATGAGTTTTAGAATTTTTTTTCTTGCATTGTTGATTTCCTCAATGTTATCCAATTCTAAAAATTAGTTAAACATGATGGCATTCCAGTCCTTGTCTAATTTTTGATATTCTCTTTTCTCTATATATATAATACATATGTATATCTAGATTAAAAACACTCTAGATGTAGTGGTTGTCGCTAATGCAAGTGTACTTGTTGCAAGGTATAATTGTATATCAGGTGAATTAATAAATGTTAATGTTACCACATGATGTGGTTCAATAGTAACATACCACTAAGCTCGAAACTCTCTTAAAAATATTCCAGTAACAATAAAAATTATCAGAGTATCTATGTGATCATCTATGACACCCTATTCTATTAAGTTACCATTCCCTCAATTGAGTTACCTTTACATGAGCTCCCCTGTATTAACAACAATATAAGATTAATCATCAATTGATTAATAATTAGTTGCCTTCTTCATTACCCGATACTCAACGTAGTGTATGTAGATACCGTCGAAATCGGTTAGGATCTCTAAATATCCGAAATGTGAATCACATGGAAATTATTATTACGGGAGTCGCCACCCAACTTAGGGAGTTGGGACCCAAAAAGGCACTATTCCAAATCAGATAAATAGGTCCAGGAATCAAGATACGGTCTAGGAAGGTGTGAGGCACCTAACCCGTCCAATCCGAAGATTAGCCTCTACTTTGTAATTGAGATGCTAAGGTTTGGATTGCAAAAATACTCAACAATTAATCTCTTACAATTATCGCTTGCAAAATAGAAAAATATCAAATACCCTCAATTGAATAAATACATCAGATTTTATGGAACCAAAATCTAAACAAAGGAAAAAACTATATTATTATTAACTATCAATTATTGTTATTCTCAAATCTTTAATCTCATGAATCGGGAATCAAAGGTATCAATACGTTGGATGCTATAAAAAAAAAGTCCTAGTTTGGACTACCGACAACTACGTACCAGCAAGGTATCCAAACAAGCCAACTAGCCAAGTAATAACACTGGACTAATGAAAGAAAGTCCTAGTTTCACCATGACGTACATCTAGCATTTAAGCAAATATATTGTATATACTATGAATGGATCAAAACAGTTTTCAACTAATGAACACAATGGGCACCAAAAATTTGCAATATCAGACGAAAAATAATCAATTTTTCATACACAATTGTTCGTATGGAATCACGTCAATAACTTTTTTTTTTTTTTTTGTAATAGCCAAACCTCTTTTCGCTACCAATATTGAAAAGGGAGCGGATCCCCTAACTTAAATTTTTTGACCTAACTTTTAACTTAACTTTTTAGCCATTGATCTAATCTCATCGGACCGTTCAATAAATAAACCCTATTTTATCAAATTTGTTGACCTTGTTTGGCTCAAGCCGAGCCGAGAATTGACTGTCTGCAATTCCTATGGGAAATAATCATTGAGAATATCAAGATAAAGCTCGTATTGTCATGAATGAAATTTAGAATCAACCAACTAATAAATAAAATCCTTTCGCAAATTCTTTGGATAAGCTTTTGAAGATTGGTAAAGGCATGGATTATTTAAAGAAAGCCTTAATACAAAGCATGATTGGATAAAAGACATAAACATATTTAAGAATTTGACGAAAGGAAGAAGATGACTTGTTTGATTTAGTAAGGCACTATCATCCATGGAAACTATAGATTACCGATTGGGTTTATGATTCGGGTTAAGCCAAATCCTCAAAAATGGCAGTTAATCTATGATTATGTATCAAAAAAAGATTTTCTCCAGTATCTCGTGATTGGCTATTAGCATCCATTTTGTCGAAACACATCTTTTAGTCCATCTTCACATACAGCATGTCGCCATCTATCAAATCCATGTTTCTGTATGATTTATTAATTTTTTGTTCTCTTAATTCCTCGTATAAACTTATGTTTCAATGTTTAACCTATAGCAACATAATCTAAATTTACATATCTATTGATATTGTTTACGCACACGATGCTTTGAGTTTCAGCTCGGCTTGAGCCGAACAATATCATTGAATCTGGTAAAATAATGCTTTTTTACTAAACGGTCTGATGAGATAGATCAATGGCTAGAAAGTTAAGTTGAAAATTAAGTCAAAAAATTTAAATTAGGGGATCCGCTCCCTATTGGGGAGAAAATATTACTTAGATTAAGGAATCCAACAATTGCCGCAATCGCATCCCACTCCCATGAATCATGTTTCTCTCACTGATCTCTATTCAATAGATTTTCTTCCTAATTTTATTTTCTCCTAGAATTCTACCGAAATTCCTCCTCTTGACACCAAAGAATGGCCCCCTATTTATAGTCTTGCTCCTTTAACTACGATCTTAGGATTAAACGATCCAATCCGATGATTCTAACCAAAACCTAAATATCATTTCCCATTTTGAAAAATATTATTCTCATATTTTGATTATTATCTAATATTATTATCAAATTCTAAAAGATTTCATTTAAACCAAGAAGAAAAGACTCGGGAACAAAGCTAGAAATAGCGTTGACATGTTGTTTAAGGGTGAAATGTGCGGCTACTATCTTTGTCACATGGTGAACCATGTACGTGGGTTATTTGGGAGCAAGTGGACTTTTGGTCTGCCAATAAGTGGATTTTATGAAAATCACCTAAAGTCTAATCTCGGCATTCATGGCCTTAACAAGAATGATCTTTTGGGGACTACCCAAAAAAAGTGGGGGACTACCCATCAGTTTTTGGGGAGGATATTAGAAGTAATATTTGGTCACCCCTTATAAAAAAATATTTATACCCACTTTACCCTTGATGATAAACTTAGTTAGTGATTAGTTAAAAAGTGATTAGTGATTAGTGTTTTATAAGTTGGATTTTTTTGTTTTTAACATTTTTTTTGAGAGATAAGAAGAAGAAGGAAATTGGAAGAAGAAGATGGGTGAACCTCAAAAATCTTCTTTTGAGTTTAGTAATTATGATATGAGTGATTCATGTGATGATACCTTAGATCTTTTTCTTTAAGAGCCACAACAAGAGTATGATGTTTTAGGTACTCATGGATACTTCAAATTTAGTTAATGGTGCTTGAATTGGCCAAAACATTCCTAAAAATGAACAATTTACAAATTGATTTCCGTTTGGTTTACAAAGTTCGGCTACAACATTTGAAGAACAGGTTACCGAACTCATCTGCAAGTGTAGTTCGGTTAATGTTTCTAAAAACATAGATAGCCGAACTCATCTTTAATGGAGTTTTTTTGTTTCAGATACAAGTTCGGTTAGGAAAAAAAAATTACGACGTAACCGTACTAAAAGTTCGGCTGGGAAAAAAATATGAAAAAAGTTGCGACGTAACCGAACTCAATATATAGGTTTTCAGAGAAAAGATCGGTTAGGAGAAAAAAATTGCGACGTAACCGAACTAAAGTTCGGTTAGGAGAAAAAATATGCGACGTAACCGAACTAAAGTTCGGTTAGGAAAAAAATTTTGCGACGTAACCGAACTTTTCTCTGAAAGAAAAACCTCCATTAAAAGTTGATTTCGGCTAGTTCGACAAAGTTTTTCACATAATTCCTAACCGAACTTCTCTCTGCAACTTACATTTTCAACTCATTTTAACGATTATTTCTCATTTTTGCAACCAAAAACAAATTACAAGTAATGGGTTTGTTATAATTTTGATTTTGATTTTGTTTTGTTAATGATTTAAATTAAGTTATATATTGTGGTCGGTGGTGGTGGTGGTTCAAGGTGGTCGGTGGTGGTGAGCGGCGGGGGTGATGGGAGGAGGTGGTTATATATATATGTGGTGGTGATGAGAGGAGGTGGTAATATATATATATATATAGGTTAAGGGTAGGTTAGTCATTTCCACATTTTAGGACACCCCTTATCATTATAGGGTGGACATTTGTATCACTGGGTAGTCCCCCACTTTTTTTGGGTAGTCCCCAAAAGATCCTTCCTTAACAATTGGTGGGACAAGGGTGGTGGTCTAACTGGCATATTATAAGCCAAGCCCACATTTTGGGGACCTACTGGATAAAACCTGTACGTGTTGTTTTTCCAAGGGCTAGTTAATTATAAGGTGGTAGTCACCGACCTTAACACCAAGACCACTTCGGATGCGATTTTGCGGCCATCTTATGCAGAATTGGGTGTCTACAGTGTAACTTATAAAAAAAAAAACTTATTTATTATCTTCGATGACTATCTCTATTTTGAACCTTGTCTGACCCTTTTTGACTATCGAATGCCATCATAGTAATACCTGAAATAGATTTCAATCTCCCAATAACATATGCGGATAATAATGTTATCAATTATGTGTATCTTATGTACATCGCATGGAAAATTAAAAGGTAGTTCGGTTCATAGGAAGATAGAATGTGATATCGTTTACTTTTTCGATGCACTTTTAAAATATATGAGATTAAATTTATGTTTAAAAAAGAAGTATTTTGCATCGTCTAGTAGATTCACTTCAGTGAACTTGTTAAACCACAAAACGTGATTGATTTTTGTTAAAGGGAGAGCAAAATGTGATCCGAGGAGCGTAAAAATCATTTTCAACTCGTTAACCAGGGCCAACTCGGATTTTTGTTCTGACTCGGACTGAAGTACCCTCATGCACCACATGTACTCCTCGCACATTTTGGGGAATGCTTGTTTCATACTAGAAAAATGAATTTCCGAGAACAAAGTAATGAATCAGACAAGCAAGTGAAATTGTTAATTGATTTACTTTAATTAGATGTTAAGAATACTCCAAAACAATAAAACAGAAGAAGAAGAATAAAGAAAACAAAAAGAAAACAAAAAAACTGGATATCAAAATTGATGAAACCTTATGAAATGATCAACCAAGAAAAAGACTAGATCATTTATGATTATGCTTGGTTTGTTGTGATGAGAAAGCTTTCGTAATTATCAAATATATATTTTTGTGTTTGTATATTGTTCCATTTGCTTGATTGCCATATATGAGTATTGCGCAGAGAGTTTGTATCCATAGGAAGATAGAATGTAAAACGCGATATCATGTTGTTTTTTAGCTGAAATTCACAGCACTTGGCCTAATATTTAAAGGTCAGAAATATAGGAAATGCAACTATATAGTTTCGGGAACCTTAAAACTGTATGGAAACATTGGCAGCGCTACAACTGTATATGAGTTTCTTATGCAGATTCTGCTAATGAATTCAGTATAAGATTTTTTTATATACATAATGGTCGGATCCTTGAACTATATGATAATCACAATATGCATAGCTGTGTTAAAGTAGAATATCTGATGAAGCCATTGATTGAATCCAAGAATTCCTCCAAGGCTGCAAACACACCCGTAGAACAGAGTACAATGGAATATCTTGGTTTCTCCTTCTTGACCTTTTGTGTAATGAATAATAAAATTCTCGAACCAATACTAATGGCTATTGAGTTCCTTTTATAGGTAGAAGGAGGACCAATGTTCTTAGGGTTTAGAGTTAGAAATCAATCTCGACCGTCCATCAAGGAAGAGTTAATAGACATTAATCCCTTAGAATGGTAACCGAAATATCAATCTCGACCGTCCATCAAGGAAGTGTAATAATCTTAATTAACCAAAATTATTACATGGCCCCACATGATATTTCTATATATATAGAAATATTCTTAAATTCTCCCACTGGTCCATGTGATAATTTATTTAACAGTTAACTATACAAAAACATAAGCGCGCATAATTGCTAAACAAAATTAATGGTTAAACGTGATACCTTAACCAAGAAAATCACGTATGCGAGTCATGGCGGTGGCACATTGTCATGTTATGAACATGTTCCCTTTCATGTACCACAACACAAGAAACTTACTTAATCAGACCTTAAATGGGGATATCATAATGGTCCACTAATGTCTTCAAAAGAAAACAATTTCTGTAACATTCATCCAATAACATAAAAGTATACTAAAGTGGATACAGAAATAAATTCAGAATAACAACAATAATAAGATCTCAAACATAAGCAAAAGTCTAAGTGAAACTAATTGTTTGTTACTCCCTCACGACCCATGTTTCCAACATGTTCCAGAAAGGTCTTGGGAGGTAATGCCTTCGTAAATGCATCTGCAATCATAAGTTTTGTGCCTATGTGTTCAATGAACAACTTTTTCATCTGAACATCTTGTTTCACGCATAGGTACTTTAGATCCATGTGTCTTGAACCCTTAGTATATCTAGTGTACTTTGGAAAGAATACTGTTGCGGCATTGTCACAGTAAAGTTTCACAGGTGCGGAGGCAAAATTTAGGTCTCCAAACATTAAGATGAAATTTCGCAGGCATGAACAATGATTTGTATCCTCATAACATGCTACAAATTCAGCTTCCATTGTTGAGCCAGTGAGAATAGACTCTTTTGTACTTTTCCATGATATTTCTCCTCCAACTAATAGAAAAAGATATCCAAAAGTGCTCTTTCGAGTATCATTATATCCCATGAAATCAGAATCTGAATAGCCAACCAACTCAAATTGATCTGACTTCGTAAATGTGAGACGATGATCATTCTTTCCTTACAAGTACCTTAATACTTTCTTTGCATCTTTCCAGTGTTCCATTCCAGGATTCATAGGGTATCTTCCCAGCATACCAATTATATAGCTGATATCTAGTCGTGTGCAAACTTGATCATACATTAAACTTCCCACCACAGAAGCATAAGGGATTTTATCCATTTGCTTACGTTCCAGTTCATTCTTAGGAAAAATATTGAGTCCAAACTTGTCTCCTTTAGAAACCAAAACTATACTTGTCTTACATGCACTCATCTGAAACCTCTCTAGAATTCTTTCGATATATGATTTCTGTGAGATTGACAATGTTCCAAGTGATCTATCACGAGATATTTCTATCCCAATCACATAAGAATCCTCACCCATATCTTTTATTTTAAAATTCTTCGAGAGATATTCCTTAGTTTCATGCATAAGACCAAGATCACTACTCGCAAGTAGTATGTCATCTACATACAATACAAAAAATGTGAACTTCCTCCCACTAATCTTGAGATATATGCATGGATCTACAACATTTTCTTTAAAACCAAATTTTTGAATGGTTTTGTTGAATTTTAGATACCACTGCCTAGAGGCTTGATTAAGTCCATAAATTGATTTCTTAAGTTTGCAGACCATGTGTTCCTGTCTTTCTAGAACAAAACCTTCAGGTTGACACATGTAAATATCTTCCTCAAGCTCACCATTAAGAAAAGATGTTTTCACATCCATTTGATGTAACTCAAGGTCATATTGAGTTACTAATGCCAGAATAATTCTGAGAGAGTCTTTCTTTGACACGGGAGAAGAAGTCTCTTTGTAATCAATGCCATCTTTCTGAGTGAAACCTTTGGCTACAAGTCTAGCTTTATAACATTGAATATTTCCATTAGCATCGCGTTCGGTCTTAAAGACCCATTTACACCCGATTGCTTTGTGTTCTTCATGAAATTCAACGTATTCCCAGACTCCATTATCATCCATCGATTTTTTCTCTACTTTCGTAGCATTAATCCATTTATCAGAATTACTACACTTGATAGCTTGTGAATAAGAAACTGGATCTTTCATAATCCCTAAATCAAAATCCGATTCTAGTAGATAAACCACATAATCATCAGAAATAGCCCTTTTTCCGTTCTCTAGTAGATCTTCTTAAGGCCAGTTCTTGTGGTTGTTCTACAATTTCTTCATTGTAAATAGTCTCATAATGTAGCTCCGATGCCGTTATTTGTGTTTCTCCCTCATCCGTCGGTTCTACAACCGGTGGAGTCATAATATCCATAGAAATCTGAGGTAAAGGGATTATTACTCTGATTTCTTGAACAGATTTTTCTTGCACTGGTGTGTACTCACACTAGATTCGCCATCCTTAATGAATTTTGCATTTCCAGTTTCAACAATTCTCATACTATGGTTAGGACAATAAATAATATACCCCTTGGATTTTTCAGGAAAACCAATAAAGTAACCGCTAACAGTTTTCATATCCAATTTATTTTCTTTAGGATTATAAAATTTCTCTTCTGCCGAACAACCCCAAACTTCAAGGTGTTTTAAACTAGGTTTCCAGCCCTTCCAAAGTTCAAACGGAGTCTTTGAAACTGATTTTCTTGGAACTGTATTTAAAATGTACACAACATAACGAAGAGCATACATCCACAAACTTAAGAGTAAACTCGCATGACTAATCATGCTTCTAACCATTTCCATTATAGTACGATTTCGCCTTTCTGCTACACCATTCTGCCAAGGTGAATCTGGCGTTGTGTATTGAGCAATAATTCCAAGCTTTTGAAAAAGTAAACCGAAAGGTCCAGGATGTTGTCTTGTCTCGTCATACCTTCCATTATACTCTCCACCCCTATCAGACCTAATGATTTTTACCTTCTTTTCTAATTACCTCTCAACTTCGGTAATGAATTGCTCCACATCATTCACAGCTTGAGATTTATCATGCAATAAGTAAATATAACAATAACGTGAAAAATCATCAATAAAGGTGATAAAATATTTTCTCCTCCAAAAGTTGGAACGTCGAAGGGTCCACAAATATTTGTATGTATTATTTCAAGGAGTTCGGAACTTCTTTTGGCACCTTTTTTTTTGTGTTTTGTCATCTTGCCTTTAATACAATCCACACAACTCTTATAATCAGTAACAAGTTTCCGTAGAATCCCATCTTTTACCAATCTTTGAAGCTTTTCACGAGATATGTGTCCCAGCTTCTTATGCCACAAGAATGAGGAATTACCCTCAGCATGTTCAGTTCTATCATTATGATGCATGGTTAAATAGGTTCCAGGTATTGATGATGATGATAAATTTAACTTGTAAAGACCATCACAAAGATAACCAGAACCAATAACTTTAAAATCTTTAAACAAACTAAAACATCCATTGGAAATTTGAAATTGAAAACCTTGTCAATCTAGTTGAGAAACTGAAATTAAATTGCGAGAAATAGTTGGAACAAAAAGAGTGTTTTCCAAATCAAGAAAGTATCCATGATCTAGAATCAGACGATAGATGCCTATAGCATTAACTGGGGCTTTATTGCCATTTCCCATAAAAAGAAAGTTTTCATTCTGGTTTGTGAGTTGGGTTGAAAGGTATCCCTGCATCGAATTAGAAACATGAATATTAGCACCAGAATCAAACCATCATGATAAAGAAGATTCTTTAACAGTCAAATTTGTTTCAAAATAGATTAAGAATCCCAAAGGATTACCTTTCTTTTCAAACCATTTTTGACGCTTATTTCTGAAAATGACCAGGTTTTCTTACAAAAACGACACCTATTGTCATCTTTCTTTGCCTTCTTCTTTTCAGGTTGAACAGAATTATTCTGTGGTGCTCCATTATTGACATTTTCAGGCTTACGCTTATTGTTCACTCCTCGATTGACAAAATGCGCTTGATTAAGACCTTGCTGGTTTAGCCTAGCTTCCTCTTGAACCAACATGTTTCCCAGTTCATTTGCAGTCCACTCTTCCTTAATAGTGTTTTAATGCACTTGAAAGGGGGCATATTGTGGTGGTAGCGAGTTGAGAATGAATTGGACAAAAGAGTTCTCATCCACAGTTAATTTTATTTCAGTGAGCTTACCAGCAATACTACGCATTTATATCACGTGCTGGTGCATTGACCTTACACCGGTATACTTCATGGTGGTAAGATCAATCATCAATTTTCCAGCTAGAGACTTATTCGTTGTCTTAAAGCGTTCCTTTACGATTTCCATAAAGTCCTTAGCATTTTTAGGTTGTTTGGGAAGCGATTCTTTAATGTTTGCATCAATGTGCATTCGCATCAGCTATATGCTCAGCCTATCACTCCTCTCCCACTTTTTCAAGAGATCCTTATCTTTAGTGGAACTCTTATCATCTATAATTGGCTTTTCAATTTGGAGAGCAAGGTCAATATCCTGCACACCCAAAGTGAACTCAACATTCTCTTTCCATTTTGAGAAGTTGGTGTCATTGAAGAATGGGATAGAAGAAGTATACGAATGCAAAGACTTAGAACTAGAAGCTGTAAAACATGACAAAGATACACAAAGTCATACTCACACACATATAAATTAAGAAACTCCTGTGGGTAGAATCTTAATAAAACAACAATCATGTCATAAAGTCATAAAAACATTCACACATATATTAACAAGCAAAGACAAACATCTGTGGACATTATGCCTTTCATGGTTACATACATAAACATAATATTTATTTAAACATGTGAATTAGGGCTACCTGTGGGTAACTTTTCATTCTAATATGTATGACTAAATGGTTAATTTCCTTATGTTTATATATACAAACACTTGAACAAACATATCCTGTGGGTGATAGTTATTCTTATGTGATTGCACAAAACGATGTAGACTTACAAAGACATGTTGATATAACATAATACTTTAGTATCACTGTAGCGATAGCTAAAGAGCATACAATTCATACATTTTGGTGATCTAAAACATGTTATAGTTATTACCATACAATAATATTAAATAAGAAAACCAAAGTCAAAAGTCAAAGTCAACATGCTAAAGTCAACAGTCAAAACATGCGAAAGTCAACAGTCCAAAAAATAATATTTATTTAAACATGTGAATTAGGGCTACCTGTGGGTAACTTTTCATTCTAATATGTATGACTAAATGGTTAATTTCCTTATGTTTATATATACAAACACTTGAACAAACATCTCCTGTGGGTGATAGTTATTCTTATGTGATTTCACAAAACGATGTAGACTTACAAAGACATGTTGATATAACATAATACTTTAGTATCACTGTAGCGATAGCTAAAGAGCATACAATTCATACATTTTGGTGATCTAAAACATGTTATAGTTATTACCATACAATAATATTAAATAAGAAAACCAAAGTCAAAAGTCAAAGTCAACATGCGAAAGTCAACAGTCAAAACATGCGAAAGTCAACAGTCCAAAAAATCATAGAAACATATCAAGCTATTATAAGTGAGCCCATATTATAATTAATAGGATCTAAAACTTTAAAAAATAGCCGCATGATTTATTTGCTCAATCAATAAAAATTGAATATCAATCAAAACAATCATATTTATAAATGGTACACAAATATGATTATTAGTAACTAAACAAACATACTATGAATTGATATAAACACAACAATTGCAAACAACATAATGGAAAATCACAAAGTTCTAAACCAGGCTCTCGATGCCAAATATAGGATTTTTTTTATATACATAACAGTCGGATCCTTGAACTATATGATAATCACAATATGAAAAGTTATGTTAAAGTAAAATACCTAATGAAGCCATTGATTGAATCCAAGAAATCCTCCAAGGCTGCAAGCACATCCGTAGAACAGAGTACAATGGGATATCTTGGTTTCTCCTTCTTGACCTTTTGTGTAATGAATAATAAAATTCTCGAACCAATAATAATGGCTATTGAGTTCCTTTTATAGGTAGAAGGAGGACCAAGGTTCCTAGGGTTTAGAGTTAGCAATCAATCTCGATCGTCAATCAAGGAAGAGTTAATATGAATTAATCTCTTAGAATGGTAACCGAAATATTTAGCAATATTCTTAATTAACCAAATTATTGTGGTTCCGCCTATCAACACGGAACTGTCACAGTCTCATGGTGAAAATTATTGTGGATCTGTTTGCCAATTATTTAATATTGCTCAAACAATAAATTATAAAAGAATTTCACAAAAATAACGAGAAATATCATAACTTTCATTTGATGGATTAAACGTTTCATATGTTTTTTTTACTTAAAAGGTTAATATCATTGATTAAAAAGGAAAAAAGAAACAGGAGGAGAGATGCCTAAGCGAGTCCAAGGGAAGGCACGGGCCAACCAAAACAAGAAGTTACAGGACTTCCACACAAACTGGAGCACCAAATACTCCAAAAACCAATGGACACCAAACCAGGCTAAAACATGGAGCCTAAACAAAACTAAAAAACAAAGAGAACGCTTAAAAAGAGCTAAGAATGAACCTTCTTGGTTTGTGTTCTATGACCTCTACCTAACTGCTCTTCTTTGTCATTCTTAGAGATTCCATTACTCCCATTCCAATTGATCCTGTTAAGCTCTCTATCTTTTCTCTTTATATCCCTCTCTTTTGTTTTTGAGATCTTGTCTTCATAGGGAAAGTAATTCAACTTCTTTTCAAATTCACAATCATCCAAGTCTTCGCTGTCTTCTTCAACCTCTTCAATAATGACTTTGTCTTCATTAACGACCTTTGAAGGGGCACTAGATTCCGTCTTCCTTGCTGCTAACTTTCTGCTATCAATTGGAAATCTACTCTCCTCTCTAAAGTCACTTAACATCAAAAAAGGGTTATTTTTTGGAGAACTCACTGCCTTGACTATCGTTTTTGGAGATGGCGCATGAGAAACTCACCTTTTAGGAGGAGATTTTCCTTTGGAAACCATTCAATCTCCCTTTAATGAATCCGAGGAAGTTGATCTCTCTTTACCATTTCCAATATTTGATAGTATCGTCTGATTTGAAGCTGCAGAATTTTGCTTGTCTGTTGTAATCTTACACCTTGTTTGTTTGCAGCTGACTCATCTGAGTCATCTGAGTCATCTGGATCTGAGTCATCTGGATCTGAGTGAAATCACCTGAGTCATCTGGATCTGACTCACTAAGGTCTGAGTCAGAAAATATGTTTGTTTTGTGAGTCAGACCCGACTCAGCTGACTGGATTTTTTGGACAAAAAATACCCTTGTGCACATTTAAAAAAAATACCATGACCTGCATCACTACTGAATTATCACAAATTGTTCCATTGCAGCCTAAACAACTTCCCCTTTTTGATGGAATTAACCATGTTAGACATTACAAAACTAAAAAGATTTCATACCTACAAACATAAAAGAAGCAAAAAAATCTAAAGGAGACTAGCTATCTCATCACGTAAATTGTTCATATAAATCTGCTCTTGTCGTCCAAACAGAAGAGGTGCATTTTCTTCCGCTTCCACTTCCACCCGTGTCTCATTCATATCAAATGTCTCGTTCTCATATTATTTAAAGAGACAATCATCCAATGCATTACGACGTAAAAAGTTATGTATTGACATGCAAGCAATAACGATATCTCTTTGCGTCTCAAATGAGTAAGAAGGCATTTTACTTAAGATGGGAAATCTTACTTTCAATACCCCAAATGCTCTCTCAATCAAATTCCTCAATCGAGCATGGGCTTGATTAAACTTCTCTTCTTTTGCCGTTGGAGGTACTCTTCGGTAATCACCTATCCAATACCTTATGTTGCGATACGGACACATAAACCCCTTTGTATGAGAGTACGCAGCATCACATAGATAGTATTTGTCTGCAAATATTCAACAAAAATATTATGAAGTCGTTCTAATGAAACTGCAGCAAGAGGTAACATATATGCTAATCCAAGGTAAGGAAAGAAAAATGAAGCGTAAAACAATAAGGTATGACAATGTGAATGACCAAAGTGTAAAACAAGAATCCTTGTCAACAACATGGAAAACTACGTACCAGATACACGACAAGAACAAAACCAACAACACATCAAAACCCTGTGGACAGAGATAAGAACTAAATGCATAAAAATGGGACTTAAAATAGAGATATTACTTGGTGGAGGTAAAGGAAACTTGAAAGATGGATCACACACTGCCTCGGTCAGCACTCTCGAGTTATGAGCAGTGCCTTCCCATCCAACCACTACATATAAAAAGTACATATCCCAATCACATATCGCAAGCACATTCTGGGTACATTCTCCTCTTCCCTTTCCTCTATACGGTGTTTGCTTCTCTACTGGAATGCTCGCACTAATTAGAGTTCCATCCAATGCACCAACGGCACCTTTTAAATCACCATGTCTGAGACGTTTATGCCTTTTAGTTATAGCTGGCTTGTCAAATACATTAGGAGGAGGAACTAAAACTTCAGCAGACCAACTATTCAACCACAAACACCATCAAACTATATAAATAAGAACCCATGCCCTAAATCAAATAAAACCCATATGAAAATGAAAGAACCAATGTTCCAAATCACATAAAAACACATACGAAAACGGATGAAAAATTATACCTGAATATGATGATGATTCTAAAAGAAGACTTTAGATGATTTGAAATAGATGAAAAGATGAGACGAGAGTGACGATGGAGAAAGAAATTGATGGATTTGTTGAGAAAGATGCAAGAGATATCAGTTGAGAATGATCTAGGGTTTGGTTTCTTCTCTCCCATTTCTGCTTTCGACGGAACAAACAAAGAAAATGAGAAAGGAAATGTGATTTTTGATATAAAGAGTCGAGGGAATTTTTGTCAACTTCGCGACTCAGAGGTGATAGCGAGCGACTCAGGGGCATGGAAACACCTGACTCTATAGGGCTCGAGTCAGGGGTTTGACCCGACTCAGATTCCGACTCAGATGTTATAGAAAATGTAAACCAAACAATATGACTGCTGACTCGGCGCGAGTCAGGGGTTGACTCAGACCCAGATGCCGAGTCAGCTGCAAACAAACAAGGTGTTAATTGTTGGGACTGTGCTAACCCCAACAGTTTTGCTGCAACCAGCATTAACTTTTTTGGAAACATCCTTTTCAGTCACTTCCTGAGCTCCAACATTTTGATCTTTGGCAAGTTCCTTTGGAGTAGCTTTGGTTGCTTCTGAAATATTACCGGCACTCCCATTTGTACTTGGCTTGACAAGACCAGTATCTACCCGAATTTGATCCATTGGCTTGTTAGCCCCTTTACCATTGATATGATCAATATCTGCTGGTTTCTCAATTTTCTTTGATTCTTTATCACCATTCCCTACAATCATATTTTCATAAGAAGAACCCACTTACATATATTTGAGCTCCAACGTTTCATATATTTGAAATGCCACTTACAATTATGTCTTTCAACAGTGGGACTTTGAGGTTTATATTCTGTTATATATATATATATATACACTACAAGAAAAACTGGTTTGAGCAACATAGCGGTTTTGGTTGCAAAAAGCCCATATTAAGTCGCTCTAACCCTTATAGCTACTTAATTTGGCTCTCGCTCGTTAGTTGCAAAAGGTGTGATTTGTACAAGTCTAGAGCAGCTACGCAATCGCTCTAAATATGTTTCAACTACCATCAGTGATTAACTAATATGATTGCTTTAAATTTATTCCAACTATCCCAAAGTGAGTCGCTCTAAATATGCTCCAACTACATCAACAACTAACTAATATCAGTGCTTTAAGTTTATTCCAATTATCCCTAATCGATCGCTCAAAATATGCTTCAACTGCCGCAGCAGCTAACCAATATCATAGCTTTAACTTTACCTCAACCATCCTAGTGAGTAATATGTTAAGTTGATTAAGGTTTAGAGCGTCTTAACTGACCAATAATCGGTTGCTCAAGGATTTGAGTACGAGATTTTAGACGGTCCTAACTTTGAGCTTGTCTAAAATTAATTGCTCTAGTTATTCATCAGAGGAATGTCTCGGTTTTAGACGGTCCTAACTTTGAGCTTGTCTAAAATTAGTTGCTCTAGTTATTCATCAACAGGAATGTTCCGTTGATTAAAAAGCGTCAGAGCGATTGTGACTAGGATGAATAAAAAATGAAATTAAAATTAATATAGAAAGCAAATACGAATATGAGAACCAAATTAAATGCAAATTATTTTTTTATTTTATTAAACAATGAATTTACAATATCATTTATTAATCAAAATAATTTACAATCTGCTTGACAAAAATTAAATAAAATAAAATCTGTTTTTTGGAAAAATAATATTATTAGAAGAACAACATTGATACAACCACTTCAAACTTTGAGAAGATAAGTTCTTTGAAATATCAATGGACAAGCTTAAAAATAAGGATCGATTCTCGCAAACTTAATATCATTCAATCTGGCTTCTTTTAGCTTTTAGCTCGATTTTGATATCAATAGAGTTCTGTTCCCGATCGAATTACTTCCTCCTAAAATTAAATTGGTCCTGCATATATACAAACAAGCAAATCCAAATTAGAACTATACATAATAAGGAAATCAAACTTAAGCAAAAATAGGATCAAGAACTAATCAACAAACCAATCAATAATACGATACTTTGTACCTTTTTCAAAGCTCAAATTAGTGGAGCAAACTTAATCAATGTTTTTTCATTCCAAACAAACAAAAGTGCAAGACCCATTAGAAAAATCAAATACTATGACAACCGTAACCAATCAATAATTTGGTACCTAATTCAAAGGTATATTTCAAGCACTCGATATGTTCATTACAACAAATCGATGAACACCACTATTACTACAATCATTGTAGACTACATACCCACAAAAACAAAAATTGATCAAGGCTCTTTTGCCAATTTCAGATTAACAAACAAAACTAATTTCCAAAATCATTAAACAACAAATAAAATCACTTGATCTAAATAAATAAAACCCCAAAATGAAAGAAAAATATGAATCAAACCCAAATCATCTCCCTAGGCAAGTCATCATCAGGGAAAAAAGAAAGTATTTGAACCAATATCATCTCCCTAGGCAAGTTCGGTACTTTATTAAAGAAAACAAGCAACAACCGAAAAAAAAAATCAAATCAAATTCCTACATAACACCGAATGTCTCACTCAATTGAATGAGAATGAAATCAAATCCTTGCACAAAACAAGTAACAAAAGAGTAATTCTTAAAAATCTATCAAAAATGAAAAATAGATACAGAACTTGTAGAAGAGAAGAAAATAAAGAACAAGAAACCAATCATTTATATCCACAATTTCAACTCAAAGTAACCATCATCGTTGAAATCTGGATAAAAATAAGAATATAGAATTCCTACCCTTCAAACTCGAATAAACCTCACCTAATTTATTCATTCTTATAACAACAAAAATAAGCAAAATCATACCGATTTTGAGGGGGGACAAATAGAATGAAGAACTTATCTAATTAGTGTTGAAACAACTAGATCAAAAATGTACAAAATTACTGGTTACATATCAAAATATAGAGTCTTGATTCTTCATAAATCAAGAGAGAGGCATACAGATAAGAAGAAACGCTAACCGCAATTACCCTCAAAAACTCGAATTTCAGGATCTACCAAATCATTTTATGTTTAAGCAAGAACTAACACACAAATCATTAAAAAAAATCAGCAAAGATTCAATAAACATCAACAAACATTACATAATCACTATTTACATTACACCGAAAAAATCAACATTCAGGATCTACAAAAATCTGTTTACTTTTTATTGATAATCGAAATAAATCAATCAAAATTATCAAGAAAGACTAGATTAACATCAACAAACAAGTGAACAAGGTTTATCATTTATCAATCGACAAGATCTAGTAAGCGAAATGTATCAACGAAGGTTTGAAGAGAGGCATTCGGTTTTTGAGAGAGAAGGTGAAGAAGAGAGAAGGAGAAGGTGAGGGAGAGAAACTGAAAAACGCCAAATGAGTTAAAGGAAAGGCAAAGCGATTAGGGTTTGTGTAAGTTTTACATGACCGTAGGATTGGATGCCAACTAAACTAAATTGACGGATATGATTAACTTCTTGATTGTTCACGTTTCATGTGACCCAGTAGTACCACGACCATGAGCCCATTTAGTCCTTGCTTGAGAATAATAACAAAATTGTGTGCCTCGCTCATAACATGGCACTTCATACTAATTTCGTGATGCAAAAGATTGATACCACGAAAGAGCCTATTTGGTCCTTGCTTGAGATTAATAACGAAATTTTGTGCCTCGTTCATCCAACCTCTTATAAACTTTGTAATATTTCCTTTATCTAATTGAGCTTTTATTTTTGTAAACAAATTAATCATATTATTTATTTATTCTTTAATTATTTTTTTTATTTTTTTAACAACGCAATATAATATATATAAAAACTAATAGAATTACATACTTTTGGTTTAGCAACCTAGCGACAAGTCACACCAACACCTTTTTGAATAGCAATGCCTAATCTATGAAAAATAAAGCTACCAACACCACTACTAGCGTCATTATTAACTAAACAATTAGCTATTATTATCTATGAAAATATATATTATTTATTGTTTAAAAACTTTTTTATTATTAGATAAAGAATATTACACTAACTAGTCGGAAGCCTAACAAGCTAGGCTCCAACAACATACTACTACACTAATTGAACAAGTTGATGTGCTAACCTACTAGTGAGCCTCATGAGTAACCTAGCCAAGGGAGCCAAGAGATGGGGGTATAAGATCAGGTCACAATGGGGCAAACTAGCACTACCTTCCATGTAAATTCAGGTAATATTACGTCATTGGGGACTCGAACCCGCGACTACTGAACGCATGAAACTTTGGCGAACTATGGGATGACCAACCGGCTAGGGCCCGTTCTTTTATTATTATTATTATTATGACCGGAGGCAAATTGTCATTTTTATTGTATTATTATTACATGAAACTAGTTGAAGCCTAACAAGCTAGCTCCAACGACATACTACTACATTAATTGAACGGGTTGATGTGCTAGCCTACCAAATGGCCTCATGGGTAATCTGCTAAGGGAGCCAAGCTGAGGAGGGGGTGAGATTGTGTCACAAGGGGGCAAACTAACACTACCTTCCATGTTAATTTCTGAATATTACGCCATTGGGACTTGAACCCGGGACCTCCTGGGAACGCATGAAACTTCGGGAACGGGATGACCAAAATGAGTTAGGCCCCGTTCTTATTAATATTATTTTATTTTAATATTATTATTATTATTATGAAAAGAGCCAGCAATGTCTTTTATTATTATTTTATTTTAATTAAAATTTTTTATTTATTTTTTATTAACTATTAATAAAAAATTACACAGAGATAACTGGGAGTCACGCAACAATCTACGTCCTAACCCCTTTATTATTATTTTTATTTTTTATTCTTTTTTTAATTGGATAAAGAGTATTACATTAATTAGTTGAAAGCCTAATAAGCTAAGCTCCAACAACGACTACTACATGAATTGAACAGTTTCCGTGCTAACTTACCAACGAGCCTCATGGGTAACCTAGCCAATAGAGCCGAAGCGGGAGGGGGGCTAAGATTGTGTCACAAAGGGGGCAAGCTAACTCTACCATCCATGTAAACTCCCTAAATATTACGTAATAGGGGACTCAACCCGACCTCCTCGAGCAACATGAAACCTTGGGAACGGGGATGACCAAATTTTAGCTAGGGCCGTTATAATAAAAAATGTAATGTTTTGAAAATAATAATAATAATAAGTAAATATTGACCATCCGAAAATAAAATCAAGAAAATGATCCATAAGAAAATAATAATATTTTGGTAACAAATAAAATGCATACGTTTTTTCATAAAATAATTTATAAATATACATTACCAATCCAATTAAAGTAGTTAATTGGTAATAGTGCGTCGTTGATGGAACTAGTCGTTACAAACTTGGAGATGGTGCAATCAAATAAACCTCACTTTTTTATTACCCATATTTTTAATCGTGCATTCAATTTATTGACTTTTGTTAATCGATCTAAACCGAATTTACATATGTCTCTTAATTATTTTACCGTGCATATCTTCATCCTACATAACCATGTCTAGATGTTTGATTCTCGTATATTTCAGATGCGCTTCATCCTAATCAAACTCGGTCTAACTCTAGTAATATTTGAACTTTGATGTTTGATTCTGATATATTTCGTCTGGCAGCTTCATCCAATCGTAAAACTCGTGGAACTCGGATGTTCATTTTTTAGTATTTCTCTTAAAAACTACTTTGGTATGCGTAATTCTGCTAAGTTACCATTCTGTAATCGATTTGTAAATATTTAAAATGACCATTTAACCCCTGCTTTTTTTTTTTCTTAAATGACTATTTTGCCCTTTCTTGAAATTTACTATGTTAATTACCTTGTCTAACGGTGGAAAAACCGTGAAAGATCCAAGTTAGTACTTAAGATATACCCATTCACCGTGAGAATAAATTGAATCGCGAATATCTGAGACCAAATGTAAACGATATAACTAACATGCACTAAGGAAATGGTTCAAAAGAAAAATATTTTTCACTTCGCTATAAAGGAATTAGTTTTGGTCGTGTAGAAAAAAATGTAAATCAAAAGATGCCCAAGACGATCCGTATGAGGGATACCCAACCAATAGATAACCAAGTATCAAATCCAACGATTAGTATGACAACATAAGAATTTATGCTGATTATGAGTCAATCGGACGACTACACATGCATTCTATTGTTAACGCGGTAAAATTTCCCTCCCTATATACTTTTGCTTCGCTTTCAAAAATTGATACTTTAGCCTGCTTTAAAAAGTGATACTTTCCCCGCTTCTAAAAAAGTGATACTTTAGCCTCCTGTTCATAAAAAATGATACTTTCACTTGTTTCGAAAAAAAAGATACTTTCGCCTTTTCATAAAAGTGATATTTTTTGCCCCGTTTCATAAAAAGTGATATTTCCCCCCAAATTATAGTAATTAGATATTTAAATAATTATATTAATTGGATTAAAAGGGAGGATAGTTCTGCCGATAAAAAAGTAACCAAAAGTTTCCAGATGGACTCCTTCCCTATGGGGTCTGCCAGCCCTCCAAATGTATTAATAATAAAAAATCATACATTCCAATTAGTTTCTCTTCAATCTCACTAAAATTCACTAATGTTTGTTCGTAGAATTCACAAGAGATTCTAGACTCTCTACACTGTGGATTTCTCCTGAATGTTATCAACTGGATTAACAGGCGTTGATCGCGCATTGAGATAGTGATGGGTAGAATGGGCTCCACCAAATTTTCTTTCAATCTATAAATCCCACTTTTTAAAATTCTACATCAAAATTTAGGATTTAACAAATTTTCTTCCAATTTGATATTACTTTCTGTAAAAGTTGAATAAACTAGAACTGATGTTTTGTTAGATCCTTAATAAGTGACCTTGACCAAATTCAACTACAATTTGATTTCTTGCTCTATTAACGACATTCCCTTCGAGAAGGAGGAATAATTTTTGTGCACTAATATCCACTCACGGGACAAGCTTTTCAACTTGGAGCCGTGTTCGAGATCGGTTGACAAAAAGGGTGTGTTTAAGGTTTCATGAATATTTCTATGGAATCTTACTTGTAGATGGGTGAATTAATCGTTCTTATGAAGATTCTCACCTATAGTAGTTCACTCACTACC